>JANAVB010034420.1:13085779-13415779 GCA_029216955.1 Iris pallida
GGATTATTGGTGGTACAACAGCATCAGATGATAGTCTAGCAATATCAGTCGACTATACAGTAGGACCAGATTATTTTAATGATCCAGAGTTTGCAGACAGTCCTAAAAAGGGGTGGAAGGACTGACTCGGGTGCTTCAGAAAGGTTTTGTTGGCACAACCTGAGATAATTTGATGACATAGAGGATGCCATTATGGAAGATGCTTGGCTTCAGGATATTAAAGAAATCTTGGCGACGACCAAGGTATTAGCTGAGGAACAAGTTGACTAGGTCCGGTTATTACTTCAGGACCTTGTCTGTGATTGGTGGGCATCAGGGGAAGTGGGCTTGAGGCATCCTATTTCTTAGACAGCTTCAGGACCATATTTAAGACCAAGTGTTTTGCTATCGTGGCGCAATATAAGCTTCAGCATAGGTTTATCAATCTCAAGCAGGCTGGAAGGACGGTGGACGGTTATGCAGTAGAGTTCTGCAGGTAGAATCGGTTTGCACCGACTTTGTTGGCTACAGAGCCACAGAAGGCTATGCAATTTTAGCAAGAACTTCATTTGGAGATCCTTCTGCTGGAAGAGGGACACAACTACTACACCTTTGATGCAGTTTTAAGAGCAGCCCGAAAGCACGAGCTTACCCAACAAAGGTTGGCATCTAGAACTAGAGGCCAAAAAAGATATCATACCCAGAGTGGGGGTAGAGGAGCAGTGCAGTGAACGTCAGCACTAGTGCCCGATATTCGTAACTATGAGCCAGGAGTGCCATGAAGGCCGGCGGTGACAGCGATAACAGAGCCAATTTGGCAGCAGCAGCAACAACAACGCTAGAGGGCGCCGACATGATGTACCTACTGTAGCAATAAAAGGTACATTAGGGATGTCTGTCGGACAGCGAATGGACTGTGTATGAGATGTGGTAGTCCAGACCACAGGATAGCTAATTATCCGATGATGCAAGGGCCAGCAAGGCCAGTTCAACAATTACGGGCGTTGCCACCTCCAAGGCAGCACCATACCGAGGGCCAGTTGTAACTCCACTTCTCAGATTTTATTATAAATCCTTAAATGATTTTCCTGAATTTATTTTTCCTAAGCTAATTATTTTTCTCAGCCCAATTTAATTGGGGCTCTTCTCAAATTTAATTTGTGGGCTTTTGAAATTAGCCCATGAATCAAACCCACCCATTTTTTTAAAAGCCATCCTTCTCTTTTGAATTAAATTAGGCTCAGTCATTCTCTACTTGTTTAGGTTCAACCATTCCTTCCTTCCTTGTTTAGCAATGGAGAAAGAATTTGAAATTCTTTCTAACCGTCTCCAAAATCTCCCGCCCTGACCTAGCTGGCCGAGAGGGGACCCCAAGTCTTCAACAACCTATAAGTAGTGATGGCCTCTCAACAACCTATTTCATCGATCATTCCCTCCATTTACTCGTTCTTCTTCCCGAGCTCAATCCCCAGGCGGCTATGGCGAAGGAGATAGCAAATTGATGGAGACCCTGCTGCTGGTTTGGACGACGACGGGAGCTCCTCGCGTATTCTTCATCCTTTCTATTCGTCATCCTCTCTAAACTCTCGAAGGCTTGGTAAGAATTTCTCCATCTGCCGAATTGTGGATTTAATTGAAGGTCGATTGACCTAATTATTCTTCTTCTTGCATCGATCTAGATCTGGATGAATCGATCAGTGATTACTTCCATCTTTTAGTCAATCACAGTAAGAATTTTTATCGACTCTCGGATTTAATTGATTTTCTTAGTAATCGATCAGATCTTCACCTAAATTATTGATCGATTTGATCGGGTTCTTCACAAATTGTCCAGATCTGAGGGCTCTTGATCGAAGAATAACTTGATCTGATTTGTTGCTTTCATCAAGCATTGATTTAGGTATGTAAAGATCTGAGGGATTTCCGTAATTATTTGAAGATCAAATTTATGCACAGACCTTGTAATACTCTGTTTTGAATTGAACAATTGTTCAATAAATTGTCCTCTGAAGTTTTGGTTGTATCGATGTGTTTACTTGTAGATCGGTGGAGAGGAGATTTAATTGACACATTTTGATAAACTCTAAGATTTGATCGAATCAGTACATTGGAGTTGGGGTACACGAGTTGTGCCAAAATCTTTTATTTAAATCTTCAGGTAATGATCGAGCATCAGTTCTCTTGAATTCCTAAATGTTAGTTAATTTGATGCATGGTTTGATATGAGTTGAGAGGATTTTATAGAATTTTTGTATATGGTAGATCTAGACTAAATCAATAATTGACTCTAAATCTTTCTAGAATGTTGCCTACCAATAGCAGGTTCATGTAGAACATATGATTAGGACTGTATATCAGCCCTGTGTAGGACTGATATATTACAGCCCAGTATGGGACTGAGATATACCAGCCCTGTGCAGGACTGAGATGCAACAACCTATAGCTAAGGCTTTTAAATAGAATGTTAGGTCCTTGTGGATTTGGGTAAACCCATAGGCCGTTTGATTGTTTTATGGTATGTTCAGGTTGCAGTATCAGTGCTTAGATCAGGACTAATTTTTACATCAGTTCTTATTTAAGGATTGGTTGTATTAATTTAGAACAGGACTAAATTATACCAGTCTAGACAGGTCAATCCTGTTCAAGATTAATATTTTGAAATGTGAACATCCAGTTGAGTATTTTTAGGAATGGATTTGTTTAGACTGAATTTATACCAGGGAATGTCCTATAACATTATGAAGCTTCTGAATAATTCCTATAATAGCAGTACTTTAAGTTTTGAATGTATTTTCATAGACTGATATTAGCCTCGAGAATAATTGGGACTGTGGGTATCAACCTGAGATTGATATATGTCAAGGACAGTAGATTGGGTATTTAATTGCTATTGGTTACTGCATAAATAAAATGGATATAGCGGGGTTAGTTCAGTGTTATATTGTTTAGAAACTGTCATAATTCAGTGTTGACTGGGTGAAATTAAATTTCAGTTTTGAGCAAGGGATTCACATGTATCAGTCACATTAAGGGACTGTTAGATGGTTTTGTATCAGTCTAAAACCTTAGCTAGATATTAGATTTCACTGATTTTGTAATTTGAAGAAATCGAGTATTGAATGATGTGATTTAGATTTTGGGATGTCAACTTGAGTTCAGAATAATAGATTTTAGGACTGACCTTTTAGGTTGTTCTGAAACCCAACTGTTATGATAATTGATCTTACTTGAATTCAATCATAATTCTTATTGGGACATTTAGTCTATAAGCAGTTGGTAAATGTTTGATTTAAACATTAAATTAAGGAAGCCTGAGCATGATTTAGTACCCGAGTTAAGTTCTTTGCAAAGCAATACATTATCTCATTTTTTCCATTTCTGAAACCAATGTACCTGGAAATAGAGGGGGGATTTGCAACCTGTAAGCGGAGTTCAGGGCATCACGTTCTTTTATACATGTTACTGCTGATGAGTATGTTACTACCTGCAGCAGGGGACAACCCTATAGTAGAACTGATAGACTGAATTGTTCTCCTGATTTCTGCCATAGACTGAATTGATCCTCATGTTCTGATAGGACTGAAGTTAGAATGTTAAGAAGTTGGTGAACCTGAGAATTAAAATGGTACCTGGATTTATACAGGATGGATAATTAGGACTGATGGTACATCATCCAGTCTTAGGACTAATGTATCAGCTTGATATTGACTTGTTAGGACTAAATGTTATTTGGGGTTGAAGGGTCATCTTCAGGATATATATTTAGGCAATTGAGACTGGTATATGTAACCGCCTGGGACTGATATGGTAGCAATATTTTCCAGGACTGAGTTATCAGCTGTCTTAGCTAAGATGGCCTGTACCCTGCCTTGTAAGGATGACTAATACCAGTATTGATTAGGATTGATGTGTGCCTAACTGAAACTGTGTACTGTGGCAAGGACTGGTTATGTCCTGATTCAGGACTGAGATTATATTTGTCTTAGTCTTGATTAGTACATATCACCCTTTATCTTTCTTGAATTCTGCATAGGTTTTCAAAGACTGATAGCAAGTACAAAAGGGGGAGTAAGGATAATTTACTCTTAGGACTGTTTAAATATTCAAGTATTAGTAATTCTGAAATAGGTATAGGCTGACTGAGAAGGATACCAATTAGTAATGTACATTGACTTTGATTAAACCATTTCCTATTGTTAGTTTTGATGCTAGGGCTGTAGTAACTAAATATGTATAATATTTTAGTATATAGATTCTTAGCTAGATAGAATATAATTAAGCCATGTGATACTCTTAGTTAATTATGCTATTAAGGGAATCACTAAACTAAACTTGTATAGATTTTAATCAATTGTAATCATTAAACAGGAGGATACTCAGCTGTACATCCCACACTTGATCACCCTGAGCAAGGCAAGTATACTCCTCGGACTTGTTCATTTCTCATGTCTTGTATATTCATTCCTGTATCTCCTTGTTGACACGATGTATCACAGGATTATCTTGTTTCATGAGTTTACTTGTATCTGGGAGGGGAAATACTACAGATGTGTGATCAAACCCATGTTACTATTCATGTGAATAGCTTAGGCCCCGCATCGTGTACGCGGGACCGAAGCCGTACCATTTCATATTCATTGAATCTACCCAAGCCGATCACACACTCTGGATGTATTTCAATATGTTGCACATTTCAGGATTCAGGTTGTATTTCATGTTCATGTTGTATTTCATGTTCAGGACTCATATCATGTTCCTGTATTTATTTCAGTATTCATGTTCAGTTTTCATGTCTTATTCTCATTTTTCGTACTTTATATATATTTCCTGTTTCTTGTTCATACCATGATGTTCATGTTCATTTTCTTGGATATACTTAGCTCCGCTTCTGACTAGGATATGTTGCAGGTGAGTTGGAGGCTATCTGTGATACTTACTATAGGTAGAAGCCTGAAGGCGCCTATGATCCAGTTGATGTTGTCCAAGACTTAGAGGCTGAGGAAGCCTAGAGCACTTTACCTTAGCAGTTATATTTCCTTGTATTTTGAGACTATTAGACTTTACTTTTATTTGTTGGAATGTAATAACCTTGAGACATGTATCTGGATTTGGGATTCGTTTATAGATGCTGTGTTAACATTTACTCTTGTATATATGGTTAGTTTTCCCTAGATTGGTACAGCTTACTTTGTCGTGTCTAACGACGAAGGCTGGGCGTGTCCGACTCGTGTCCGATTATTCGGGAGCGGGTCGTGACATGTTTTTAGTGGTGGCCCATGCAGGTTTATCCTAATGGTACCTAGGTCTTAGCGTACTATTGGGGGGACTTGATTACACTAGGGAAACTTGATCACAGCATAGGAAAATCAGGAAATAAGGGTATATCAGGTTTTTCAGGTGCATTGATATTATAAAATTATTGTTTATTAGGTTTTAGGGTTTGTCAATCAACGAAGTTTTCTTTCTATTGCAGGATGGTCACTACGAGGAAGACCGCGAATCAGCCAGGAGTTGCGAGCAATTCGGGACAGCCAGAGCCAGACGCTCCAGCAGATTATTTTCTGCCACCGCCTCCTATTTTTCCTCCGTTGCCCTCGACGATGATGTTTGACGGTGCCCAGGTGATGGCCATGTTCCAGCAGTTCATGGAGGCCCAGAACCACATGGCAGCACAGTTCAGAGCGACCGTCGTCGACGCACTCAGGACTCGAGAGACGGCAGCACCAGCACCGGTAGCACCTCCAGCACTAGCAGCATCAAGACCGGGGACGGCCAGGGACTACCAGAACCTCTGCCCGATGGATTTTTGGGGCAACGAAGGGATCGTCTATGCAGACGAGTGGCTGGAAAATGCGGAGAGGAAGCTAAAGATGGTGACGATCCATGATGACTTGAAGGTGGAGGTGGCGAGTATGCGACTGTTCGACCTTGCCAGAGCCTGGTACCACGAGAGCCCCAGTTAGCAGCTCCGCAGGTTCTTTGGGCAGATTTCAAAACTCTGTTCAAGAAGAAGTTTTTCTCTGACATCGAGAGAGACGAGCTTTGAATGCAGTTCGAGGCCTTACAGCAGGGGACTATGTCAATAGCGGAGTATACTTCAGAGTTCACCCGACTCAGCAGGTTCGCAGATATCCTAGTCGGCACGCCGGAGGAGAGGGCCTGGAGATTCAAGAAGGGCCTGACCAGAGAGCTATGGTACGCAGTAGCTATTAGCCAGGCGACTACTTACTCGAGTATCTTCAAGATCGCTCAGGCTGTTGAGAAGGAGATGGACCCAAGGCCCAAGAGGGATAGGGACATCGGCAGCAACAGTTACTAGGCATCGACAAAGAGGGTGCAGATACAGACTCAGACGAGGCCACATCAGCAGGCAGCAGTTCAGCACCGTCATGCCAAAGTTCCAGTAGTTCAGCATCAGAAGCAGCAGGAGGTCACGTGCACATACTGTCATAGGCCGGGATACCACGTGGAGGTCTGTTGCAAGTGGCTCAGACTTTGCCTATTCTGCGGTTCAGATGCACATCAGATGAGAGACTGTCAGCAGGCCACAGCTAGACTAGCAGGAGGACCCCGAGGAGCTGGAGGACCACCACGTGCACCACCCAGAGCACTGTCTGCTGCACCCCAGAGAGGAGGACCAGCTCTACCACCTCAGCAGTAGAGGTTTGCACAGCACCAGCCGTAGCAGAGGGGAGGACCACAGCGGGGACGTACTTATGTCATGGCCGCAGTTGAGGAGGAGGAGGAGGCAGCTCCAGATGTTATCACAGGTTCTGTTGTCATTTATTCATTTCCTATTATTGCATTGTTTGATTCTGGAGCCACACATAGCTTTGTATCATATGAGTTTCTGCATAGATACGGCTTCACACCTAAGCCCACTAGGAGGAACTGTCGGATTATGACAGGAGGAGGGGTAGTGCTAGTTAGTGAGATGGTGGATTGCCTTATCACTATAGCTGGGCGGGAGCTTAGGGCTCGACTTCTGGTGTTGCCATTGCCTGGATTTGATGTAGTCCTCGGCATCGACTGGATGAGCGAGCAGTTTGCCGTAATAGACTGCCATGAGGGGAGGGTCACATTTAGCTCGCCTGGAGTTCCGTCGTTTGAGGTCAGAAGACGGATCGCAGAGAGACCAGAGGGAGTCTACTTCGGAGCAGTTGTAGAAGCCCAGGAGTTGCCGCATCCATTGATTGCAGAGTTTCTCGACGTCTTCCTCGAGGAATTACTAGGATTGCCGCAAAATCGAGATGTGGAGTTCAGCATCGACCTAGTGCCCGGATCAGTGCCGAAGTCCCAGTATTGCTATAAGATCAACCCAAAGGAAGCTGCAGAGTTGAAGGCCCAGATTGATGAGTTGGAAGGCAAGGGTTTTATTCGGTCCAATGCTTCACCCTGGGGAGCACCGGTACTCTTCGTGCCCAAGAAGGATGGGATGGTGAGGATGTGTATTGGTTACCGTGCACTCAATAACATCACCATCAAGAATAGATACCCATTACCGTGGATTGATGAGCTGTTTGATCAGCTGAGTGGGGCGAAGGTCTTTTCCAAGATTGACCTTCGGTTGGAATATCATCAGATAAAGGTTCGGGAGCAGGATATTCCGAAGACAACTTTCAACACCCGTTACGGCCAATATGAGTTCTTGGTGATGCCGTTCGGACTCACCAATGCCCCAGCAGTGTTTATCAACTTGATGAATAAAGTTTTTCATAAATATCTGGACAAGTTTGTCATAGTCTTCATTGACGACATTCTGATATATTCGAAGACTGAGGAGGAACATGTGGAGCACCTGCGGATTGTGTTAGAGATTCTGCGGAAGGAGAAGCTATACGGAAAACTCTCAAAGTGTGAGTTTTTCCTGGACAGAATAAAATTCTTGGGGCATGTGGTGACTGGAGAGGGGATTTCTGTGGATCCCAAGAAGATTGAAACAGTAGAAGCATGGGCACCTCCCAAGTCAGTAGCAGAGATTCGTAGTTTCCTGGGGCTAGCAGGTTATTACAGGAAGTTCGTAAAAGATTTTGCCAGGATAGCAGAGCCGATGACCAAGCTTACACAGAAGGACGAGGAGTTCATCTAGAACGATGCCTGCCAGTCAACATTTGAAGAATTGAAGAGAAGACTCACGATAGCGCCAATTTTAGCTTTGCCATCCGGATCTGGATGATTCATCATCTACAGTGATGCATCAGGGAAGGGCTTGGGATGTGTGCTTGAGCAGAACAAGAGGGTTATTGTTTATGCTTCTAGACAGTTGAGGCCTCATGAGAAGAATTACCCCACACATGACTTGGAGCTTGCAGCAGTCATTTTTGCCTTGAAACTGTGGAAGCACTACTTGTACGGAGAGCGAGTGGACATCTTTACGGATCACAAAAGCCTGAATTATGTTTTCACTCAGAAGGAGCTGAATATGAGGTAGCGCAGATGGCTGGAACTCATGAAGGATTTTGACATCAATCTGCAGTACCACCCTGGGAAGGCGAATGTGGTAGCAGATGCTCTCAGTCGATATCTTGTTGCTATGTATCTCACTATGGATCGGCATCTTTTGGAGGATCTTGAGAGTCTTGGGATTGAGATTGTTCTTCCAGGAGTTGGAGGGCAGTTGATGCACATGCAGATACAGTCAGAACTGATAGAGAAGATCAAGGAGGCCCAGTTTCTAGATGAGGGACTCCGATGTCTCAGAGGCCAGGCAGAGGCAGGATTGCTCGACGACTTCACCATTGCAGAGGATGGATCCTTGAGGCATGGAACTTAGTTGTGTGTGCCCAAGGAATTGTGGGAGGAGATGATACAGGAGGCCCACCAATCATAGTATTCTATTCATCCTGGGTCTACCAAGATGTACAAGGATCTGCGAGAGTATGTTTGGTGGTATAGGATGAAGAGAGAGGTTGCCATACTTGTTTCCAGATGCCTTGTGTGCCAGCAAGTCAAGGCGGAGCGCCTGAGACCAGCTGGACTACTCCAGCCTTTACCTATTCCAGAATGGAAGTGGGAGCACATCACCATGGTCTTCGTCTCTGGATTAACGCGTACGCCCAGTAGCAAGGATGCTATTTGGGTTATCGTGGACAGACTGACGAAGTCTGCTCATTTCATTCCGTTTAAGGTTGGGCTGTCGACTGAGAAGCTTGCAGACCCCTACATGCGACAGATTGTGCGGATCCACGGAGTGCCCGTGAGCATCATTTCAGACAGAGATAGCCGCTTTACATCACACTTCTGGAGGAGTCTACAGCTGAGCTTGGGTTCACAGTTGAAGCTCAGCACCGCCTATCATCCACAGACGGACGGGCAGTCCGAGAGGACCATTCGGACATTGGAGGATATGCTACGGGTTTGCGCACTCGATTTGGGCGGTTCGTGGGAGGATCACTTGCATCTCGTAGAGTTTGCCTATAACAACAGCTATCAGGCTAGCATCGAGATGACTCCGTTCGAGGCACTGTATGGGCGGCGATGTTGCACACCTTTATCTTGGGACGGTGTTGGCGAGAGGGCTTTACTTGGGCCAGAGATGGTGGTAGACTCAGCTGAGAAGATCAGACTGATTAGGGAGCATCTCAGAGTTGCACAGGATCGACAGAAGCACTGGGCGGACAACAGTAGACGGCCACTAGAGTTTGCGGTTAGAGATAGAGTGTTCCTGAAGATCTCACCGACTAGAGGCGTCATTCGTTTCGGCAGAGGCAGAAAACTCAGTCCGAGGTACATCGGGCCTTTCGATGTGACGACACGGATTGGTGAGGTGGTATATCGACTAGCGCTTCCAGCTAGCTTAGAGGAAGTGCATGATGTCTTCCACGTGTCCTAGCTTCGACGCTACATTCCAGACCTGAGTCATGTGGTGGACTACTCAGAACTAGAGGCGGGTTCGAGTTTGACCTACGAGGAGCAGCCAGTGGAGATCCTTGATCGGAGGGAGAAGCGCCTGCGGAACCAGACTATTCTACTTGTCCGCGTCATGTGGAGACACCACTCTCCGGGAGAGTCCACGTGGGAGCGCGAGGATGAGATGCGAGAGCTCTATCCTAGATTGTTTACTTGATTGTATGTTAGTGTTTTGAAATTCCATTTTCTTTCAATAAATATTTGAGAATCAATTTTGGAATAAATTTTTTTTGGAATTTCGAGGACGAAATTTTTTAGGAGGGGAGATTTGTATCTCCACTTCTCAGATTTTATTATAAATCCTTAAATGATTTTCCTGATTTTATTTTTTCTAAGCTAATTATTTTTCTTAGCCCAATTTAATTGGGGCTCTTCTCAAATTTAATTTGTGGGCTTTTGAAATTAGCCCATGAATCAAACCCACCCATTTTTTTAAAAGCCATCCTTCTCTTCTGAATTAAATTAGGTTCAGTCATTCTCTACTTGTTTAGGTTCAACCATTCCTTCCTTCCTTGTTTAGCAATGGAGAAAGAATTTAAAATTCTTTCTAACCGTCTCCAAAATCTCCCGCCCTGACCTAGCTGGCCGAGGGGGGATCCCAAGTCTTTAATAACCTATAAGTAGTGAAGGCCTCTCACTAATTGTTCCATAACTATTTCATCGATCATTCCCTCCATTTACTCATTCTTCTTCCCGAGCTCAATCGCCAGGCGGCCATGGCGAAGGAGACAGCAAATTGATGGAGACCCTACTGCTGGTTTGGACGACGACTGGAGCTCCTCGCGTATTCTTCATTCTTTCGATTCGTCATCCTCTCTAAACTCTCGAAGGCTTGGTAAGAATTTCTCCATCTGCCGAATTGTGGATTTAATTGAAGGTCGATTGACCTAATTGTTCTTCTTCTTGCATCGATCTAAATCTGGACGAATTGATCAGTGATTACTTCCATCTTCTAGTCAATCACAGTAAGAATTGTTATCGACTCGGATTTAATTGATTTTCTTAGTAATCGATCAGATCTTCACCTAAATTATTGATCAATTTGATCGGGTTCTTCACAAATTGTCCAGATCTGAGGACTCTTGATCAAAGACTCACTTGATCTGATTTGTTGCTTTCATCAAGCATTAGTTTAGGTATGTAAAGATCCGAGGGATTTCCTTAATTATTTGTAGATCAAATTTATGCACAGATCTTATAATACTCTATTTTGAATTGAACAATGGTTCAATAAATTGTTCTCTGAGGTTTTGGTTGTATCGATGTGTTTACTTGTAGATCAGTGGAGAGGAGATTTAATTGACACATTTTGATAAACTCTAAGATTTGATCGAATCAGTACTTTGGAGTTGGGGTACACGAGTTGTGCTGGAATCTTCCATTTAAATCTTCAAGTAATGATCGAGCATCAGTTCTCTTGAATTCCTAAATGTTAGTTAATTTGATGCATAGTTTGATGTGAGTTGAGAGGATTTTATGGGATTTTTGTATATGGTAGATCTAGACTAAATCAATAATTGACTCTAAATCTTTCTAGAATGTTGCCTACCAATAGCAGGTTCATGTAGAATATATGATTAGGACTGTGTATCAGCCTTGTGTAGGACTGATATATTACAGCCCAGTATGGGACTGAGATATACCACTCCTGTGCAGGACTGAGATGCAACAACCTATAGCTAAGGCTTTTAAATAGAATGTTAGGTCCTTGTGGATTTGGGTAAACCCATAGGCCGTTTGATTGTTTTATGGTATGTTCAGGTTGCAGTATCAGTGCTTAGATCAGGACTAATTTTTACATCAGTTCTTATTTAAGGATTGGTTGTATTAATTTAGAACAGGACTGAATTATACCAGTCTAGACAGGTCAATCCTGTTCAAGATTAATATTTTGAAATGTGAACATCCAGTTGAGTATTTTTAGGAAAGGATTTGTTTAGACTGTATTGATACCAGGGAATGTCCTATAGCATTATGAAGCTTCTAAATAATTCCTACAATAGCAGTACTTTAAGTTTTGAATGTATTTTCATAGACTGATATCAGCCTGGGAGAATAATTGGGACTGTGGGTATCAACCTGAGATTGATATATGTCAAGGACAGTAGACTGGGTATTTAATTGCTATTGTCTACTGCATAAATGAAATGGATGTAGCTGGGTTAGTTCAGTGTTATATTTTTTGGAAACTGTCATAATTCAGTGTTGACTGGGTGAAATTAAATTTCAGTTTTGAGCAAGGGATTCACATGTATCAGTCACATTAAGGGACTGTTAGATGGTTTTGTATCAGTCTAAAACCTTAGCTAGATATTAGATTTCACTGATTTTGTAATTTGAAGAAATCGAGTATTGAATGATGTGCTTTAGATTTTGGGATGTCAACTTGAGTTCAGAACAATAGATTTTAGGACTGACCTTTTAGGTTGTTCTGAAACCCAACTGTTATGATAATTGATCTTACTTGAATTCAATCATAATTCTTATTGGGACATTTAGTCTATATGCAGTTGGTAAATGTTTGATTTAAACAATGAATTAAGTAAGCTTGAGCATGATTTAGTACCCAAGTTAAGTTCTTTGCAAAGCAATGCATTATCTCATTTTTTCCATTTTTGAAACCAATGTACCTGGAAATAGAGGGGGGATTTGCAACCTGTAAGCTGAGTTTAGGGCATCAGGTTCTTTTATACATGTTACTGCTGATGAGTATGTTACTACCTGCAGCAGGGGACAGCCCTATAATAGAACTGATAGACTGAATTGTTCTCCTGATTTCTGCCATAGATTGAATTGATCCTCATGTTCTGATAGGACTGAAGTTAGAATGTTAAGAAGTTGGTGAACTTGAGAATTAAAATGGTACCTGGATTGATACAGGATGGATAATTAGGACTGATGGTACATCAGCCAGTCTTAGGACCAATGTATCAGCTTGATATTGACTTGTTAGGACTAAATGTTATCTGGGGTTGAAGGGTCATCTTTAGGATATATTTTTAGGCAATTGAGACTGGTATATGTAACCGCCTGGGACTGATATGGTAGCAATATTTTCCAGGACTGAGTTATCAGCTATCCTAGCTAAGATGGCCTGTACCCTACCTTGTAAGGATGACTAATACCAGGATTGATTAGGATTGATGTGTGCCTAACTGAAACTGTGTACTGTGGCAAGGACTGGTTATGTCCTGATTCAGGACTGAGATTATATTTGTGTTAGTCTTGATTAGTATATATCACTCTTTACCTTTCTTGAATTCTACATAGGTTTTCAAAGACTAATAGCAAGTACAAAAGGGGGAGTAAGGATAATTTACTCTTAGGACTGTTTAAATATTTAAGTATTAGTAATTATGAAATAGGTATAGGCTGACTGAGAAGGATACTAATTGGTAATGTACATTGACTTTGGTTTAACCATTTCCTATTGTTAGTTTTGATGCTAGGGCTGTAGTAACTAAATATGTATAATATTTTAGTATATAGATTCTTAGCTAGATAGAATGTAATTAAGCCATGTGATACTCTTAGTTAATTATGCTATTAAGGGAATCACTGAACTAAACCTGTATAGATTTTAATCAATTGTAATCATTAAACAGGAGGATACTCAGCTGTACATCCCACACTTGATCACCCTGAGCAAGGCAAATATACTCCTCGGACTTGTCCATTTCTCATTTCTTGTATATTCATTCCTGTATCTCCTTGTTGACACGATGTATCACGGGATTGTCTTGTTTCATGAGTTTACTTATGTCTGGGAGGAGAAATACTACAGATGTGTGATCAAACCTATATTACTATTCATGTGAATAGCTTAGGCCCCGCATCGTGCACGCGGGACCGAAGCCGTACCATTTTATGTTCATTGAATCTACCCAAGCCGGTCAGACACTCTGGATGTATTTCGATATGTTGCACATTTCAGGATTCAGGTTGTATTTTATGTTCAGGTTGTATTTCATGTTCAGGACTCATATCATGTTCCCTGTATTTATTTCAGTATTCATGTTCAGTTTTCATGTCTTGTTCTAATTTTTTGTACTTTATATATATTTTCTGTTTCTTGTTCATACCATGATGTTCATGTTCATTGCCTTGGATATACTTAGCTCCGCTCCTGACTAGGATATGTTACAGGTGAGCTGGAGGCTATCTGTGATACTTACTATGGGCAGGAGCCTGGAGGCACCTATGAGCCAATTGATGTTGCCCAGGACTTAGAGGCTGAGGAAGCCTGGAGCACTTTACCTTAGCAGTTATATTTCCTTGTATTTTGAGACCATTAGACTTTACTTTCATTTGCTGGAATGTAATAACCTTGAGACATGTATCTGGATTTGGGATTCATTTTTAGATGTTGTGTTCACATTTACTCTTGTATATCTGGTTAGTTTTCCCTAATTGGTACAGCTTACTTTGTCGTGTCTAACGACGAAGGCTGGGTGTGTCCAACTTGTGTCCGATTATTCAGGAGCGGGTCGTGACACCAGCACTTGCAGTGAGACCATTTGTCTATCGTCTATTGCCGACACAGGCTCAAATATTTTGGCAGAGGCAACAGCAAGGTCAGGAAAGGCCGCAGCAGCATGGCTAAGGAAGACAACAACGAGGAGCTCATTAAGGACAGGGTCAGGCTTTCAAATTGACTCTGGAGGAGGCATCAACATCGGGCAACGTGGTTGCAGATAATATCTATGTCGCATCTTTTCCTGCAGTAGCATTATTTGATTCAGGAGCTTCTTATTCTTTTGTAAATGCATAATTTTTGACACGTATTGGATTGAAGTTTGAGACATTGAGATGGAGGATGAATATACTCACTTGTAGCAGGCTCGTAGGAGTTACCAGAGTGTGCTTAGCGTGTCCGATCGTATTGTATGGGCATTTATTATCCGTAAGGTTGATAGAGTTCTCTATGGGTAACATTGATATCATCCTAGGCGTGAACTGGTTGAGAGAAAGTCATACGATGATAGATTGTCGAGGAGGTATAGTATTATTTAGTATTCTAAGAATTGAGGAGTTCGTCTTCGTCCGATTTTTGGAGAATCATTCCAAGGGCATGGTTGAGCAGATTCCAAGGGTAGTCTGTAACCTCCTTTAAACCCAATTACAATATTTTACAAATTTATAAATTCTTCCATTATATTTTTAAAAAAATTCAAATGTTTAAATCAAGAATTTTAAATTTTGCCTTAATTAATTATCCAAAATATATTTTATAATTTAAATAAACCATCGGCTTTTGACTCATATGTTCTTTTTGGCTTCCTAGATTATTGGATTTTCGTAGCGATTATATGAGACTTCTAATGTATGTAAAGTCTTTTGGGTTCAAATAATTTTTGCCTTAAAAATCCTAATAATCAAAGTTAGTATATTGGAGATTTATTTGTATATGAGCTTTAGCCCATTAAATATATTTTCTATATAAATAATTTTGTGTTGAATAATTATTGGGCGAATTTATCATGGAAGAGCTTCCTAGAAGCTTCTCCCATATGCTTTCTTTAGGGAGCAAGCACTTATTATAGCTATTTAGTGGGCTACTCCCATACCTCAACCACTCCACTCCATTCCATTCTTGTATCCGTGCACCGTGTCCATTCCATTTATTTTATTATATTATATTACATTTACATCCAATTCTTTTTGTGTCCACACACTGGACACACTCAAATTTTCATGTCCGTGTCGATAAACCGACACAGACATCATACAGTTCCTTGACTTCTATCCGTCAGCAACCTCATCATCACAACCTCCATACTAACGTCGACAGTGCTTCCACTTTCTAGACTTCCTGGGCCAATCTCCTTCACTACTCAACCTCAATGCCTTCAACACCATCACACCACCACCACTACCAAACCCCTCTCCTTGTCACCGCTCGTGTCCCCTGAGCTCTAGCGATAGATCCAGACCAGCCTTGTCGACGTCGGGCAGGTTCGACGACCGCTAAGCCTCCAGAAATAGCTGCCAACTTCCTGATCCAGTCGACCTCGGCCTCGACCATCTAGAGCACTTTCTCCGCCTGTGGCTTCCACGCGCGTCGACCGCCAGCAGGAGCGGTGAGAATTCTTTCTAGTCTCTCCATAGCCTCTTCCTTCCACTTTTCATCTCTTAGCCTCTCCCCTGAGAATTCTTTCTAGTCTCTCCATCCCCTCTTCCTTCCTCTTTTCATCTCTTAGCCTCTCCCTCTCTCTCTCTTCTTCTTCTTCTTCTTCTTCTTCTTCTTCTTCTTCTTCTTCTTCCTTCTCCTTTTCTCCTCCTCTTATTTTTTCCTTTCTCTTCTAACTCTCTCTGCTTGTTTTGCTGCCACTCTCTTCGTGGAGAGCACGCTTTGGGGACTAAGCCGTAGAGCGGGTCGACGGCCTAGGTTGGGCTCAGTCCCAAGGGTTCAGAATGAGAAAGGAAAAGAAAAGGAAAAAGGAAAAAGGAAAATATTAATTATTTTGGACTGACTATGGGCCGTAAGCCATAGAATATAGTAAAATTTAATGTTATTTTGATTAATTTGTTAATAAATGGTTTTGTCATTTTTAGTATGGGCTGGACCTTGTGGAATTTTTTGGTCTTCAATATATATATATATATATATATATATATATATATATATATATATATATATATATATATATATATATATATATATATATATATATATATAATTTTGGGCTTCAACTCTAGTGACTTATAAATAGAATTATTATTACTTTGGGCTTCTATATTTAGGCTTTAGAGAAATTACATTTTGGGCTTGATAGATATATACTATATATTAGAATTAAATAGAAATAGATTTTTGTGACTTAAAAAGGATTTTATATGTCTATTATTATTCCAAATAATTTCAAATAGTTATAGATACTGTCTAAATGTCTACATACTATGGGATAATTCCTTTTTAATACCTTCTAAATAGTTATAGATATTAGAATTAAATAGAAATAGATACTTTGATAATGGCTATATATATTCCTTTAATAGGCATAATCTATGAGATAATTCCTTATCAAATTTCTCTCTTAGATCAGAATGGTTCCCAATCATGAATAATCTAGTCGTTTTTTGTTCCTTAATCATGGACTTCGATCTCAATCTCGATAATTGTGCCGACTCCCAAATCTGGACTTCTATATATCAAACTGGGCTATTTGGACTATTTTGGACTCAATAGAACTGTATGTTTTATTATTTGGGACCATCTTATGGAGTATAGCATTTATACCTATTCCGTGTCGATACGTTCATGTCACGCATGTCGACTCTAACTAAATTGGGGTAAGTATAAGCAGTGATTTACTTTTATTTTTTTGATATTTTGTCTATTTCATGATTTAGATATACATATTATGTTCATGTCACTCTTGCTACATGTGATTAGTATTTTATAGATTCTATTCATGATATTCATGCTTCACGATCTTCGTGCATCGTGTTTCGTGATTCGTGCATCTTACATGTCATGACTTGAATCCTTGAATGCTAGCTGTCGTGCGAAAAAAACACCTTAGTAGACGTGTAAACTGCCATTTTTGTGCTTTGTGTCTAATCGTGTGGATTGCAATCGCATATCTCACGTATGTTTTGCCGTATCGTATGGATAGCAATCGCACATCTCACGTGTGATTTGTCGTATCACGTGGATAGCAATCGCACATTTTCATGTACGATTTGTTGTATTACCCGAGCCTTTCATATGTCGAACTTGGTATTTCAAAACATATAGAGGATAGGGTTGTTCGTACAATTTCATTCTAGTCATTTATCACAGTTACTTGTTTCTTCTCATATTTATTGCTATTGCCCATTTCTATTAACTACAAGTTTACCCTTACAGTCTCATGCCTCATATATTCTAACTCTTGTTATATAGTCACTATCATGTTATGAAATATTTATCAGTGTTTTCACTTGCTCCAATCTTGACTAGATAAAAACATTTTTATGAGATGTTATGCCCCACATTATTGAACTTTATGATGATGCTAGGCCAGACAGATCTCGAAGTTCCGTTGACCGTGAGTTGACCTCTGGAGAGCTCTAGGCCCATATTCTATATTTAGATTTATGTTTTGTTTACCGGATTTGTCTCCAATACATTCTTAATATGTATAATCATTTATGGATACTTGATGGCTTAGTGTTATTGTTATCTTCCTCATTCATATCTTTTCTAGCATTTTGTGATTGAGTACATGTTGATATTGTGGGTTTTGGAACATTGAGATATTTTCTACTGAGGACTAGACAACTTACTACGCTGATGCCGCGGTGTATGTTGGGCGTGCATCATGCACCCATACCCAAACATGCTGGCACGGGTCATGACACGTTTTTATGGTGGCACATACAGGTCAAACTTCATAAATAGTACAATATCGTGGTAGTACCTAGGTTTAGTCGTACTGCTGGGAGCCTGCAATAGGAAATGATTGATGGATAAAACAATGAAGAGTACTCAATCACTTATTAGGACCGTTTGATAGATTCCAAGGATGACCCCTGAGAACCTTACTTCGAACTCTGTATAAACCCATTTTCACTTGCTTTTGCTCATCCTAACTTTTGAATACATGTCCGTTGACGAACCCAATTCTTGCGTTGAGATGAATTTTATGGACTCTAGAAGGAACAAATGAGTAGAGTTGAGTCTCATAGCCATTCGGGTTGAGAAGAGAAAAATGATTAGTCAAATCTAATATACAGAGTGTGATGACTATTTCAAGGTTATATTAAAAAAATCGAATTTGGATCAAGATAGTACATCGGGGTTGAGGGTTCGATAAAATAAGTTTGAGAAATAATTGGAAAACAACAAATGGATTCAGAGAAAGAAAACAAGGATTGCATAATCAGTCTGGGAATGATTCATAACTGAGGATTATAATTTTTGAAGATTGAGAGGATGGTATTATGTGGATTTGTGAAGTGGGGTTTTTATAATTTTTATGGTGGTCTGTAGCCAAGATAGCGGCACGAGATACAACAAGGAATGAAATTTCAAATTATAACGAACAATTAAGACAAAAGTTAGTGGAAGGATTGGGATAATAAATTTATATGATTAACGACTAGTATTGGATTTTGAATACCTCGTGGATGATACGAGTTCATTGCTAAGAGGCTGTTTTTTAGCTCCGTATATAGTAGGTCCAAATCAGTTAAAAAAATTTGGGGAAAAAAATTTGAGATTAAGAACTTTGATTAGCTTTGGATAAATGATTTCAAAACTAGCCAAGGCCTTCTTTAGAAAAAAAAACGAAAAGGTTGAGATTCAATTTTAATAAATTTAGTAAGAATAAGTGGAAGAAAAAATATGGATTGAAAATTTATAAATTGAAGGGTATGGATTTAAGGCGATAACAACAATTGACGCAAAGGTTAATCATAAAGATGTTGATAATTAGTAAGGAGGTTTAAATAATTATGAAAAATATTAGAGGTTGCTTAAATAGAATAAAGGATGATTTTGGAACTAAAATTTTATGACCTCATTCTTTTGGAAATTTCAATGACAAGGAGTTAACATTATTTGATGATAAGAATGATGCAAAATTTTGATATTAGAATAACAAATTTGGTAAGTGAAGACATGGAAATCTAGAAGAGTTTTTGCGGACTGGTAGAAACCGTAACTGATTATATCGTGGATGAGATTGTCAACTTGATAAAAATCTTTTAAAGAATAAAGATTAGGAATCAATAAATGATAATTAGTTACATGGAGTCACGAAAAAGATAAGATGAGTAAGAGTTTGTTTTTAATAAAAAAAGGGTGAACTCCTTGGAGGGCAGAAATTTTGTATCTGTTGATTATTAGCACATGCAAGAAAAGAAAAGGACGACTTCATTATGACCGACCAAGTGAGCAAGAGAAAATTCCTATCACCATTTTTCCTTCTTCTTGTCATCTCCGTCCTACTTGCATCCATCAAATTTTCCTATAACTAAAAACTTGTTAGCTAAGCCTCGAATTCCCTTAAATCTTATTATCTTCTACCTTTGGAAAATTGTCAAGGAAGTGTCATAATCATGTAACTCTGAAATGAAGAAATCTTTTATCATGTGATAAATTTAGTCGGAGTATGGTACCATGGACATTGAGATAGAGTTGATGAAAGAAAAGTGGAACTACGATCTAAAGACCTTTAATTTTGAAAATGGTTCGAAGAATTATTTCGGGTATGGATTATTTTCATATAAGAAGGAAAATGAGAGGATTTCAAGAAAGAATAATGGTGAGATCATACAAATTGGGGAAATTATAAAATATTAAAGTCTATATCGGAAGCATTCCATTTGATTTAGTTAATAGGCGTCAATGTTTAGCTTAGAAGCTTACAATGATATTAATTGATCATGAACAAATTCTAAATATTTGAGGCTACCAATTCACGAGATTGACAAAAAAATATTTCAAAGACAATATAAGGTTGAGATACCAAGGATTAAGAAAATAAGTTATAGGTACCAAGTTATGAGAAGGTTATTAAAAAATGAATGAGAGGTAAGGAATGAGTAAGAACAGGTAGAATACATAATTTTTTAATTAGTACAAAGATTTAAGAACTAATATTACCAATTGTGGAACTTTCAAAATTCTAATACCAGTTTAAGGTACAAGATTGACTGATGAAGATGTGGAGGTTAAAATCTTAATTTAGCAATAATTGAGGAATAAATTTTTGAATATAAGGGTGACAATTGGATGTAAGTATAATTTGAGAACTATGAATTTGAATTATGATCAAGAATTTTATAGGCGTATACTTGATTCAGGAAGTTCAGAATCAATTAAAAGTGAGGTGGAAGAATTTAAACTTTTAAGGATGACCAATGATAGACTACAGAAATGAGAAAAGTAAAATATTGTGGGTTTTGATTGAGGAGTAAGATGTATGGTTTGTAGGAACAAATCGTAAAGCACAATACTCTAAGGGGGGTGAATAGAGTAGGTAGCAGAATATTGCTAATTTAAAAAGTTAGCAGCAAGATCACAGAGAAATATCACAAGTAAATAAATGTAAAAGCAGAGATCAGAAAGAAAACGCAAAGACGGCGATGTATACTGGTTTCCTTCTCTATTTATAGCTTTTCCAAAGGCAGAACTCTGTCAGAATTCAGGCAGAACTTTATGAGAAAATCTCGGCAAGATCCGTAACTGTAGGAGGACCAAGTTCAAAAAAGCAACGTTTACTAACCGAACTCTGGCCGAATTCTGGCCGAACTCGGGCCGAGTTCTGGCCGAACTCGGGCCGAGTTCTGTCAGGGTTTTGTTAGGTTTTTGCAAAAATAATTTTTGGGATTTTTGAAATTGTTTTAAGCAGTTACGAGCTTTTTGTAAATAGGGGGCTATTTTTTAAAACATGGGATATTTTGAAAACATTTTTAAGGTAGCCTATTTGCCAGTACGACTCGGTGTACAATGTATTCCTAGACTCATGAAATGTGAAAATATATTGCATAAAGGAAATACAGACTCGAGTGGCAAACACAGCTTCGGTCTTGAACATAATGGGTAGCAGTTCTCTGGCAGTGTCCAAGAGTTCAAATAAACTTGAGTAGCCCTTATATCTAGACAGATTTTGATCAATTATTAAAATCTGGTTTGACCATGACCAATGGGCCAACAATCTCCCCCATTTTGATAATTGACAAACCTTGACTGATATAGCATCTTGATCAATAAGATTTGAACGATAATCAAAATTGTACTGTATCCTGAAAAAATATTCCTGTATCTTTCCAAAGATGTTAGATCCTATTTCTCCCCCTTTGTCACTTAGCAAAATAATTGCAAAGAGAGAAAACACCCCCGCAATTTATGCATAAGGAACAATCAGTGAAGAAATACAAATATAATATATAGAAAAATAAGCATTTCACAGGCAGGTTATATTGAAGCTTAAAGAGATAGTGGAATAACAAGAATAAATGCTAAACTGAAATAAAATATGCTAAGCAAAGCATAAAAAGATGTTCACCATACATCAGCTCAGTCAATCACAATCTCAGTGCAAAAAAAACTAAAAGATAGAGTACTAATGATATCTTGGAATGTCGGAGCATTTCCAAGTAAACATAAAGATAACAAAGTCTCAAAAGTGACATATAGACAGAATACAATGCGTCTAGATCACAAATCCTCTGAATCATCATCATCATCACCAGTGCCAGCACGGCCACCATGTCCAGATGGACCAACTCCAGAAGTGCCAGCTCTAGAATGATGTGGAGTAGCACCAGAACCACGATACCAGTCATATGCCTTACCGGGCTAAAAGAGAGTGTCTACCGCCTCATCCTTATAGCGGTAGCTGGAGAAAGCTAGATCTCTGGAAAGAGAACTGGCAGAATGTCCAGTCTAGGCAAAACGGAGATCGACAAAAGATTTGGCGAGTGCCTAGAACCGACTCACATCACGAAACTCACGTTCCCTGGATGTGTCAGTGATGAATGTCCGCAGATCAGAGAGATGCTGATGAATACCCTCAAAAGACATAGGGTAAGCTTAAGAAGGTGGAGCAGAAGCAGTACGAGGTGTAGGAGGAGCGGCTGTGCTGCGACATGACAGCTGAAGAAACTTGGGCTCAGGGTCCAGAGCACAAGCGAAAAGATCAAAATCAAAATGCTGAAAGATGCGTGGGATGAACATCGCATAAGAGAGATTTCGATCTCTCCCACGACAATGTCCCATCATCTGAATGATAGTCTTGGGAACCGAAAATGGAATTCCCTTGATGATATGATAGAGGGCAGACCGTTCAAGATTTGTAACATCATCTTTTAAAGTTGATTTAGAAAGAATAGGGGAATAGATGATGCGATGCAACTCATAGTTAAATAAGTTCAAGTTTGCAGCCTTGAACTTACCAGAACGAACATGGGCATGTGTACAAAGGTCGTTCTTGAAACTGATAAGAGTCGTGCCATCGAGGAAATCGAACTCAGTGATATCATCAAGCGGGGCACCTTCGTTAGGAACACCAAGGATTTCTGCTAAGATGGTATCATCAAACTCGATGTTGATACCGCCGACACGAGTTCTAACAGAGAAAGTGTCTAAAACAAAGTTGCAGTAGAACAGTCTAATGGCATTAGTAGCTATAGGGTGTTTCACTTAACAAAATACCTAAATTGGCTTTTGAAAGAAAACGAGAAAAAGTACAAAATAGTACAAATTGATCTGGGAAGTATTGCTATGGAAGTCTGATCTGAAAGCGATCACTTTGTTCCTTGGACCATATGATGATGATGAAGAAAACTTCTTGAAGAAGAAGAACAATTGGAAGAACTAAGTCACCGGAAAGGTATCGAGCAACGACACTGATGGCACAGTCTAATGCTTTCTTGCTTTGCTTCACCCTGTTCTTTGAGAAAAAGTTGAAGAAATGCTTTTGGGAATATCACTCTGAAAGTATGAATTTTCTCAGAATCTCCTCTCCCTGTCTCTCTGTTGATCTCTTGATGTTGTCTATGTGAAAAATAAGTCTATTTATAGACTTGACCCTTTGTGCGTAAAAAGCAACAAAATCAGGTCTCTACGCTAGTAACTGTCACCCACGATGTAAATCATCCTCTACGCACATGGACACGTGTCCCATGTAGAGTTTTGATCTCTACGCATGGTGACATGTGTCCTACTACTTCAACAAAATAGGGAGAGCACATTCACACGTTCCTCGATAAGTGTGGCATGAAAGCCATATAGGCAAACCACGTTCTCAAGTAGTCAGGAAAGATCGGGCGTAAAAATGACCCAAAATACACTCCTAGCGTAAAGTGGCAAACTGGGCATAAAATAGCCCAAAATAAACTTCCCGCATAAAGTGGCTAAAATAGCCTTGAGCGTAAAAAGTAGCCCAAATAAACTTTATGTCCACAATAGCCTTGAGCGTAAAAGCTCGAATAGCTATCGTGCGTAAAAGAAGCAGTTTTATTGAGCGTAAAGTAGCCCCATCTGTACACTATACGACGAGTATTGGGTTTGGTGAAAAGATTTCCTCGGCTTCTGTGTATTCCTGCTGTCAGAAAATCATTGTGTCAGATCAAATCTCTTGCATTAAATGCGGCCTGACAGTCTGTCCCCGGGCGTAAAATTCAATGAATAGCCTTGGCGTAAAGTAGCTCGCGTAGATAGTAGCTCGCGTAGAGAGTAGCTCGCGTAGAGAGTTGCTCGCGTAGAGAGTAGCTCGCGTAAAGTTCTCAACTTCTTTGACTTAGTCCATAAAGTACTTTTTACGCTCCTACAAGACCCCCTTCAAAGTTTTCAAATATTTTCAAAATTTAAAATACTTTGAACAGAAGCGTAAAATTCGGGGTTTCAATAGTCAGCGTAGAATTCGGGCTATCCAACGGTCATCCACGTAAAAGTTGGGATATCCAACAGTCAGCGTAAAATTCGAGAATTTGAACCGATTAAAAAATTCTCTATAAATAGAGCTCTTCGAAGAGAGATAAAACTTTACTTGTCTTCCATACTCTCGATCTCTCTTATTCTTCTTCTTCCTTTATACTCTTGCTTTCGATCCGATGGCTCCCAAGAAGTCCGCCGCCGGCAGCAAGGGCAAGAAGCCCGTCGTCGATTCATCATCGGCCGACCGCGCGAAAACCCCTGTCCCATCATCAACGACGCCTCAACCGAGCAACCCCGCCGTGGCTCGGCAATGAAGGGTAAAGCCCTACTTAATCTCGGCTATGAGTTCGCCGGAGAAGAAGAAGAAAACCCGAACCTTCAGATTTTATGCCCACGTCATACGTGTCAGCGTAGAAACTGAAATAACAAAATACGCCAACGTTATACGTGTCAGCAGTTAAGAACATACGCCCACATTTATACGTGCCAGCATAAATTAAGAATATACTCCCACGTCTACACGCGCCAGCGTAAATTAAGAATATACGCCCACGTCTATACGTGCTAGCGTAAATTTAAAAGATACGCTCACATCATCATGTGATAGCGTAAAAATTAGAATACGCTCACGTCAACACGTGTCAGCGTAAAAATTAAAATACGCTCATGTCAACACATGTCAGCATAAAATTTACAATACGCTCAATTCAACATGTGCTAGCGTAAAAAGTTTAAAAATACGCTCATGTCAACACATACCAACGTAAACTTAATAATACGCTCACATCAAAATGTGCTAGCGTAAAATTCATAATACGCTCACATCAACATGTGCTAGCGTAAAAAGTTAAAAATACGCTCATGTCAACACATGCCAGCGTAAATTTGAAAATACGCTCACATCAATCATGTGTCAGCGTAAATTTCACAATACGCTCACATCAATATGTGCTAGCATAAATTTTTCACCAGTCACTTTGCGTAAAACAAAGAATTTTTCACACTTTAAAAGTTTTAATCAACTTTAATAAGCGTAAAATTTGCATAGTCATAGTCTTTAACTCAGATCAAGTCAATTTCAAATTAGATTTTTTTTACTAACTTGATTTTTCCTTTTCTTTTGGCAGTGGATTTGCAAGCTCACCCACTTGCAGAAGTATTTGGCTCATCAGCTGGTATGGTGGGCTCAAATTACTTAGAGAACCTCTCCCATATGAAATTTCCCCAATCGAATCCGAAATACCCTGGGGAAAGAGCACAGTTGATAGCTGCCCAGGGGGATAGAATGCTGCTGTCCATGATTAATAGAGAACTGTTGACTTCGCTGGACGACCAATAATTTACAAAGCCAGCTTTCTTATTCGGAGATGCGATAGACTTCAAGTCGCAAACACACCCCAAGAAGGAGTCTTGGGTGTTCAAGTTTGGAGATAGAGCAATGTATCTCCCTGACATGGATAGAGATTATCCTCTGTCTGTATTTATCCATGCCACCCATCCCCGACAGATGCTGTAGAATCTGACTCCCAGCAGTCACGGAAGGCCAGGAAGGATCATCTTCAAGAGAGAGAGAGCCAATGACATGGGCTACCACACCAGTACTCCCAGTGGTGGTATTGTCTCCTTCTCCGGTCTCTTGCATGGATTTACTCCGAGGGAAGATTCGGCTCTGATTCAGCTTGTGTAGACCCAAATGTTCATCAATAAGTTCATAAGGGCTGCAGTATTATATCCCCAAGCCAACCCCAGACTGCCAGGGTGGTTAACTCCTTTCAACCAGAACTGGATCCAAATTAGCATTTGGATCATGAAGAACTTCCAGACAGAGCTGAAAGACATCGGCCTGTATGAAGCAGTGGCCTCCACTAGTCAGGGTATACCACCGAACAGTAATTTGTTCATGGTTCTGATGGAGATATATATCAGTTCAACTGGAACTTTTGCGACCCCAAAAGGTGAAATGGGTCTCGCACTCCACGAGATGCAATTTATCTCGAAGCTGCCAATGGTGGAAGCCCCATATGGAGTATGTTCCCTCCAACCGAAAACTTGCAGAAATCAGGGAGAAGAACCCTCGATTGGTTGAACTATATGAAGAATTGATGTGCCATTACATGATTTGCACTACTATGCATGAGAGTGGGTCTCATCTGGCGTACATCAACAAGTGGACAACATATCTCTTTTATCATAAGGATAAGATATCCAAAGATGATAAAGAAAGATTTCAAGAGAACACGGCTCCAACTATCAACACTGGCTCAACAATCCCTGCTGATAAGATACGGGATATGATGGTTGGCTACAAATTCTCGGACAAATATTTGTCCACCAAGACTGGGGAGTTCTCTGCAGGAACCGAAGCCTTGAGTTTCCTCAGATATGGCAGCCAGAAGATTTCTAAGAAAGCCTTGCTGGTAGGCTTTCTTTCTTTATGGTTGAGGAGATGGGTTGTACCGGGGACCGGTACAGTTAATAGAATACACCGAAGCGTGCTATGGCCAGCGGTACATTTGGTGTTTAAAGCCAGAATCAACCTGCTATCGGCAATGGTGTGCCGAGTAAACGCAGGTTTGAGGACTTTTGGTGAGGAGCTGATCAACAATGCTCCTCACAGGAATGTATTCCCTAGGGTAGAAATGCCCTACACCTGCTTGATGGGCTGGCTACTGCACCACAATTACAATTTATTGCCACCAGGACCTGGAGATGGTGTGGAGGTCTTCCTCCAAAAGTTCAACAAAGCCACATGGACTGCCACAACAGTGGCAGATACCCGAGCAGTATTAAATTTTTTTGATGGTTGGAACTTTTTCTGCACAAGGCCAGAAGTTCCAGCCAACTACTTCGGCGTACAATTTGAAGATGAAGTTGAAGAAAGAACTTTATTATCAGCGCCAGTTTTCAGATGGCTACAGTGCATCAGACCCGCCCATCTGATGTACAGAAATGAAGACGGCTGTGCGTTCGAACCATACCTACCAAGTAGGTTCGCTCACCAGTTTGGATATGACCAAATTCATGTTGGTAATCCCTCTACCAGTTTCCGTCATTATGGGAAGCTGATTGATGGTGCAAGAGGTTGGAGATATTAACTTCATGTTGGCTATCAATTTTGATGATAAAGACTGAGATGGGGATTATGATGCGTACTTGGCACGTCCCACACCTACTCCAGGTAAATAAAATTTATACAAAATCCATACAAAATTATGATTTTTGTATATTAACTTATTCTATTTAAATTTTGTAGGTGTTATCATTGCGTCAAATCCTATGGCTCCTCCTCCTCATCCAGAAGATATTTATGAGGAAAATACGGAGTCTGAGGAAGAGGATTCTTCTTCAGAAGAAGAGAATGCTCAAGAAGATGTACCACAAGATCCCGAAGTGGAGACTCAGAAAGAATGTCCTCCATCTATAGAGGTACAACAAGAGCCAGAAGTACAGGCTCAGCCAGAATTGTTCCCTCCTGCTGAGGGCAAGGATAAAGAATAAACTGTAGTAGAACCTACTGTAGATGATGAAGAGGCTGCTGAGGAAGAATTAGACTTCAACGAAGAATCAGTTGTAGAAGGACACACTACAACTGAAATATTTGAAGATCCTGAAGAGCCAGCAGCTGAAGAAGGTGATGAAAGCATTATCAAATCATCAACTGAAGCTGAGAACGTTGCAATAGCATCCTCTGCTATTGTTACTGATCCAGTACAAGTTTCTGAAGAGACAATGCCCGAACCGGAGTCAGCTGCCATAACTATCATTCCTCCCGCACCAATCACCACCACCGAAACTCAAATAGTTTCAGCTCCAGAACAGGCTGGAGTAACAAATACTGAAGAGACTGTTCCTGAAGCTCCTGGGAACCAGTTGGCTATGGTAGCAGTAAGAACAATGGCTTCATCTCAGCCTGCTACCAAGGCAGCATCTGCTCCTATTCTTTAGAGAAGAGATTTGGTGGACATCGCTGCAACGCCGAGTTCAAGTGTAGAAATGAATCTCTTAGTTGAGATTCGTACCGATACTTTTTATAAAACTCTAGCAGCTCTAATCAAAATGGTCCTGAATAAGGGCCTCAATTATGAGAGCTTGAAGATGGCGATTGCTCTTACTATCAGAAATGTCGCCATGTTCAATGATGCGGCAAGAGCAGCGGCATTGGAGAAAATCGTAGAGGGACTTGAACAGCCAATCAAAGAATATCTAAAGCTGTCAAGTGAAACCATTGAAAGTCTCATCCAAGAGGAGGATGATGCTCTATCAGCTGAATACCTTGCTCGGGAGACGACTTTTAATGAGGCCCTCCATGAGTACAACATAAAGGTCGCCAAAGAAAAAGCTTTTTTGGCTGGAGCAAAGCCCGAGCTGGATAGCCAGAAAGAAGCCTATGAAACTTCGAATATAAGAATTCATCAGCAAAATGATAGAATTCGTGAAGTCGAGGCTGAGCTGGCTCGCTTGAAGGCAGAGAGGGAGAAGATGATCATAGCCCGGGACCAGCAGCTTACACAGAGCTCGATTTTGGAAGAACAAGTCTACGGAGCTAAGGCTACCATTAAAACCCTTGACGAAGCCAAGGACATGATGATAGTCACTTTTGCTGGACTTTCTCATATCTGCACTCCCGAAGCTCGACGCTCCGTAGCTACCAAGAATGTATTGAGCTCTCACGACAAGCGTCTAGCGGAGCTACAGAAATTACTTCAAGATGTCTCTGCCCCGCCTTAGGCAAATAAAGGGCTTTTGTAATCTTTTATCTTTTTCATTCTGTAGTGTTTACAAGAAATGAATAAAATATCTGTTTTGTGATCCTATCATTTATTTTGAATTTAAACAATAGGTATGAGATAGAAAAAACTTATCAGAGGTAATATGGACATAACAAGTTTTCTAAACTCAAATTATATCTATCCAGAGGTAATGTGGACATGATAGATAATGAATCTCTTTTTCTGTTTAGAGTATACGATACTATCAAATGTAACATGAACGTGATAGATCGTAACAACTCAAAGAAAAATAGATTAATATCTATTCAGAGGCCAAATGGACATGATAGATAGGAAAAGAAATAGACTTAATATTTATTCAGAGGTCATAAGAACATGATAAATAATAAATCTCTCTTTTTTAATCAGATGGTAAGACAGAAGATCAAAATTCTCTTCAATGAGAACTAATAATCAGCTTAACCAAACATTGGTAGCTGGGGAATAAGGAAGAAATTTATACATAATATTTCTTCAAGAATTTGCCATTGATCGGCATCATGAGCAAATCTCCATTAGGTTTAGACAACCTATAGGCACCATTAGAGAAGACTGTCTCAACGACATAAGGACCTTTCCATTTTGCTTGGAGTTTCCTTTTGCTCTTATGAGTCATCACCATCAGTCTTCGAACAGCTAGAACTAGCTCACCTACTTTAAATACCCTCTCTTTAACTTTACGATTGAAAGTTCGAGATATACGGGCTTGATATAGCTCAATGTGCTGTTGCGCTTGAAGTCGCTTCTCGTCCAATCCTTCAAGTTCTTGGAGTCGTAAGCGATCATTGTTCTCTGTAGTTAGCTCATTAGCAATGGCTATTCGAAGAGATGGAATCTGGATTTCCAGTGGAAGAACAGCCTCTCATCCGTAAACCGGTGAAAATGGTGTAAAACCAGTAGGAGTTCGGACTGTCGTTCTGTAAGCCCACAAACATTCTCCAAGTTTCTCATTCCAATCACGTTTATTAGAAGAGACGAACTTTTTGAGAAGTTTAATGATTGTCTTGTTAAAAGCTTCGGCCAAACCATTAGCAGCTGGATTATAAGCCGTAGAAGCCAAATTTTGGATCCGATTCTTGTCACTGAACCGATAAAATGCCTGACTGGCAAATTGTGGTCCAATGTCATGGATTATCCTTCGGGGAATCCCGAAACGATAAATGACATAATGTTTAATGAAGCTAACCACATTAGATTTTTTACTTCAGCAAGGGGAACTACTTCCGCCTATTTAGAAAAATAATCGGTTATAGCCAATATAAATCGATGTCCCTTGACAGAAGGAGGGTTAATCGGACCAATAATATCCATGCCCCAAGCTTCGAAGGGCCAAGAAGTTGCTGTAGGATGTAATAATTCAGATGGTTGATGAATAAAATCAGCATGAATTTGACATGCTTTGCACCGTCTGGCATAATCTACATCATCTGCTATCATAGAAGGCCAATAATACCCCATTCTTCTAATACGGTCCTGTAATTTTGGACCCGGTTGATGGGCACCATAGACACCATCATGAGCTTTACGGAGTGTTTGCTTGGCTTAACTCTCAGAGAGATAACGTAGCAAAAGTTCGTCATAAGAACGACGATATAACATATATAAAGAAGAATCATAATAGAATCGAAATGATCGTCTCTTGATTGATACAGCTTCTTTTGGATCTTCAGGTAAAATCCCATGAAGCGCATAATCAATGAATAGACTTCTTCAATCCCTCTGCTGGAAACTTGATTCTGTAGTTTAACTCTATTCAATATGCAAGTTATTCTTGACACAGAATAAGTCTCGATCCAACAAAGTAATGATGTTTTGTCTTCTAATTGGAACAGCTAAGTCAGCAGCTAAACTAGCAAGAGCATCAGCTTCCAAATTTTGAGAATGTGGTACGAATTTGATGAAGAATCCTTTAAATGAAAGGACCAATTCGATTACCACTTGATGATAAGGAATGAGGTCAGGATTTCTGACTTAATATGTCCCTCTTACTTGATTAACAATCAGTTGAGAGTCTCCATAAGTTTCTAGGAACTCAATGTCCAGTTGTTTTGCTACTTGGAGACCAATTAGCAGAGCATTGTATTCTGCCACATTGTTGGAGCATGGCTCATTAAGAGAATAAGCACGGTATATGACCATTTTGTCAGGAGATACTAGGACAATGCCTACTCCGGAGACGATATTACCTTTAGGTCCAACCCGAGAAGCTCTATCAAAATATAGTTGCCAAATGTCATCCTTCAAAGTCATGTTGCAATCTACGACTTCATCGAAATATCCTCATATAGCTTCGATGTTTCAGGTATAGGGTGAGCAGCTAAGAAATCAGCTAATGCTTGACCTTTTACTGATTTTTGAGGTATATAGACCATATCATAAGGAGTAAGCAACATTGCCCAAGTGGCTAACCTGGAGTTAAGGGTGCTCGGTTTTCTCATCAACATCCGAATAGGATTTATTCTGGAGATGACATGGATAGTCTGTCCTGACACATAATGTCGTGTCTTTTGAACGGCAAAAACCAAGGCTAGACATTCTTTTTCCACAGGAGTATACCTGTTTTTAGCTCCGACCATCATTCGGCTAAGATAATAAATTGCTTGTTCATGGCCTTTATCACTTTTCTGTGCAAGAAGAGCACCAAATGAATGATCCAAGGCTCAAACATAAAGGAAAAATGGTCTTCCTACCACTGGAGGTACCAGAACAGGTAGATTTGTAAGGTATTGCTTGATGTCATTGAAGGCTTTCTGACATGCTTCGTCCCAGACAAATGATACACCTTTCTTTAATAGACAGGAAAAAGGTTGGCATCTCCCAGAAAGATTGGATATAAATCTCCTGATATAAGCAATGCGACCTTGGAAGCCACGTAGTTCTTTTAAATTTCGTGGAGGACGCATTTCAAGAATTGCTTTGATTTTATCAGGATCAACATGGATACCCTGAGAAGTGATGACAAATCCCAAAAATTTGCCACTGGAAACCCCTACGAAAGACTTAGTAGGGTTCATCTTCAGTTGATGTTGACATATCAACTCAAATACTGTCTTCAAGTCTTGAATGTGATCATCTTTTGATCGACTTTTGACATCAATGTCATCCACATAACATTCAATTGTTTTCCGTAGATGTTCTTGAAAGATGTTGCTCATGGCCCGTTGATATGTAGCATCGACATTTTTCAAACCAAACGGCATAACCGTATAGCAGTAGACTCCAAGGGGTGTACGAAAAGCGGTATGCTTTTCATCTTCTGGATGCATCTTAATCTGGTTGTATCCTGAAAATCCGTCCATGAAAGACATGCGTTCAAAACCACACGTATTGTCTATCATGACATCGGTAATATGAAGTAGAAATTCGTCTTTCGGACAAGCTGCATTAAGATCTCGAAAATCTATACAAACTCGGACTTTTCCGTTCTTCTTCATAACAGGAACAATGTTGGTAACCCAATCTGGGTGTTGTTCTTCACGAACAAAACCACATGCGATCAGCTTTTTGACTTATGCTTCAATTGCATCCATCATATCAGGTCGAAAATACCGTTGCTGTTGTTTTATAGGCTTAACATTAGGAAAAATATTGAGTATATGAGTAGCAACTTTAGGATCTAGACCCGGCATATCCTCATAACTATATGCAAAGATATCAATATATTCTTTAATCAGTTTTATCAACTCTTCCTTTTAATCTTCGGAGAGGTTTTTACTGATGAATATTGGCTTGGATGTAGTTCCATCTCCAACATCGATCTGGACAATCTCATCCTCTGTAGGTGGTTGTCGCTGTTCAAAACGAAGCTCCCATTGAGTGTCCATTTGTTGGGCCCAAGGGTCATTCTCAAATGGCTCAGATTCACCATCAGTTTGAACCATGTTAACTGAGAATACATACTCAGATTCATCATAATAGTCTCCTCCAGAATATGAGGATTGTAAAAAACTGGAAGAACATTCTTCCGTATCTTCCTTGCACATGTAGGGTGTATCCGATTCGACGAATTGGATTTCTTCAGAATCTGAGGATTTTGAAGAACTGGAAGAAAATTCTTCTTGTATATCTTCATTAAACATGTGAGACGGATCATATCCCAACCCATGACGTATTTTCTGGTAAAACGGATCACCACATAATGGTAATCGTCTACCCTTGCCTTGATTGAGACCTTGCATAGTCTTCAAATCATATCCCATATTTTGGATAATCTTGAGAGATTGTTGACTATATTTGTCAATTCGGATTCTTCTTTTATCTTTATCTCTGAGATTATCTGTCTGAGTAACAGGAATGTTTCTAGCTAGGCCAAACACAATTTGACGCTTGTTTTTCTTATTAGACGGAACCACAAAACATGATTCTTCGTGTCGTCTATATGTTACACAAGCTTGTGATGAAGCGGCTACAGGAAGAAGATAAGGAGAAGATGTTAGGAACCTTTGAGCATAAGGTCCAACATCGACATGAGGAGGAAAAGAATTTTCCTTATGATCGATGTATAAGGTTTCCTCTGTATCTATGTCATTTTTATGTTGATGACTTTGATTATCATCAGAAAAAGTCATTCTCTCAATAAATTTGACAGCCATGTACTCCAAAAGAAAATCTTCATTGATATCAGAAAGTATAGAATGATCAATATTTACATCATTTACAAGTTGAGTACTACGCTTCGGATTGATCATCAACGGACCGTCATCCGTCTTCTGCGTAGACTTGCCAAGATTGATGATCAGTGGTTTTGGATCATTCGTACGAGAAGTACGTCCTTTGACTTTGATTATGAGAGGTTGAACTTGGCTCTTGGCAGGAATACTCACTGATTCCTCAGATGAAGCTCGAGTTTTCCCTTTGACCTTGATCACCAGAGGTTGGTCATTGACAGGTTGGGGTTGGATTCGACCTTTGACTTTGATCTTCAAAGGTTGCTCTTCTGGAGGATCTTCATTGACAGATTGATCTTCTGCAGGTGATTGATCTTCGGCCATATCTGATATCTTCTTCATATGCTCTTATTTATAGAGTATTGAATCAGAAAAATAGGCCTCAACACCCTTAAAAGGATTGATATCTGCAAATTCTGTCTTCACAACCCCTTGAGAATCCACGTACTTGAAGCATTGGTGGAGAGTTGACGGCACAATGTTATGCTCATGTATCCAAGGTCTTCCGAGAAGGATGTTGTAGGATACGTCTGAGTTGATAACATAGAAGGTCGCCATAGTTCGAAGATCACCAATCTGAATCTTCAGACGAATCTTTCCCAGTGGTTTACTCTTTCTAGAGTTGAAACCAACTATTGTGGTACTAGTGTAAGTCAAATCACTAGTAGGAATCCTCAAAGGTCTTAGCATACTTTGAAGAATAATGCTAATAGAAGACCCAGGATCAATGTAAATCCTGTCAATTTTAGTGGATTCAATGTACCCTGTATAGCATAGGGGCCTGTCGTGCTTGTTATGCTTCAACAGCCTATCTTCTTGTGTGAAGGTAATGTTAGGAATTGCCTCCATCACACTATGACATTGTGGGCACGACACTGGTATATTGTCAGGAGTCTTGAGTTGAGCTAAGCATGAGTCAGCTTGCAGCAAAGCTTCACTCAGAGTCTCTCGGCTTTCTTTAGAAAGACGAAGCAGCTCGAAGATAGAGAGTCTAGCCGGAGTATTAGCTAACTGGGCTAGAATATCAAATTTGTAGGACTTCATCACCACCCCTTGATTGGAAGCAGATTTCAATGGGATGTCAAAGTGTACTGCTTTCTGTTTTCCCTTTTCAACCACGGATGGTTTAGCAGGAACAGGAGATGGTTGAGCTGGTATTGTTTCAACAACGCCCTCTGCTTCTTTGGAAGATCCCTCATAATCTTTGTGGTACTCTTTTCCAAATCTTGTACCAGCAAAGGTTTCTTCTTCAGACTCAGGAGAATGAAGTACCATATTGCAGGATTTAGTCTTCTTTCCCTTGGCCTTCTTCTTGCAAGGATTTTTATGAGGAACCTCAAAACCCAATCCGAGAGTGGATTTTTGACTTTGAAATTGTAAAGTAAGTAGCATTCCTTTATCATGATTCAAACCTTCTGCTTTTTGAAAGTCATAGCCCATCTTTTTCATGAGATGGACTGATTGTTGACTATACAAGTGAGTGGGTAGCGAACTTTTAATAGATGGTTCAACAGAGGAAGAAGAAGCAGAGACCTCTGTAACCACAGGAGAAGGAGGAATAGAAATTTCTGTAGCCACATGAGAAGGAGTATTCGGTACAAGAGGAAAAATCCCTACAGGTGCTTTCTCATAAGCGGCAAAGACTTGTTGTGCCCTGTATAAGGGGACACTATTCATAGCTAACCACTGCTGATGAGTAAGTTTGAGCTTGGTAGGAGGAGCCAAATTTGGAGGGCATATATTCAAACCTCTCAGTCTGTCCTCCAAAGGAATACCACCCCATAAATGATCCAGATCATCATGGTCTGGGGTTAAAACATGAGAAATCATGTTACAGGTTTTGGCTTTTTTACCTTTCTTGGATTTTGAAGTTTTACCTTCATTTTCCATTTCAGGTACTAAATCAGGGTGTACCCACATGATTTCACCAGTTTTCAGTGTAAGAGGCAACAATCCTTTATTTTGCTCTCTGGCAGGCGGGATATTCACAATCTTCATCGTCGCCTTGGGAATTGGGACAAATCCATCTGGGACTTGTTGTGGAGGAAAACCTCCAAATTGAAGAGAAACCATATTGGTTGTGACCTATGCTCATCGTTGGTTAAAGCGATGGCATTGACATTTATCAGCTCCTGGATTATCTTCTTCAAGACATAGCAAGCCTTGGTAGGATGATTTATGTATCTGTGATAGATACAATACTTGGGATTGTCGGTCAGATTCACCTCATTAGGCATTTTTGGCTCCGGAATTTGGAGTTTACCACTCTTTACCAGACATTGGAATATTTCTGGGATATCACTATCATCGAAAGAGTATTCTTCTTTTGGCTTGGAAGACTCCTGTTTATTCGGCGTCATTTTGGATTTTGAAAGATTAACCACAAGGGTTTCCTTTCCTTTTCCATTACGATTGTCGGAATTATTACCAGAAGAGCCTTTCTTTCCTTTGTCCTCTGAGGTAAAGATCATCCCGTGTTCACGAACCAACCTGCCATTGGTCTCGGCTGAAACTACTGCTATAATGAACGAGGCCCAATCTATGAATTGGGAACCCGTGAAGACAGCAATGGATGGTCGCAGATTTATTTTACATGTATCAATCAATGCCGAATCTGGCATACCAGGAGGCATCTTCAAAGTTGTCTGTCGAAAACGTTCGATGAACGTCCGAGTATCTTCCTTCTCCTTTTGTTTGATTTCTATTAAGGAGGACACGTTCATGTCCATGCCTCCCTCATAGAAATAGGAAAGAAACATTGCTTTGAATTCGTCAAAAGACGAAATGCAATTGTCGGTAGACTGCGATACCAGTCGTATGTAGAACCCGTCAGGCACCCGATGAAAACTCGAGTGAGAAGAGCATCATTCTTCTGTAGATGCACAGTCATAATATCAAAGTAATTGATATACTGACTAGGGGAAGCCTTTCCATCAAATAATACCATCGATTGTGGCTTGAATTTCGGAGGAAAGGGTAAGTCATTCCAATGAGGAGGATAAGGTTGTTTAATCCCTAACCTCTGGAGTTGATCCTTGTGCTTTAGAACTTCAAACTGTGCTTTGAGCTCGTGGACTGCTTGAATAGCTTCACTAGTTTGAGGAAGCACATTTGATTGAATAGTTGCTGGATGTACCGTAACCCCCACCGGAGGTGGCACATCTTCTGGAATAACAGGATCTGGAGATGCAGAATTTTGGTTGACAGCGGACTCTTGATTATTCAAAGGTATATCAACCCCTTGACTATCTTGAGTTTGTGCTGCTACCTGCACTGGGGTTACTACTGCCGGTTGAGTAGTTTGCTGAGTCATTATTATTTGATGCATGCATTGCATCATGGTGAGCATGTCTTTCAGTGATTGCTCAACGGCAGAGAGGCACTGATCTGTATTAGCAGATGACGTCTCCGGTTCATCTCCAATAGCATAGGATTGGAGTATGCAACTGAGAGACGCTGTTCTGTATTAGCAGAAGTCTACAACTGTCTTTGTCTTCTTGATCGAGTATTCTGATATACCCCTTCAAAGGAATCAAGAAGTCTGTTGAACTGTTGTTGACCAGGAGTCTGGGACGAGTTGCGTCTTGGACGTCGTCCTCTGTTGGTATGAGATGCCATATTGACTGATGCATATAACAACTCATGTTCTTGGCCATCAACTTGCTGCTGAGGCTCATTACAGCTTAATCGGTCAAAGACTGACCGTTTCGAAGCCGAACAGCAACATTTGATGACAATCTGGTGACACTCACAATGATGATTTTCTTGGAGGAGTGTCACAGGAGATTGTCTATTTTTACGCTTTTGTACTAGCAACTCGCGTAAATCAGAAGGAATATAGGGAGTAGTCTTCTTTATTTCATTTGGAGTAGAGAAATGTTTAGTCCCTAGTGTATAAAGAAGATTACTGGCTGCATTAGCAGAACCAAACTGTACATTTTTACGCGCTTGGAGTTGCATACGTAAATCCTGAGATTTTTTTGCACAAAGGACTCCATCAGCATTACGCGTAATTTGAAGGTTTGGTACCCTGCGTAAAGCAGTGTAAGAAGGCTGTTGGTTGAAAACAGAAGTTTTACCAACTATGTTTTTACGCTGCATACGTGTAGGTGAATTCATTTTAGATGCAAAGGCATCATTGTGAACTTTATCTATACTGTCACAGACAGGAGATTTATCTTTACGCGTAGAGCGCAAAACATGAGTATCTGCCACGTCACAGACGGAAGATTTTTCTTTACGCGTGGAGCGTAAAATTTGTGTGTCTACCACGTCACAGACGGGAGACTTATTTTTACGCACAGAGCGTAAAGCTTGGGTGTCTACCACGTCACAGACGGGAGACTAGTTTTTATGCGCAGAGCGTAAAGTTTGGGTATCTGCCTCGTCACAGACGGGAGACTGCTTTTTACGCACAGAGTGTAAAACTTGATTTTTACGCGCAAAGCGTAAAACTTGATCTTTACGCTCAGGGCGTAAAACTTGATCTTTACGCGCAGAGCGTAAAACTGGAGAGTCTGCCACGTCACAGACGAGAGACTGATTTTTACGTACAGGGCGTATAACCGAAGTAGAGACTGCCTCGTCACAAACGGGAGCCTCCTCAACAGGAGTAGGAAGGATTCCTTTGCCTTCAAAGACAGCAGGGAGATCCGAGGATTCTTTGGACTTAGGAATCCAAACTTTTCGTGCCTTCCGCAATTTTTGAACATTGGAGCAGGGAGTACTACCCCCAGTTCGGAGCATTTTTTCGTAGGCAGTCTGGTCGAAGTGCACAACTAGAGTCTTCTTTGTCGATCCGATCGACACATCATCATATTGAACAATTGCCTTCTCGTCAGAGGAGAAGGTCATCCCCAGCAGAGTCGCCATTTTGTTTCACTTAACAAAATGCCTAAAATTGGCTTTTGAAAGAAAACGAGAAAAAGTACAAAATAGTACAAATTGATTTGGGAAGTATTGCTATTGAAGTCTGATCTGAAAGCGATCACTTTGTTCCTTAGACCATATGATGATGATGAAGAAAACTGCTTGAAGAAGAAGAACAATTGGAAGAACTAAGTCACCGAAAAGGTATCGAGCAACGGCACTGATGGCACAGTCGAATGCTTTCTTGCTTTGCTTCACCCTGTTCTTTGAGAAAAAGTTGAAGAAATGCTTTTGGGAATATCACTCTGAAAGTATGAATTTTCTCAGAATCTTCTCTCCCTGTCTCTCTGTTGATCTCTTGATGTTGTTTATATGAAAAATAAGTCTATTTATAGACTTGACCCTTTGTGCATAAAAAGCAACAAAATCAGGTCTCTACGCTAGTAACTGTCACCTACGATGTAAATCATCCTCTACGCACATGGACATGTGTCCCATGTAGAGTTTTGATCTCTACGCATGGTGACACGTGTCCCACTACTTCAACAAAATGGGGAGAGCACGTACACACATTCCTCGATAAGTGTGGCATGAAAGCCATGTAGGCAAACCACGTTCTCAAGTAGTCAGGAAAGATCGGGCGTAAAAACGACCCAAAATACACTCCCAGCGTAAAGTGGCAAACTGGGCGTAAAATATCCCAAAGTAAACTTCCCGCATAAAGTGGCTAAAATAGCCTTGAGCGTAAAAAGTAGCCCAAATAAACTTTACGCCCACAATAGCCTTGAGCGTAAAAGCTCGAATAGCTATCGTGCGTAAAAGAAGAAGTTTTATTGAGCGTAAAGTAGCCCCATCTGTACACTTTACGACGAGTATTGGGTTTGGTCAAAAGATTTCCTCGGCTTCTGTGTAATCCTGCTGTCAGAAAATCATTATGTCAGATCAAATCTCTTGCATTAAATGCGGCCTGACAGTCTGTCCCCGGGCGTAAAATTCAATGAATAGCCTTGGCGTAAAGTAGCTTGCGTAGATAGTAGCTCGCGTAGAGAGTTGCTCGCGTAAAGTTCTCAACTTCTTTGACTTAGTCCATAAAGTACTTTTTACGCTCCTACAAGACCCCCTTCAAAGTTTTTAAATATTTTCAAAATTTGAAATACTTTGAACAGAAGCGTAAAATTCGGGGTTTCAATAGTCAGCGTAGAATTCGGGCTATCCAACGGTCATCCGCGTAAAAGTTGGGATATCCAACAGTCAGCATAAAATTCGGGAATTTGAACCGATTCAAAAATTCTCTATAAATAGAGCTCTTCGAAGAGAGATAAAACTTTACTTGTCTTCCGTACTCTCGATCTCTCTTATTCTTCCTTTATACTCTTGCTTTCGATCCGATGTCTCCCAGGAAGTCCGCCGCCGGCAGCAAGGGCAAGAAGCCCGTCGTCGATTCATCATCGGTCGACCGTGCGAAAACCCCTGTCCCATCATCAACGATGCCTCAACCGAGCAACCCCGCCGTGGCTCGGCAATGAAGGGTAAAGCCCTACTTAATCTCGGCTATGAGTTCGCCGGAGAAGAAAAAGAAAACCCGAACCTTCAGATTTTATGCCTACGTCATACGTATTAGCGTAGAAACTGAAATAACAAAATATGCCCACGTTATACGTGTCAGCAGTTAAGAACATACGTCCACGTTTATACGTGCCAGCGTAAATTAAGAATATACTCCCACGTCTACACGTAGATAGTAGCTCGCGTAGAGAGTAGCTCGCGTAAAGTTCTCAACTTCTTTGACTTAGTCCATAAAGCACTTTTTACACTCCTACATAGGGTATTTGAGGGTAACAAGTCAGTGTAACCCTAATACCTCAAATAATGGACGGTGGTCAGGAAACACAGTCCACTTAATCGGGGCTCCAGTGCATATGTTATGCATGGAAAAATTAGCGTACCATAACAATGAGTGATCATGAGTTTCAAAGAAAAACTCATTGAACGCACCGTCGGCCGATTGGACCGGGAAAAAAAGGGAATCCTCTAGTGGATTCGAAGATGATGCCTCTTCACTGGCATTTGTCTTCTTTCTCTTGGATGGAGTGAATCCCTTAGGCATTTTCTCCCAAAATTGAATTGAAACTAATGAATTGAAAGAGATAGAAGGAGAATGTTATACCTTCCGAGAGTTGAGTATGTGATAGAGATCGAGATTCTCCGTACAAATCCAAATTTTGGATTGAAATTTCCAAGTAGAATGGAAGCAATGGATTGGAGAGTTTCTACGGTTTGGAGAGGGCTCGGGCGGCAGCTGCTGTTTGAAAGAGGAGTTTGGAAGAGATGAAAAGAAGGGGGGCCTCGGGTTCTGACTTAAAAGTATATACCACCAACAGAACTCTGGCCGAGTTCCCCTAGGGTTCTTTTGATGAATTTTGAAGAAAAAAATTTGCAGGGCACATTCTTTTCATCATCCCCTTTCAATTATTTAATACCAAGTTCAGTAATTTTAAATTTTAGTTAATATAATTAATATTATTTTACAAATTAAATTTTGATACACAGCGACTGTTTCAGATTAGCTGTTGGGATACTGTCTCAGCTAACGAGAGTTCACCCGGGAATAATTAAATACCACTTCGCTTCAACCGTAGTCGTGGTGAAAGATAGACCCTTTATAGGCTTGTCTCAAAAACAGTTTTTAAGTATTAGAAAATAATTGATAAAACAAAATTAATTAATATTATTGATATCTAAAATTCTTAATTCTCGACGTAAATAATTGAAGCGATCTTCCGCTAAAGGTTTTGTAAAGATATCAGCTAATTTATTCTCTGTGTCTATGTATACAAGGTTTATATCTCCATTTTGTTGATGATCTCTAAAAAAATGATGTTGAATCTCGATATGCTTAGTGCAAGAGTGACATACTGGATTCTTAGTCAAATTAATAGTACTAGTGTTGTCACAAAAAATGGGTATGTGTGTGTAAAGTAAACCAAAGTTTTCTAAGGTTTACTTCATCCACAAAATTTGTGCACAATAACGTCCTACGGCGGTATACTCAGCCTCAGTCGTTGATAATGCGACAGAATTTTATTTCTTGCTAAATCAAGAGACTAGAACTTTGCCCGGAAAATGACATGTGCCACTGGTACTTTTTCTATCTACTTTGCATCCAGCAAAATTAACGTCCGAATAACTGGTTAGGTCAAACGACGTGGTCTTGGGATACCATAAGCCGACAGAAGAAGTACCATTAAGGTATCGGAAGATATGCTTAACCGCGAATAGATGTGATTCCTTAGGGTTAGCCTGAAAATGTGCACACAAGCAAACACTAAACATTATATCAGGACGACTAGCAGTTAAGTAAAGTAAACTACCAATTATACCTCGATACTTACGTATGTCGACTGGTTTGCCTTGTTCATCAATATCAAGCTTAGTCGAAGTTGCCATCGGAGTGCCAAGTGGATTGACTGCTTCCATTAATTAACGTCCCATTGTTGGTTTGTTTGATTTGCAGTCCGAGAAAGAATTTCAGTTTCCCATCATGCTCATCTAAAACTCATTCTGCATACACTTTGAAAATTCTTGACAGAGAGATTCATCAGTAGATCCAAAAATGATATCATCTACATAAATTTGAATTAAAAGAAGATTGCCATTAAAGGATTTTATAAACAGTGTAGTATCAACCTTCCCTTTTGTAAAACCGTTATCAAGTAGAAAAGAGCTTAGACGATCGTACCAAGCATGAGGGGCATGTTTCAAACCTTATAAGGCTTTCTTCAACTTAAAAACATAATCGGGATTTTTGAAATCGGTAAAACCTGGAGGTTGAGCTACATAAACTTCTTCTATTATAAAACCGTTCAAAAATACACTTTTGACATCCATTTGAAATAATTTAAAGTTATGAAAACATGCAAATGCACATAACATACGAATGGATTCTAATCTCGCACTGGGGCATAGGTTTCATTGTAATCGATACCTTCTTCTTGATTGTATCCTTGAGCTACGAGTCAAGCCTTATTACGAGTCACTAAACCATTCTTATTCAGTTTATTTCGGAATACCCAGCGGGTGCCAATGACCGGATGATCAATGGGCTTGGGAACAAGTTTCCAAACATGATTCCGTTCAAATTGGTTCAATTCCTCTTGCATAGCATCTAACCAAAAATTATCACTACATGCTTCTTCAATATTTTTGGGTTCAAGCTGTGAAATAAAAGCACAACAGAAAGCTATATCTTTACTAGAGGAACGAGTACTTACACCCCTGGTAATCTCACCAATTACCAAGTCCTTTGGATGGTCTGCCAAAAATCTCATTTCTTTTGGCATATCCTCTGGATTGATGGTTCTGACTTTTGGTTCTGTACGTGATTTGCTTGGAGAATCAGCTGGTGCTTTGTGTGAAGGTTCTGCAGGAGCTGTACTTGGTGTACTTATGTCTTCATCATCATCATCGACTGAGTGTTGATTGAGTTCGTCAAATTTAATATTTATTTATTCTTCGATGATCGTGGTTCTCTTGTTGAAGACTCTGTACCCTTTGCTCTTCGCCGCATAACCTAAAAAGATACCTTCATCGGCCTTTTCGTCAAATTCACTTAGATTGTCTTTAGTATTAAGAATAAAGCATTTACAACCAAATATTTTAAAATAAGAAATAGTTGGTGTTCTATCAAAACATAGATCATAGGGAGTCTTCTTCGATATAGGTCAAATTAGAACCCTATTGAGAAAATAGCATGTTGTATTAACAACTTCAGCCCATAGGTATTTTGGTAGACTAAACTGGTTTAACATAACTCTAGCCATTTCGGATAGAGTCATATTCTTATGTTCCACAACTCCATTTTGTTGTGGAGTCCTAGGGCAAAAGAACTCATGCAAATAACCGTGTGTGTCACAAAATTGCTTGAAATCTGCATTTTTAAATTTGTCGCCATGATCACTTCGAATACGAGTAATCATGAAACCTTTTTCATTTTGAACTTTCCTGCAAAAGATGACGAATTCTGATAATGCACCGTTCTTGCGTGCAAGAAAATATACCCACGTGTATCTAGAGAAATCATCTACTATTACAAAAGCATATAACTTACCACCTAGGCTAGCAATTCTACTAGGTCCAAATAAATCCATATGCTGTAATTGTAGAGGTCTAGTGGTACTTACAGCGTTCTTGGACTTAAAAGTGGATCAGGTAGCTTTGTTCTTTTCATATTCACTACATACCGTATCCTTTTTGAAAGAAATGTCTGGAGCCTCGTACCAGCTTCTTTGTGGATAATCTTGAAATTGTGTCCATATTTGCATGACCGAGTCTCATGTGCCATAGTTGACTCCCATCACTTTTGGCCATCAAGCATCTACCTGCTTTGTTAGCATCTTCTAACAGATAGAAAACATATATATTGTCTTTCCTGATACCTTCAAAGATAGTACTATCAGTTGATCTATCAACTATAGTACAATTTTTTTGATGAAGTTAATACCAACCATGGTCAGCTAAATGGCTTATGCTGAGCAGATTATGTTTTAACTCGATAAATAGACAGACATCTTTAATCACACGGTAGGGGGCCTTACCAATATTTTTGATACCAATTATGTACCCTTTCAAATTATTACAAAAGGAAACGTATCCTTCTTTCTTCTTCGACAGTGTTGCGAATAATGAAGCGTCACCGGTCATGTGCCGTGAGAAACCGCTGTCGAGGATCCATTTGCTTCTAGAATGTAAAGGGTGTTTCACCAACAAAAAAATTTACAGATGAAAACTTTGGTACCCATTTCTTGTAGGGTACTGGAATGTTAGTTTTTGGTATCTATGCACAAATCTTCAAATCAAGAAGCTTCCTAACTCTACATGTAGAAGGAATATGACCAATGGTGCCACAATAGTGACATCTAGCATGTTGAGTGTTGAATGCAATGTGTTGTGCATTGTTGTGCATGTTGAGTGTTGAATACATGTAAAAGAATGCATGCCTATTTGTCTTTTTGGGCAAAAGTTTGGTTTGGTTAGGTCCGATAGTGTTGGGTTTGACCATGTTCCGATGATTCGGTAAGTGACACGTGTTAGGGTAGAAAGTAGCAACTTCAGACTGTTTTCCTAACCTAATTTTCAACTTTTTGGAGGTGTCATGTAACAAGCTATATTTAACAGTAAGTGCATCATTTCTAACAATAGCTTATTGGATACTTTTCTTCTCTTTATGTAAGTATTCCTCTAATTGGGTAATGGTCTTGTCCTTCTCTTCGGATAATCTTTGGGTCTCGTGTAATAATAGCTTAACAGAAGAAAGCTCACCTACCTTACTAGAACGATTACTACTTCTAACCTCATCTAGTAGGTCGGTAAGTCTTCCTATTTCACCTTTGTACTCTTTGAGTACTTTCTTAGAGGTCTGGTATTTACTATGCAGTCTTTTGTAATCCTCTAAGAGGTCAGTAAAGGCTTCTCCTAGTTGCTCAAAGGTAAAATCATTATAAGTATCAAATAGAGGGTTAGTGGTTACCTGATCGTAAGCCATCAAACATACATTTGCAGCGTCATCTGATTGCTCATCTTCTGAGTCGCTTGTTTCACTTTTATGCCATATGCTTGTATTGGCATATCTTTGGGATGTAGTTTTCTTCAGGTAGCCTTTGTCATATTTGCTGCTCTTCTTGGTTGATGATGATGCTGTTGGACAGTCCTTCATGTGTCCTTTATTTTTACAGCCGTATCAGATAGGATCTTCTTTGTTGTTATTATTGTTGTTGTTGTTGTTGTAGTCCTTTGTTCTTATGTTGAATCTTATGAACTTCTTAAATTTTCTCACTATAAGAGCTTGATCCTCAGTGTCAGAGTCACTGTCGTCGAAATTATCTTCGACAGTTCTTCTATGTTGAACTTTGAAAGCGATCGACTTCTCTGACTTCTCCTTTGGTGTAGCATCTTCAAAGTCTTGAAGTTCCAGCTCATGAGTGAGTAGCTTACCCATGAGTGTTTCAATAGACATGGTTGTAAGGTCGTTCCCTTCAATGATTATTGTAGCCTTTGGAATCCAGTTCTTTGTGAGAGCTCACAGCAGTTTACGAATCTTCTCATGTTTACTGTACTCCTTGCCTAATGATGACAGAGGATTTACAATATCCAGGAATCTCGTAAACATCTGGGTGACAAATTCGTTTGGCTTCATCTTGAACGCCTCATACTCCTGAGTAAGTCTGCTGATCTTTGACTCCTTGACTTGTGTTGTTCCTTCGTGGGTTACTTCAAAAAGTTTCCACACTTCATTTGATGTTGTGCAAGTAGACACCCTGTTAAATTCAGTCATGTCTAAAGCATAAAATAAATCGTTAATAGCACGTGCGTCAAGACTGGCCTTTTTCTTTTCATCCTCAGTATATTTATCATAAGGTTTTCAACCAAAACATCTTCAACAAGAATACGAGGAGGCATTTTGTAGCCATCAATAACTATAGACCATAAGTTAAAATCTAGAGATTTTAAGAAGAAACTCATCCGTGTTTTCCAATAGGTGTAATTTGTACCGTCAAACATTGGAGGTCTGTTTGTGGGAACTTTACAGTTGCCACGTGTTGTACTGTAATCTATGTAACAGTTAAGAATAAAATAATATAACTGTAATGTTACCTTGCTTTACTTGTATAACCCACTCTGATACCAATTGTATGAATGAATCGTAAAGTGTAATACTCTAGGAGGGGTGAATAGAGTAGGCAGCGGAATATTGCTAATTTAAAAAGTTAGCAGCATCATCACAGAGAAATATCACAAGTAAATAAATGTAAAAGAAGAGATCAAAAAGCAAACGCAAAGACGATGATGTATACTGGTTTCACTCTTGTGAGGACTATTCCAGTCGGAAGAACTCTAGCTTCCATTTGAATCCACTATTGGAAAATACCGCAAGTTTTTATACGAAGTCCTTGCAACTTCTACAAATGCGAGCTTTGATACGAAGTACTCGACCAACTTCAGTTGTGAAGTATCTTTTTTCAATCAAGCCTCTGATTACAATCGCTCTAAAGCTTTTATACCGTACTGCACTGGCAAATCGACTAGAGGATTGTAACTGGCTTGGGATTTGAAAATTAAAGCTTAGAACACTTTGAAAGAGAGCAGTTGGCTTTAGAGAGAAGAGATGAAAGTGAATGAGTGAATTAAAATGATCGAAATCGTTCTCTATTTATAGCTTTTCCAAAGGCAGAACTCTGTCAGAATTTGGGTAGAATTCGGATAAAACTCTATGAAAAAATCTCGGCAAAATTCGTAACTACAGGAGGACCAAGTTCAGAAAGCAACATTCACTAACCGAACTCTGGCCGAACTCTAGCCGAACTTGGGCCGAGTTCTGTCAGGGTTTTGTTAGGTGTTTGCAAAAATGATTTTTGGGATTTTTGAAATTATTTTAAGCAGTTCGGAGCTTTTTGTAAATAGGGGACTGTTTTTCAAAATATGGGATATTTTGAAAACATTTTTAGGGTAGCCTATTTGCCAGTACGACTCGGTGTACAATGTATTCCTAAACTCAAAAAATGTGAAAATACATTGCATAAAGGAAATACAGACTCGAGTGGCAAACACAGCTTCGGTCTTGAACATAATGGGTAGCAGTTCTCTGGCAGTGTCCAAGAGTTCAAATAAACTTGGGTAGCCCTTATATCAAGACAAAATTTGATCAATTATTAAAATCAGGTTTGACAATGACCAATGGGCCAACAATCTTCCCCATTTTGATAATTGACAAACCTTGACCGATATAACATCTTAATCAATAAGATTTGAAAGATAATCAAAACTGTACTGTATCCTAAAAAATTGTTCCTGTATCCTATCAAAGATGTTAGATCCTATTTCTCCCACGTTGTCACTTAGCAAAATAATTGCAAAGAGAGAAAGCTCTCCCGTAATTTATGCATAAGGAACAATCAGTGAAGAAATACAAATATAATATATAGAAAAATAAGCATTTCACATGCAGGTTATATTGAAGCATAAAGAGATAGTGGAATAACAAGAATAAATGCTAAACTAAAATAAAATATGCTAAGCAAAGCATAAAAGGATGTTCACCATACATCAGCTCAGTCAATCACAATCTCAGTACAAAATAAACTAAAAGATAGAGTACTAAAGATATCTTGGAATGTCGGAGCATTTCCAAGTAAACATAAAGATAACAAAGTCTCAAAAGTGACATCTAGAAAAAATACAATGCATCTAGATCACAAATCCTCTGAATCATCATCATCATCATCAGTACCAGCACGGCCACCATGTCCGGATGGACCAGCTCCAGAAGTGCCAGCTCTAGAATGTTGTGGAGTAGCACCAGAACCATGGTACCAGTCATATGCGTTACCGGACTGAAAGAGAGTGTGTACTGCCTCATCCTCATCTTAGTCATTACAATATTCTATTATAATCATGATTATATTTTGGCACAATTCTTGGTTGTGCCTCAATTTTAATTTTTGGTCATGCCTAGATGACTTTGCATGACTAGGTGACTTTGATTCAATTAATCGTAACTGTGTTCAGATTTTATACTTAATTGTGCCTTAGTTTTGTTTTTGATCGTTTCTATAAGACCTAGAATCTAATTTTGATCATGCCTAAATTCTACTGATCGACCATTCTATGTTTGGATTTTAATTCTTTCATGACTTGATCAAGACCAAATAAATTTTGATTATGTCAAAACATGACTAGATCGTGCCTAAATAACTTGAATTTTTATCTTAATCATGTCTAAATAATTTTGATCATATTTCAATTCTATCCTTGATCGTACATATATAACTTAATCATGCGTAAATGATTTGATTTAGATTATCCTTGGTCGTGCCAAATCATATTATTTTTTTTATTTTATAGTTCCTAGGTGATTTGACTATATTATTAACCATACTTCCATTCCATTTCTGTTCTTGCCAATCTTAAATTTCGAGGACAAAATTTCTTTAAGAAGGGTAGATTTGTAACCTCCTTTAAACCCAATTCCAATATTTTACAAATTTATAATTCTTTCATTATATTTTCTAGAATTTTTCCAATTATTTAAATCATGAATTTTATATTTTGCTTTAGTTAATTATCAAAAATATATTTTATAATTTAAACAAACCATAGGCTTTTAACTCATATGTTCTTTTTGGCTTCCTAGATTATTGGATTTTTGTAGCGATAATATGAGAACTTTAATGTATGTAAATTCTTTTAGGTTCAAATAATTTTTGGCTTGAAAAGCCTAGTAACCAAGGTTAGTATATTGGACTTTTATTTATATATTAGCTTCAGCCCATTAAATAGATTTTCTATATAAATTATTTTAGGCTAAATAATTATTGGGCTAATTTGTCATGGAAGATCTTCCTAGAAGCTTCTCCCATATGCTTTGCTTGGGGAGCAAGCACTTATTATAGCGATTTAGTGGGCTACTCCCATTCCTCAACCACTCTACTCCATTTCATTCATGTTTCTGTGCACAGTGTCCGTGTCCATTTATTTTATTACATCATTTTATATTTACATCCAATTCTTTTCGTGGCAAATACACTGGACACACTCAAATTTTTGTGTCCCTGTCGAGAAGCCGACGCCGACATTATACAGTTCCCTGATCCCTACCCTGCTCAAGCAACAATCACCACCACCCACTCCTGCAACCACCTCATTCTGACCACCCCTCCCCAATCCAGCTATATCTCCTCCCTGCACCCATCCTTCGGCCACCTCTTCCTCGAACCACACAACCATCTCCCTCTGTTCAACTACCACCACCAACTTCACTACCACAACCACCGCCATCATCACCATGGCAACCACCGCTGCCACCGCATGCATCCCGCCATCGATCGAGGCCCTGTCGTATCTCGTACGCCGTACGTCGCCTAATCTGACCCGTGCGCCTCTGGATTAGCGCTCAAATCTACCGCCACCTAGCCGTATCGCTGACCACGAGACTCTAACCGCCATCTCCTTCGCCCATCTCCGTCAGCACCCACATCATCACAACCTGCACCACCAACATTGATCGCGCCTCCACTTTCCCGACCTTTCCGGCCGATCTCCTTCACTGCTCAACCTCACCTCCTTCAATACCACCACCGCTACCAAACCTCTTTCCTTGTCGTCGCTCACATCCCCTGACCACCGGTGATAGATCTGTTGACCCAAACTGGATCAGAGTCAACCTAATTTAGAAAATTAACAAAATGATATCTGATATGATCCAATACGACACATCAAGTTCAAGACAGAACATCATCTACGATCTAATACAACATATCAAGTTCAAGACAGACGTCGTCAACAAGCTGTTACATTGCAAATGTATTTGTTCTCAGTCTATAATTTTTAACTTATTGAGTCTAGGAAAATGTACGTTGAGTTGCACTGAGTCATCTCAACCCCTAGACATACTTCTCCAAGCTCTACCATACAAAACAAAAACAATCCCTAAACCAAACCAAACCACTCTAACCAATATAGAACTTCTGGTCTGAGGAAGACAGAGTTGGGCCGAACTCTGCCTAAGGTAGAACTCGGGCCGAACTCTGCCCCCTAAAAATTAACAAACCGATTTTTAGGAACACCTTGCTACGAGCTGTCCAACGTTCGAATTTTTGAATATTTGGGACAGAATTCTGGCCGAACTCTGTCTTCCCTGCCTAGTATATATAGGGCTTGATTTCTCTCATTTCAAATCATCTCTCACTCTCATCTTCTAAACCTTATATGCTCTATGCCTTACTCTTCCAATCTCCTAGCCACAAAACTTCCTAAGCCTCAAGGTTCTCAGTGCGATTCAGCTAGAAGTTCTGTGCAAGAGTTGAAAAGAAATCACTTGAAAATTTTCAAGTTTTGTATCTGCGAAGTTGTAAGAAGTTGGCGTGCTCTTCTGAGTAAAGGCACGTGTGTACCCTATTTCACAAATAGTAGATTTTAATCCTGAGCTAGAGTTCTCAGGCCTAGACTAGTCCTCCACGAAGAAAACCAGGTTATATCGCTATGTTTGCGTGTGCTCTTCTAAACTCTTATATTTTCCGCATTATTACTCTCTAATTATATATTCTCTCAGTAGTTGTTTTCTGGACTTAGCATAGAGTTAATTTTTAATTGGTCATTATAGACACAAACTCTATTCACCCCCCCTCTAGAGTTGCCTACACGTTACTTCAATTGGTATCAGAGCCCTGGTCTCTTGATAAAGGATTAACACCCTAGAGATGATCTATGGCAACCACACAACCCATTCTCACTAACTACGGTGAAGGACAGTCCACTTTGTCACGACCCGCACCCTAGAGTAAGGGCAGAGACGTGGGTACGTCCATCCTACGCTGCAGTGTCGGCGGTAGAACGCTGTCCTAGGTCACAACATCTAGCAATAATATACTAAGCAGTTTATACTCCCCGAGTGGGGGTGACATGATAGAAGTAAACTCAATCACAACTAAGGAAGAAGAAGCACGATATGATATAGAACTCAAGGAAATACAGATGATAAAATAGTCTAAAATAACATCCCAGCAAATATCCAGAGTACAATCTCAGCTACTGAATATGAAAGAATATATACAACTCAGAATCTCCAGACAGAAATAAAGTCTAGCTAAAACAGTCTCAAGACAACATAAGGAGATAAGCCTAACTAAGCTAGTCTAGGCAATGGGGGTAATGTCCTCAGCTAGAGCTGGGTCCTCCTGAGAGTCCAGCTCGCAAGTGTCGTCTAGGGCTGCCCCATAGAAGGTATCCACACAGGCCTCCTCCTCGTCCTCTGTAATATTTTCAACAGGTCCAGTCAGGACATGAGCGAGCACAATACATCTCAACAGTTCATAGCAGGTTAGAAAATATAATCATGCAGTAAAGTAAGATACAAGTACTGAAAGAAATACTGTATGTAAACAGAGAAAGCTGTAATAGAAATATCTATATACTGTAAATAGAAAACTATCAGTGGCTAGTGAGTCAGAGTACAATATAAACATGTGAATGGCATAGGAGATTCTGATGAGACACTAAGGAGGTGATCAGGTGAGATACTACTTGGATATTATTCATATGTCTACTTCTACTCCCCCGTACCCCCAATCAATATACAAGGATCCAACCAGGTTATGTTATGATTCCATGTAAAGACCCACAAGGGGTGATACATGGAGGGCCCATAAATGGGTGATCTGGGAAACCCAATAAATGGGATAAGGATTCAAAGAAGACTCTGTGATCATAAGAGTATATGTCACAAGTGGTCAATGAACCAATGAAGCATAGTGATATGCCATGTAAGTGAAACGCACAGAACATGTAGTACCTGATGCTCCCTGAAGGGATAACATCTCAAGAAGGGATCCATATAGTACTAATCCGTGTGACCAACGTGACAGTATCAAGTAAAGTAATTTAATACAGGAAAATAATTCTAAGCAGGATATGAAATGATCAGAGAATGTACTCGCCTGGTATCTGAGTGTCCGGATGAAATGTACTGTCCGAGGAGTGGTGTCTGGATCCTATTTAGAACAGCACAAGTCACAACAAGTCCAGAATGGTAAAATGAAACACTACAATGCATTCTACATGAATCTAGGTCAATCTAGGCCAAAGTCAACTCTTGGTCAACTCTGGTCAACCCTAGAAGTCAAACTAGGTCAACTATGGTCAAACTAGGTCTAACAAGTCTACACTAGTCTAGCAAGTCTATTCTAGGTCTAACAAAGCTATACAAGCCCAATCTAGGCTCACTAGTCAAGCAGACACACATATATGCCATAGGCTATATCATGCCTATAGGCCAACCCCTAACACATACACCATGTCAAATCTATATCTAAACAATACACTCTTGATATATTTACATAACCTAATACATAACACATGTATATATATTACATATATATAGTAAATACACAAGTTGTATATATATGAGACATATATATATATATACTTGTATAACCTATACACCCATTGTAGGTATCTATACTAGATACCCAAATATTACACAACTATTATATATATATATATATATATATATATATATATATATATATATATATATATATATATATATATATACACATATTACATTATATATATACATTACCTATTTGCATATATTTACATTAGGAAATATGATATATATAGAGAGGGTGTGTGCATGTGTGTGTGTGAGATGAGTGAGTGAACTGTGAAGGAAGAGGGACTGTCCCTGTATGACAGTGAGGCTAGGGTGTAGGCTAGTGTGTTGTGTGTGACAGTGGTAGATAGGAATGTGTGTGTCTGAAGGGGGGTGTGTGTATGTGCATAACTGAAATAAGAGAAATAGTGCAGTGTATTACATAGGCTAAAACAGTCCATTACTTAGTTAAAAGAAAAGGAAAATCAATTCATTGAACCCCCATCAATCTCAGGTATTTATAAAAACTCTGGAATCAATTTGACAGTGTATACACAGGTTTTGCAAAAATTAGACTTCACAAAAACAGTCCCAACCATTGACAGTTTTCACATGTCAAATTCGACATCCAAACCCCACAATTACAACCCAAAAATCAGCATATATGTAGATTATATATAGGTAATCAATATTAGGGATCTAGACATGTAATTAGCAGCATTAAACTAATACAAATGAATGTTAAAAATCAAAATAAAAAACTGGGAAAAACTGAGAACATGGCATGAATCGGGTTTTTGGGGGAAAAATGGAAATTGATTCATAATCAAACTAAATTGCCAAATCATTGGTTGGTAACCCTAATATAGGGTGTGCACGTGTCCAACATACTGTTCGTGTCCCACCACAGCCGGATACGGCGTGTCCAAATAATTAAACTCAAAACAGTGCACACACACACTGCACAGTGCACTGTCTCGTGCACAGGTGCACGCGTGTCGTGCACCCGACACGACACGAACTGGGACACGTGGTTGTGTCCACACGTAGGTTAGGTCTAGGTGCACGTGTCCAAGCGCCTGTATCGTGTCCACAGTGCCGCGTGTCCGATTAAACGAGCCGTATCAGTGGCTAAATACGACAGTGTACAGAACTGTGCAATTCCAGTGCACGACGAATAACTCCCAAACACCTCCACGAAACCCAATGAATTTTAGGGGCATGATGTCAGTGCATGCCCTCTCGAGTCCACAAAGTTTCGTGTCCAACCACGCTGTGTCGTGTCCTGCAGGAGCCCCGAGTAGCAGGGGACTCGTCTAGGCCGCGCGCGCGTGTCCAAAAACATGTGCACGAGTGTCATAGCGATACGACACGAACTCGATACCGACTCAGAACACTAAAAACATGTAAGCGACACTAAAATACAATTTTCCATTTAAAAACTTCTACAAAACGAATCGAAATGCCCATTGGGGCATTTCGTCAAACACCTACACGCATCACTGATACGTGTCTGATACGGACACGTACATGACACGAAAATCTACCAAACCTATTCCTACAGGACCAGGACACTTAGGGCTAGGTGTTCATACAATTAAAACCAAATTTTAATGGGTGGATTAGGATTTTACATATGGTGTTCTCCAACACAAAAACTCCTTGAATGAGGATTCCCAAAAGCCACCAAACTCCTTCAAATTGATTGAAAACTGAGAATAACAAATTCCAACAGCAAGAAAACATCAATTAGAATCTATTGCAATCTGTTTGGATTAAAAAGGAGTTAAAATAGATTTTCTAGGGATTTTTGAAGTTGGAAAAATACCTCTTTCTAAACTTGCTCTTTCCTAAAGAGGCTAGCCCTAAATGAAGGAGAATATTTATAGGGGCGGGGTTCCCAATGGGTGTAGTGGCTGGACAATAATGTTAGGATTAGGGTTAGGCACTAGTTAATGGGCTTTGGGCCTCTATGGCTAGTTATTGATTAAGGGTTCAATCACAAGTCATGGCTTATGACTTAATAATCTAACTTAAGTCAAATAACCATACCATGGGTCAACTCTAGTCTAACTAGGGTTGCATAACCTAACCAAGTCCAAACTCAACTAGGTTTAGCTCCTAGGTTAGTCTACCATGGTCATTGCTAGTCAAAGTCAACCTAGTCAACCCTCATTCAAACAATTCTAAAATAAATTCTAAAATTTCCCATAAATTCAAACAAATTGTAATAAATTCAAATAATCCCAAAAATGACAAAAATACCCTCAATCTAGAAATATGGTAGTGACACACTTATAGGCCACCCCTCTTTGATGGAACCAGGTACACTTACTGGAAGACACGAATTAGTTTATGTCTGAAATCTCTAGACTTTGACTTATGGACCATAGTTACAGATAGTTATAAGAAGCCTGCTAGAATTATAGTTGATGGGAACCTCATAGAGAAACCCCATGACAAATACACTGAGCCAGAAAAGAAACATGCTAGTCTAGATGCTAGGGCTATTAATGCTCTCTTCTGTATTATAGACAGGACTGAATTCAACAGGGTATCTACGTGTGCCACTTCACACGAAGTATGAAAGCTTCTAGAAGTGACTCACGAAGGAACCACTCAAGTCAAGGAATCAAAAATCAGTCGGCTAACATAGGAGTACGAAGCATTCAAGACGAAGCCCAACAAGACGATCACACAAATGTTTATTATATTCTTGACATCGTCAACCCCCTATCTTCCCTGGGAAGGAACTACTCCAACCATGAAAAGATACGCAAGGTGCTAAGGGGTCTAGCGAAGAACTGGAACCCCAAAGCCACGACAATCATCGAAGGCAACGATCTCACTACCATGTCTCTGGAGAATATAAAGGGCAAACTAATGACGCATGAGCTCGACCTCAAGGACTTTGAAGAAACTGCTCCAAAGGAAAAAATAAATCGCTCTAAGAGTTCATCGCCGAAAGACTGCTCCAGATGAAACAGATGATGATGACTCCGAAGCTGATGATCAAGCGCTTATGGTTCACAACTTCAAAAAGTTTCTACGTTTCAACCAAAGGAAGAAGGAACAACACAAAGATGATGATGAAGAGCCTATCTGCTTCGGCTGTAAGAAGACAGGGCATGTCAAGAAAGACTGCCCTATAGCAAAGAAAGGGAGCCGATATGAAAAATCATACAAGAGGCCATCCTCTCGGAAGTATGCCAACACAAGCATCTGGCACGAGAGCGAAACCAGTGACTCAGAAGTAGAAGAGCACACTCCCCAAGATACTGTAAATGTCTGCCTAATGGCAACGTCCAACAAGGTAACAAATGATCCACTTGATAACTTTACGTTTGATGAACTTGGAGATGCTTTTAGTGATTTACTTGAAGATCACAAGAAATTACTTAGTAAGTACAAACATGCAAAGGATAAGATCAAGACTCACGAAGCTGAGATTCATAGACTATCATGCTTGCTTGATAATGTTAGAGACACATCTCCCACAGATAACACTGAGAAATTATCCACGCTTAAATGAAGCTTACACGATGCTGAATCACGTATTGAGAAACAAACACATGATCTTATCGTACTCAATAAAGAGCTCACAGAAGAGAAAAAGAAGTATAATACTGCAGCTGTTGAAATTAATGCTTTGACTGCTAAATATGATAAAATGTATACTACCTCTAAAATATTAGAGATCAGGCTGGGCAAACAGGTTATTCAACCTCAGACTCAGTCTCACTGTCACAGCACTCATATAAGACACAAAACCACTCAACACAAGAATACACGACATAAGAAAAACACATACACATGCTTGACACAAACATGCTTTTATGTACACATATTCTCATGCAACACAACAATCACTCACACATAGACATCATTATCATCCTGCTCCTAACACAAATATGCATGCTACATGTCACTACTGTAGTAAGTATGGACACACTTCACCACAAAGTAGATTCAGAACATTAGTTGATTTAAACTTGTATGCATGGGTACCGAAGACTAACTTTTCAGGACCCTCAAGAATTTGGGTACCAAAGGTCACATCTACTCGTGGTGTAGGTGGACCTTCCTTCATCTTCTAGAAGCAAATGGATTCTCGATAGTGGGTGCTCGCGATATATGACTAGAAATACAAATCTTTTTACAACACTATCGATGAAAAAGGAAGGATATGTATCATTCGACAATAATCTAAAAGGTTATATCATAGGTAACGATACTATTGGTAATCCTCCCTTTCCTGTCATTAAAGATGTTTGTTTAGTAACAGAGTTAAAGCATGACTTGCTCAGCATTAGTCATCTTGCTGACAATGGATATGATATTAACTTTAGAAAAACTAAATGCTCTATATATGATAGATCAACTGGAGACATCTCTTTTGAAGGAATAAGGGAATATAACATCTATATATTCTCTCTCTCGAAAGATACTAACAATGCAGGAAGATGCCTCTACGCTCACAAGGATGAAAGATTACTATAGCATATGCATCTTGGATATACAAACATGGATACCATATCAAGATTGTCAACCAAGAAGCTAGTAAGAGGACTATCGAACATCATATTCAAAAAGGATATGGTATGTGTCGAATGTGAGAAAAATAAGGCGAGTAAATCTTCTTTAAATCCATCAACTCTGTAAGTAGTACTAGACCTTTGCAACTTCTTCATATGGATTTGTTTGGTTCTAGTAGAGTAGCCAGTCTTAGTGGAAAACTCTACGCCTGTCACTACCATATTTTTGGCTTGAGAGTATTTTGGTCATTTGGTGAATTTTTGAATTTGTTTTAATTTATTGAACTGGTGATTTCTATTTTTGACTTTAGCTAATTAAGACTTTGTAGACTAACCTAGAAGTTGACCCTAGCTATGGTGACTTGGTTAGCATGGAGTGACCCTAGTCTAACTTAAGTCAAACCTATTTTAGTCACTTAGAATCTAGTTTTAAATAGGAGGATTAATAATAGGTGCAATGACTTATGACTTGTGATTTTCATTTCATGACTTATGAAACTAAGCCCCTGGCCCATGACTTGAACCCTAACCCTAATTTTAGTACTACATGGCCGGCCAACCTAGGTTATCCCCCCTATTTAAATACTTATTCACTTGTTCTTGCCTCTTTTGTGCTCAACCAACTTTTAGGAAGGAAAGGTAAATCCCCAACTTCCTAAATTCCTATTAAATCCATTTTAATTCCTTTTTCATCCAAATCTTTTGCAATAGTTTCTAATCACCCTATATTTGATGTCCATGGAGAGTGATTTCAGTTTTTGTGCAATTTAGAGGATTTGGCTAGCAACGGAAACCGTTTGATTTGGGACTTTTTCTTGATCCTTGCAACCCACAGGTAAACCCTTCAAATTCTATTTTAATTCTATTTTTCTTGCATGGTAGCCTAGATCTAGGTGTCCCCTAGCCGTAGTGAAGGTTTGGTATCATTTGTATTAGGTTTCGTGTCCGTATCGGACACGTATCTATTTTCTAGTCTAGGTGTTTGACGAAATGCCACACCCAATCTTTTGTGCTGATATTTAAAATATTTTTGAATGAATTTCTAGATCTTGGGTTTGTCTTTATATTCGTGTCCTTGGTCTGTAGCTTTGGAGTCATGTCGTGTCCACACGAGGACACAAACACGCTGCGCAGGCCAGCACGCACTGTCCTGCTACTTGGGGCCTAGTGCTCGCTGTACAGGACACGTGGGGGTTTGAGTTTTGGCGTCGAGGGGGGCACTGACTGACATGTCACCCCCCAAGTCTCGAGTCGAGTCGTGTTATGTCGGACACGAAATTCGACCCGTACTGGTCGTATGCACAGGTAGACACACGCATTTTTGGCCACTGATACATGGCTGGACACAACACGATACACATTTTGGACACAAGACAGGGTATCGACCGTGTAGCCCTACATGTGGGCTACACGTGTGCACGGCCACGTGTATCCATGTGGCCTGTGTCGGGTGCACGAGTCCTTGGACTCACCGTACGATACTGCGTTGTGTGCGCATGTCTGTGTGTGTTCGTGAGCTGGGACACGTCGTGTCCGGCTTCTCCAGGATACGATATGTCGTGTGTAGCTCATGTAAACGTGGGCGACCCCTTACCAACCATTAGTTTGGGGTATTAGTCATGTTTTAGCCTTCGATTTGCATTTCCCTCAAAGTCTGATACATGAACACTGATTTCTGATTTCTGAATTTAAATTGTACTTTTAATTGTTTTGTTAATGATTAAATTATCAGGATTAGTTCATTACATATGTATTAGATTGTTCAAATGTTGGGTTTATGATTGGTGTTTGGAAATTGGGTTTCGAATGGGTTTGGGACTGTTAATGTAAACTGTCATTTGAACCTTGAAATCCAGAGAACACCAACCTATCCACTGCTATTCACTGTTAGCTATCACACCCTATAGTTTCACTCACACATTGTCACGATCCGCTACCCAAATTGTTGGGCTAGGCCGAGTCATGCCCAGCCTACGCTTGAGATAAAAACGTAGTAAGCTGTTCTAAAGACAACAGGATAAGACTAAATGTGCTAACAGTTCTATAAGTGAATAAAAGTCATAAATGCTCCAAACACAAAAGTCGTCTCATATAGAAATATGTCCAAGTACAAGTCTGAAATATAAAACTGGATACATGTCCAGTTACAAAATATGTAGCCTAATACATGACTACACTAAATATCCTAAGCAGCTATACAAACTAGACGAGTCTCCCCGCAGGAACATCCTCGTATGGCAAAGCCGGGTCATCGACAGTGTCTCCATAATATGTGTCGCAGAGTAACTCCTCCTCAGTAAGGATACCTACAACGTTATCCTGTCAGGACGGGAGCAAGTACTGAATCTAGCAAACTAGCATATGAAACATGGAAATGAACATAAGAGAAAATAACTGGAAATATGGCATCACATAGTCTATCATGGCAAGGACACATATGTCATAGAGATAGATGTATATGTAATGTTTTAAAACTGTAGCAGGTACGTGATCGGTCAATAGATGTACAATGTGCAGGGGGCACATAATGAAATATACTTTCGTACAAGTGAAACGGCGAAAGATGTACATACGCACAAATCCGCTTTGAGATAAAGCCTACGATAAGGTATACATATAAAATGTCAACCTTGCTCGGTACATACGTACGGAGATGGGGGTATGATCACGTATGCTACTAACAGTTTCCCCATAACCCAGATTCTAATCATGTGAGAGATACATAAAGACTGTTCTAAACATGGTAGTAATAGAAAGTACAACATGTGATATTTTAAATTGCTACCCCAAGGATTAGCATTTAACATGGTTGGATTAGCAGTTCATTTATGTAACAGTATGTAAAGTTTGTAGAAAGTACTTACCTCTAGCAAAGCAAGATGCGATAAAAGTGCTATAGATGTCTGGTAACTCGTCACTATAGAAATAAATACATAAACTTAGTTTTTACACTAAGCTAAAACACTAAGACACTAATTGGTGCAACACGACTTGTGACTGGGCACCTAGCCAAAATGATGATTTTTAGCATAGGAGACCAATGTGGGGTGACACACTATTTTAACTAACTTTCTAGGGTCTTTACACTAGTGAGGGGTGAGGTTCAATACGGCTAAAACTCAAAATAACACAAAAAGTTACAAGTCGTAATTAATCAATAAATAAATCAAATGATCATTGTGTTTTAACAATTTTTGAGATAGACAAAAAGCTTATTTTTACTTAAAGTAAAGTACTAAAATGATCCTTGTTAATCATAGAAATTTATTATAATTTTTCTGGAATTTATTAACCAGTACAAGTATTTTATAAAAATCAGTTTTCCTAAGTATACAGAAAATGAGTTTTGGTTTCATATGCCAAACTAGTGGCAAAACTGTAAATTAAATACTATAAAAATTATACTAAATTAGCTAAATTAACATAGTATCTAAATACTATTTTTCTAGAATTTTAGCAATACTTTAAGTATTTTTTTTAGAAATTCAAAAACAGCATTGCACACAATTGAAATTAAATAATTAATTATCTGCGTATTTTGTCCATGTATATAATTTGAACCAAAGTTCAAATACAGGACCCAAGGCCATGAATCAAGTCCAATATGACTTGTACAGGTCTTGAATGTGTGAAAATATATTTGGGCCCAAAAACCCATGCTAGGCTTGGACACCAAATGGTTGCAGTAATTTAAATACACCCAAAAATACAAAGTGGTAAAAATGCAAAATAAATATTAATATTTTAATAAGGTAAAATTATACAAAATGAATATATACATACATATGTTAAAAGTACATATATATATATATATATATATAAGAAAATACTTAATTATAAAGTATATATACATATACAAATATTGTATACATATATATAATAGTATATATATAATAATATATATACACATGAAAAAATATACATATATACATATATAAAAATACTGCCTATATACAGTATATACATAAAAAAAAAATATATATATATATATATATATATATATATATATATATATATACAAATATATGTATATACATATATATATAAATATATATATAAATAACAGAAAAAGAAAAAAGGAAAAGAAAAAAGAAATAAACACAGCACAAGGGCTCGAACTCGGCCCACTGTGCGCGCGGGGGGGGGGGGGGGGGGGGGGTTTAGACTGGGTCGGGCAGGCCAGGGGGTCAGTCCGATGGTTGTATTAGGATTAGGTTTTTGTTAGATTTATTTAGGTTAGGTTAATTATTATATAAAAAAAATAATAAAATCAATCCTGTGTCCGGACAGTTAGGGACACAGGAATCTACGTATCCGTGCTATGCACGACACGTACGAACGTCTATGTACGTGTCCAAACACTGGACTAGTGTCCCCGTGTCCTGGCGAACCACGCACGTGGATTCGAGACACGGAAGACACGAAATGAGTCCTGTTACTCACGTGTCCGGCGTCGAAGGTGGATTTTGCCGAGTGCTGGACGGCGGAGAAGCTGTCAGGGCGGTGGCGCTCCGGTGGCGCTGCACGGCGAACATGTCGGTGGCGGTTGGGGGCGGTGAACCTCGACGGTGGGGCTGGACGAAGTAGATGGCCGGAGTTAGGGTTACGGCTAGGGGTTTTCGTCGGAGTTAGGGAGTCTACGGTGGTCGTGGTGGTGGATAGGGTTAGGGTTCGGTCTGGGGTCGAGGGGGGGTATTTATAGGTAGTTAGGGCGGTGGCCGGCCGGGAAAAGCAGAAAATATTCGCCGGGTCGTCGGGGCCAGGTGGCCGTTCGGTCGTGGGGGGGGGGGGACGACTGTTTTGCAGAACAGTCCCTAGAAGTTTAGGTTTTAGCAATAGGTCCCTAACAGTATCTATATGCAAATGAAATTTGCATAGAACAAATAGAAAATTGCAAATCGATATCGAAACAATTGAATAAATTGCATAATGATATAAAAACAATTCTAAAAATTATAGAATGGTATTAAAACATTTTAGAAAATTGCAAATTAATATTTTTGTATTTTAAAACTCATTTAAAAATCATTAAGAATTCTAGAAAAATTTCTAAAAATCTAAATAATTATTTTAAGGCTAAATATGACATTAAAAATTAATAAATACTAATTAAATAAAATTTTGAAAAACAGGGGCTTACAAGTCTTCCCTCCTTGAAAAATTTCGTCCTCGAAATTCATAAGGATTGAAGACCCTACAATATTCTAACATAGCAAGCAATGCAACACAATGACTAAGGCTATGATCGAAACTAACCTCTAAGGTATCAAGCGGGAACGGGTGGTTCCTTCGCAGCGGTTGGATCGAACAAGTAAGGGTATCTCTCCCTCATGTCCGACTCCCTCTCCCAAGTAGATTCACCTGGAGAGTGACGGCTCCAAGCTACTTGTACTAAGAGTATAACCTTGTTCCTCAGCCTCTTCTCTCTCCTGTCTAATATCTCCACTGGCTGCTCAGAAACTGTAAGGCTCGGTCCGACCTCCAACTCTGAATGATATAGCACATGAATGGGGTCTGGAACATATCTCCTCAGCTGAGATGCGTGAAAGACATCGTGAACTCCTGCTAGGTTGGGTAGAAGTGCAACCCTGTAAGCTACCTCTCCAATCCTGCCAAGTACCTCGAACGGCCCGATGTATCTGGGGCTCAGCTTCCGTCCTCGTCCGAACCGGATCGTCCCTCTAGTAGGTGATATCTTCACTAACACCATATCACCGTCTGCGAACTCCATCGGTCTGCGACTAGCATCAGCCCAGTATTTATGCCTGTTCTGAGCTACTCTGAGCCTGTCTGTGATCATCCCGACTTTCTCTGCTGCATCTGTGATCATCTCTGGCCCAAGCAAAATTCTGTCTCCAACATTATCCCAAAAGAGCGGTGTGCGGCATCGTCGTCCATAAAGCGCCTCGAAAGGAGACATACCGATACTGGCTTGGTAGCTGTTATTGTATGAAAACTCTACCAAGTGCAGATGGCTCTCCCAAGATCCCCTAAAGTCCAGCACGCAGGTCCTCAGCATATCCTCCAGTGTCTGTATCGTCCTCTCGGACTGCCCATCTGTCTGCAGGTGGTACGCCGTACTGAACTTGAGCCTACTGCCCAACTCCTCCTGTAAGCTCCTCCAGTAGTGGGATGTAAATCTGTTGTCTCTGTCCGATACGATGCTCACTGGCACTCCGTATAGGCGAACTATCTGCTGCATGTATAGCTCCGCCAACTTCTCGGTGGAAAGCCCCACCTTGAAGGGTATGAAGTGCGCACACTTCGTCAGCCTGTCTACGATGACCCAAATGGCATCCTTCCCTCCTTGGGAACGAGGAAGCCCTGAGACGAAGTCCATCGTAATATGTTTCCACTTCCACTCGGGAATGGGTAACGGCTGCAACAAACCAGCTGGCCTCTGGTGCTCCTCCTTGACCTGCTGACAAACTAGGCATCTCGAGATGAAACGTGATACATCCCTCTTCATCCCGTGCCACCAAAGATGTTCCTGCAAGTCACGGTACATCTTGTTAGCACCAGGGTGAATAGAATATCTCGATCGGTGTGCCTCCTGCAAGACTGCCTCTACCAGCTCTCCCTTCGGCACGCACAATCGGCTGCCATGCCTCAAGGATCCATCCTCTGTTATAGTGAAGTCATCCAGCAATCCAGCTAAAGCCTGGACTCGAAGTCTGCGAAGGCTCTCATCTGTAGACTGTGCCTCCCGGATCTGCTCTATCAAACCTGACTGAATGTCAAGCGCCATCATCTGTATCACTGATCCTGGCCGAACTAGCTCGATACCGAGCTTCTCCAGATCCTCCCGCCAATGCTGATCAATCATCAGGTACATGCCATCGGATGCCTGCTCAGCGCATCCGCCACCATATTTGCCTTCCCGGGGTGATACTGTAAATCAATGTCGAAGTCTTTCATCAACTCCAACCATCGTCTTTGCCTCATGTTCAGCTCTTTCTGCGTGAACACATACTTCAAGCTTTTGTGGTCAGTAAAGATTTCCACACGCTCTCCGTATAAGTAATGTTTCCATAACTTGAGTGCAAAGATCACCGCAGCTAACTCTAGGTCATGGGTAGAATAATTCCGCTCATGAGTCCGCAATTGCCTAGATGCATAAGCAATAACTTTCCCATGCTGCTGTAGGACACATCCTAGCCCCTTCCCAGAAGCACCGCTGTATATGGTGAAACCTCCAGAACCTGAAGGTAATGTCAAAACTGGAGCGGTCGTCAGCCTCCTATTCAGCTCCTCAAATGCTGCCTGGCAGTCCTCTGACCAGATGTACTCTGCGTCCTTCTGCGTCAGCTTCGTCATGTGTTTAGCTAGCCTAGCAAAGTCCTGGACGAACTTTCTATAATAGCCTGCTAAACCCAGAAAGCTCCTGATCTCTGAAACTGATGTCGGAGCCTTCCATGTCTCAACTGCAGCAATCTTCCTGGGATCCACCGCGATTCCATCTCCAGTAACTACATGGCCGAGAAACTCCACTCGGTCTAAAAAGAACTCGCACTTCGACAATTTGGCAAACAATCTCTCCTGTCTCAGAATCCCCAAAACTATCCGCAAGTGCTCGGCATGCTCCTCTGGCGTCTTCGAGTATATCAGGATGTCGTCGATAAACACTACGACGAACTTATCCAGATACTGGTGAAATGTCTTATTCATCAAATTCATAAAGACAGCTGGCACATTTGTGAGACCAAATGGCATCACCAGAAACTCGTACTGCCCGTACTTCGTGTTGAATGCCATCTTCTGGATGTCTGCTGCCCTAACCTTCACCTGGTGGTACCCGGATCTCAAATCTATCCTGGAAAACACCTTCGCCCCGCTCAACTGGTCGAACAAATCATCTATCCTGGGCAGAGGATATTTGTTCTTGATGGTGATGGCATTCAAGGCCCGGTAGTCAATACACAACCGGACTGTACCATCCTTCTTAGGCACAATGAGCACTGGCGCTCCCCATGGAGAAGCACTGGATCGAATGAAACCCTTTTTCAACAGGTCATCAATCTGCTCTTTCATCTCTACGGCCTCCTTGGGATTCACTCTATAGCAAGCCCGGGATGCTGGTGATGAACCCGACACTAAATCTATGGTGAACTCCACATCTCTGTCAGGCAGAAGTCCTGGAAGATCCTCTGGGAATACATCCATAAACTCCCTAATGATAGGGTGTGGCGGTGCTACATCCCCAACTGTTGCACAACAGTTCGGCTCTAGGCTGATCTCCGGCCCTGTCCTCCTGACTCTGAATAGTGATGTGCCTGGGGGACTGAACAAAAATACTACCCTCATGACAATCTATAGATGCATGGGCATAGCTAAGCCAGTCCATCCCCAACATGATATCATAATCGGGGAGTGGCATCACAAAGAATTGCCCCTCAAACTCTCTTCCGGCTATAGTAATAGAGCATCTATAGCTAGCTCTAATAGGCACTGGTCCTCCTCCCGTCATTACTCTACTAATCTTTGTTGTAGGTGTAGATACTAAGTGATGTTCAAGCATAAACTCTAATGACAGAAAGCTATGAGATGCACCAGAATCAAACAAACATAGAGCTAGAAAAGTATGCAAATAAACATGACCTGTGATGACGTCAGCTAAGTAATCTGGCTCCGAAACCTGCTTCGGCTCTGGCTCAAGAGCTAGACTATAAACCTTTCCCTGAGGTCCCTTCTGCTGCTGCAGATGCTGCCCAAACCTCTGCTGCTGGGTCGGGAGCGGTCCTCTTGTCTTTGCTACTGGGCACTCTCGCAGCTGATGGGTGGAAGACCCACAAGCTAGACACTGCTTCAACCTCTTCCTGCAGATGGAGTAGTCGTGCCCTGGTCTTCCGCAGAAAGAACATATAGCTCCCCTCTGCTGCTGCTGCTGATATCGGGGTCCCGGGGCTCTAACTGGCGGGGTTGGGTGATGTGATGTAGGGGGATGGTAAGTCTGCTGGGGCGGCGTCGGTGCTTTCTGTTGGAAAGCGTGACGCTTGGACGGTCCCTCATGATGTACAGAAGCCGGCCTCTTGTATGACAGAAGACGCTCCTCGATGCTCCGGGCCAACTCTAGGCTCTGGTAATTGTCAGTCGTACCGTTCGCTACTATAAGAATGCCAATGTCTGGAACTAGACCATGGCAAAACCTACGGGTCATCTCCTCTGGATCTGCAACTAGACTAGGAGCGAAATGGCTCAGGCGACTAAACTCTGCCGCATACTCATCAACAGAATGGTTCCGCTGCTGGATGTTCTGGAATCGTAGCCCCATGGCTACTTTAGCAGTGGTCGAGAAGAATTTCTTCTTGAACAGGGTCTTCAACTGATCCCAAGTGGCTCTCCCTCTTGCAAATAACAGCTCATTCCGGAACCAGACTCCTGCCAAGTCTATCAGCAAAAATCCTGCTGCCTCGAGCTGGAGGTCATCCGGCATCCTAACTCCAAGGAGCTTCCTCTCTACCGAGTCTAGCCAGTCATCTGCTACTACTATGCCCTCTGTCCCTGAGAACTCCTTAGGATTCAGACCCATGAAGTCCTTGATCGTCCCCGCTCTCTGCCGTGGCTCTACATGTGGTGGGACCACGGGACGTTCCTCAGAACGCTCCATGCTCTGGCGGAGTAGGGTAGTCTGCTCCTGATGAGTTGTTAGGAACCCCTGAATCAGAGTGAGCAGCTGGTTTCCGTCGAGTGTGACGGAAGCCTGGGTAGGTATAGTGATAGGGGGTGGTGGAAGTATTGGGTCCTGCCGGGCGTGCGATGTGGAAGGTGGTTGTGGTATCTGGGTTTGTGGATTTGTGGAGTGGGGGAGTGTGGTAGGAGGAGGTGTATCAGTCAACTGGTCAGCTGACTGGATAAGGAGGGCTCCATTCTCAGGTGTAACATACTGGGATGAACGAGTAAGCACCATCTAAATTACAATAAAAAGGACTTATAAGGATTTGTTTAAAGTAAGCAATAATAGACAAGAAAATATAATTATAATAGCAAACATGTGATGTATTTCCTATGTTGCAATCCTAGCATTCCTCTAGGTGTTCTAAGCGTCATTCCTAATGTTGTCTAATTACCTTAAGTTCCTAATTGCAGGCATGCTTGGTACAATAACGAAACCAAACAATTTAGTCTCGACCTGCATGGGCCACCACTAAAAATATGTCATGACCCGCTACCCAAATTGTTGGGCCAGGCCGAGTCATGCCCAGCCTACGCTTGAGATAAAAACGTAGTAAGCTGTTCTAAAGACAACAGGATAAGACTAAATGTGCTAACAGTTCTATAAGTGAATAAAAGTCATAAATGCTCCAAACACAAAAGTCATCTCATATAAAAATATGTCCAAGTACAAGTCAGAAATGTAAAACTGGATACATGTCCAGTTACAAAATATGTAGCCTAATACATGACTACACTAAATATCCCAAGCAGCTATACAAACTAGACGAGTCTCTCCGCAGGAACATCCTCGTATGGCAAAGCCGGGTCCTCGGCAGTATCTCCATAATATGTGTCGCAGAGTAACTCCTCCTCAGTAAGGATACCTACAACGTTATCCTGTCAGGACGGGAACAAGTACTGAATCTAGCAAACTAGCATATGAAACATTGAAATAAACATAAGAGGAAATAACTGAAAACATGGCATCACATAGTCTATCATGGCAAGGACACATATGTCAAAGAGACAGATGTATATATAATATTTTAAAACTGTAGCAGATACGTGACCGGTCAATAGATGTACAATGTGTTGGGGGCACATAATAAAATATACTTCCGTACAAGTGAAATGGCGACAGATATACATTCGCACAAATCCGCTTTGAGATAAAGCCTACGACAAGGTATACATATAAAATGTCAACCTTGCTCGGTACATACGTACGGAGATGGGGGTATGATCACGTATGCTACTAACAGTTTCCCCATAACCCAGATTCTAATCATGTGAGAGATACATAAAGACTGTTCCAAATATGGTAGTAATGGAAAGTACAACATGTGATTTTTTAACTTGCTACCCCAAGGATCAGCATTTCACATGGTTGGATTAGCAGTTCATTTATGTAACAGTATGTAAAGTTTGTAGAAAGTAGTTGCCTCTAGTAAAGCAAGCTGCGATAAAAGTGCTATAGATGTCTGGTAACTCGTCACTGTAGAAATAAATACATAAACTTAGTTTTTACACTAAGCTAAAACACTAAGACACTAATTGGTGCAACACGACTTGTGACTGGGCACCTAGCCAAAATGATGATTTTTAGCATAGGAGACCAATGTGGGGTGACACACTATTTTAACTAACTTTCTAGGGTCTTTACACTAGTGAGGGGTGAGGTTCAATATGGCTAAAACTCAAAATAACACAAAAAGTTACAAGTCGTAATTAATCAATAAATAAATCAAATGATCATTGTGTTTCAACAATTTTTGAGATAGACAAAAAGTTTATTTTTACTTAAAGTAAAGTACCAAAATGATCCTTGTTAATCATAGAAATTTATTATAATTTTTCTGGAATTTATTAACCAGTACAAGTATTTTATAAAAATCAGTTTTCCTAAGTATACAGAAAATAAGTTTTGGTTTCATATGCCAAACTAGTGGCAAAACTGTAAATTAAATACTATAAAAATTATACTAAATTAGCTAAATTAACATAGTATCTAAATACTATTTTTCCAGAATTTTAGCAATACTTTAAGTATTTTTTTTTAGAAATTCAAAAACAGCATTTCACACAATTGAAATTAAATAATTAATTATCTGCGTATTTTGTCCATGTATATAATTTGAACCAAAGTTCAAATACAGGACCCAAGGTCATGAATCAAGTCCAATATGACTTGTACAGGTCTTGAATGTGTGAAAACACATTTGGGCCCAAAAACCCATGCTAGGCTTGGACACCAAATGGTTGCAGTAATTTAAATACACCAAAAAATACAAAGTGGTAAAAATGCAAAATAAATATTAATATTTTAATAAGGTAAAATTATACAAAATGAATATATACATACATATGTTAAAAGTACATATATATATATATATATATATATATATATATATATATATAAGAAAATACTTAATTATAAAGTATATATACATATACAAATATTGTATACATATATATAATAGTATATATATAATAATATATATACACATGAAAATATATACATATATATATATATACATATATGTATATAAATACTAATATATATATAAAAATTTACTAAATATAAAAATATATATACATATATAAAAATACTGCCTATATACAGTATATACATATATATATATACAAATATATGTATATACATATATATATAAATAACAGAAAAAAAGGAAAAGAAAAAAAAAAGAAATAAACACAGCACAGGGGCTCGAACTCGGCCCACTGCGCGCGGGGGGGGGGGGGGTTAGACTGGGTCGAGCTGGCAAGGGGGGCAGTCCGATGGTTGTGTTAGGATTAGGTTTTTGTTAGATTTATTTAGGTTAGGTTAATTATTATATAAAAAAATAAAATAAAATCAATCCTGTGTCCGGACAGTTAGGGACACAGGAATCTACGTGTCCGTGCTATGCACGACACGTACGAACGTCTATGTACGTGTCCAAACACTGGACTAGTGTCCCCGTGTCCTGGCAAACCACGCACGTGGATTCGAGACACGGAAGACACGAAATGAGTCCTGTTACTCACGTGTCCGGTGTCGAAGGGGGGTTTTGTCGAGTGCTGGACGACGAAGAAGCGGTCTGGGCGGTGGCGCTCCGGTGGATCTGGGCGCGGCTCGACACGGCGAACACGTCGGTGGCGGTTGGGGGCGGTGAACGTCGACGGTGGGGCTAGACGAAGTAGATGGCCGGAGTTAGGGTTACGGCTAGGGGTTTTCGCCGGAGTTAGGGAGTCTACGGTGGTCGTGGTGGTGGATAGGGTTAGGGTTAGGGTTAGGGTTCGGTCTGGGGTCGAAGGGGGGGTATTAATAGGTAGTTAGGGCGGTGGCCGGCCGGGAAAAGCAGAAAATATCCGCCGGGTCGTCGGGGCCAGGTGGCCGATCGGTCGTGGGGGGGGGTGACGACTGTTTTGCAGAACAGTCCCTAGAAGTTTAGGTTTTAGCAATAGGTCCCTAACAGTATCTATATGCAAATGAAATTTGCATAGGACAAATAGGAAATTGTAAATCGATATCGAAACAATTGAATAAATTGCATAATGATATAAAAACAATTCTAAAAATTACAGAATGGTATTAAAACATTTTAGAAAATTGCAAATTAATATTTTTGTATTTTAAAACTCATTTAAAAATAATTAAAAATTCTAAAAAAATTCCTAAAAATCTAAATAATTATTTTAAAGCTAAATATGACATTAAAAATTAATAAATACTAATTAAATAAAATTTTGAAAAACAGGGGCTTACACACATTACCCTATAGCTCTGTACACAATGACACACACTATCTGTGCATTGCAAACTGAACCTGGGTTGTATACTATACTGCACTTTACCTTACATTGTTTTGTTGTTAACTGAACTATACTAAAACTAAACCACAAATACTGCATCCTGTGCATTGATGTTAACTGGACACCATTACTGGACTGCACACTTGTTACACAAAACTGAGCTATGAACACTCTACTGTCATTGGACAGAACATGTACACACTCACACATACATTATACATGTTTTACCCCTTTACCCATTCTATATATATGTGCATGTGGTTCTTCCCCTATAACTCTATATATATTTTATATATATGCCTTGTATATATACTATACATATATGAGTGTTGTGATACAATGTATGTTGTGGGTATGAACACATATATGTATGTTCCTATGCCTATGAGTGATTGCACATATGAGTATATGCTATGAGTTGAATATATATGCTTATATGGAAATTGGGTATTTGTTGGCTTGTATAGCCTTGTATTGATGTGTGCTTGCTAGGATAGTCTTGGTTAGGCCTAGTAAGACTTGATGGGTTAGGCTTGACCTAGTTGACTTAGTTTGACTAGTGTAGTTGACTAGAGTTGACCAAAGGTTGACTTTAGCCTAGATTGACCCCAAATATCATGTAGATGCATTATAGCAGTCTATTATACTATTTTGGACATGTAGTGACTTGTACTGTTCTATAGGAGCCAGACACCACTCCTCGGACAATATATTCTCTTCAGATATTCAGGATACCAGGCGAGTACATTTTCTGATCTTTTCATACTTGCTATGATCTATTTACATGCTCTAGTTTACTTTACTTGATGCTGACACCTGTATCACGGATTAGTACTATATGGATCTTGTCGTGCGATGTTATCCCCTTAGCGGATACATCGGGTATTTTATGTTCGTGTACTTTATCATGAGCATCGTGTACTCCTTATATTCGTAACATTCGTATATAAATCGTGTGAAATCGTGTACTCTCATGTGCTCACATGATCTTCATGTACATTCCTCATCGTGTGCAATAACATAACTTGACTGGATCCTTATGTATTGATTGGGGGCGGGGGAGTAGAATTGGTTATGTACTCAATCTTGTAGTTTACTCGTGTATAACCTTTGTAGATTACTCGTGTATAACTTCGTGCCATTTACATAACCATCTTATGCTCTAAATCACTTAGGCACTTACATTTCTTACCTATTATGAATGTATTTCCAGTTATCAGATATTTCTCCTGTTTCTTCCAGCATTTCCTGTATCTTACTCTATTGCTTGTCTTTTATATCATGCCATGCCATGAACTGTATTAGAGATATGTATTGTTCCTGTCCTGAATGGACCTGTTGAAAATATTATAGAGGATGAGGACGAGGCATTCTGTTCCACATATTACGGGACTACCCTAGGGGACTGCTGTGACCTGGACCAGCAGCAGGACCCCTTAGTAGTGGATGACACACCTTTAGTCTAGGATGTCTTTTCATTGTATTTACTCTATGGATTACTGTATTTGAGATTCGAGATGTTATCTGGATTTGTGATATCTTAGACACTTAGACTTCTATCTGGTTGTATCTCTATGGATTCATTTCATTTCTTATCTATCTATCTATCTATCTTATCGTTTTTTGTCTTAGATGTGATTGAGACTGTATTCTGCTTTGTCACCTCCATTCGGAGTGTATATACTGTACATGTTCCTTATATTGTTAGATGATTGACCTAGGACAGTGTTCTACTGTCGACATTGCAGCGTAGGCTGGACGTACCCACTTCTCGTGCCCTTACTCTAGGGTACAGGTCGTGACACATTTTTAGTGGTGGCCTATGGAGGTCTAGTTTTACGTTGTGGTATTCGAACTAGAGTATCACTACAGCCTGCAGTAGGATTAGGATATTTGAAGGTACTCAATCATACTAGAAAAAACTCCTTATCAGATTCCGTATATCTATATTTTGCTGCTTATCGTCTTCCTTTGAATATAAACTGTCCTCCTTTGATATTTCGACTCATTCTCAGAAATTGTTTCTTGTTTGATCTGTGTCTTCTGGATGGTCGAGACAAGATTGCATCGCCCCGGACTGGGGGACGCTGCAGAGGGGTCTGCCACCTCTCATTCACAGCAGCCAGTTCCCGGTACCGCAGCACCAGTTCAGCCCTCAGGAGTGGGCGTTTCAGCTACCTTTGGAGGAGCACCTCCAGCAGTTAGGAGGCAAAGCCCAGTGATTCCTGAGATCCTTTCGTCGCAGCAGCCTCCACCTGCGGGGATGGTAGATGCTGCTCATTTGTTCTCCTTCGTGGAGAGGATTCTGGAGTCTCATCAGCAGCAGCAGCAGCGTCAGACTGCCGACTTCCGTCAGGGGATTGACGAGGCACATCAGCTGGTTTGTACGACTGTGGAGATGGTATCTGCTCAGGGGGCGCAGCAGCAGCCTCGTCGGAGGGAGAAGGATATCCAGGACTTCCAGAAGATGTATCCTAGAGATTTCCTGGGCACCGAGGGCATTCACTATACGGATGATTGGATTGAGCATATCGAGGAGATTTTCCAGCTGGCGGAGATACCAGCCCAACTTCATATCGAGGCAGCGGGCAGTCAGATACAGGATTTAGCCCGTACCTGGTACCAAACAGATCCCAGAGTGGAAGTAGAGGGTCAGACTTGGGAGCAGTTCAAGAAGCTGTTCAAGGAACAGTTCTTCCCAGATGTGGCACTAGGAGGCATTGAGGCGCAGTTTGAGAGTCTGGTTCAGGGGAACCAGACAGTTGTTGAGTACGCCGAAGAGTTTTGCCGGTTGGCCCAGTTTATTGGTGATCTGACGAAGAAGACGAAGGCGAAGTTCCGTCAAGGGTTGATCAGGAAGGTTCGGTCACTGACTAAGAGTGACCGGAATGCTACCTTCGTGGAGATCTTCACTGGAGCTATGGCAGCGGAGGACGACCTAGGATTGAAGCTGAAGAGAGGTCGGGACTTCAGGGAGCTAGCAGCAGCGGGGGCCAGGCCAAGAGGCCTCATTTTCAGCACCAGCAGCCGTAGAGGCCGGTGCATCAGCAGCAGTTTCAGCAGCCGGGCCGGGCACCTTTCCAGCAGGTGCAGCATCAGCAGCCGAGGGTGCAACAGCAGGCACCGAGACAGCAGGTCATCAGTTGCACCTTCTGTAAAAAGATCGGGCATGGGTGGAACGACTGCAGGAAGAGGCTTGGGAAATGCCTGATGTGTGGATCATCGGACCATCAGATGAGAGACTGTCCAGTAGCATCAATACGTCTAGCACCAGGAGAAGGTGGAGGAGCCAAGGCTCCAGCAGGCCAGCAGAGGGGACCACTGCAGACTCAGCAGCAGAGGTTCATCCAGCATTAGCAGCAGGCTCGGGAAGGTCAGCAGGGGCGAGCTTTCGCCATGGCGACCGAGGATGCAGAGGCCATTGGCGACTCCATTACAGGTTTTGCTCTATTTGATTTCGGGGCTTTCTACAGTTTTGTGTCGGTATCATTTGCTATTAGACACTGCCTTATATCTGAACCATTGCCTAGGACCTGCAAGATCATGACCGGGGTTGGTGTTATCCTCGTGTGTGATATTTGCAGAGGGCGGAGCGTTATTTTGGAAGGCCGAGAGTTGGAGGTGAGTCTGCTCGTCATGCCACTAGCGAATTACGATATCGTATTAGGTATGGATTGGTTGAGCAGGCATCACGCCAGCATAGATTGTCGAGGGGGTAGAGTTCTGTTTGGAGCGCCAGGAGAGCCAGAGTTCGAGTACACCCGATGGCAGGCGGAGCAGGACAGCAGACTTTTCTATGGAGCTTCAGTTGAGAAGCAGGCGGCTCCACATCCTTTGATTGCAGAGTTCATGGACGTCTTTCCGGAGGAGTTGCCAGGACTTCCACCAGACAGGGATGTTGAGTTCTCGAAAGACTTGGTTCCCGGTGCGGAACCGATTTCTCAGCATGTCTATCGAGTGAACAATAGTGAGTTGGTGGAACTGAAGAAGCAGGTGGATGAGCTGCAAAACAAGGGCTTCATCCGATCGAGTTCTTCACCTTGGGGTGCACCGGTACTCTTTGTACCCAAGAAGGATGGGTCGGTACGGATGTGTATCGACTACAGGGTACTCAACAACCTGACGATCAAGAACAGATACCCACTGCCGCGGATCGATGATCCCTTTGATCAGTTGAGCAGAGCTCGGGTTTTCTCCAAGATTGATTTGAGGTCAGGTTATCATCAGGTAAAGGTGAAGAGGGAGGATATTCCGAAGACCGCTTTCAGGATACGGTATGGGCAGTTTGAGTTCTTGGTTATGCCGTTTGGGCTGACCAACGCACCGACAGTATTTATGAACTTGATGAACAAGGTGTTCCACCAGTACTTGGACAAGTTCGTGGTGGTGTTCATCGATGATATCCTAGTGTATTCGAAGACTGGGGAGGAGCATGAGGAGCACTTGAGAGTGGTTCTGGAGACACTCATAAGGGAGAGGCTGTATGGCAAGTTCTCGAAGTGCGAGTTCTTTCTGGACAGAGTTGACTTCTTGGGTCATGTGGTGACTAGAGATGGGATCTCAGTGGACCCGAAGAAGATCACAACAGTTCAGGCTTGGTCGGCACCGAGTTCAGTAGCAGAGATCAGGAGCTTCTTGGGGCTGGCAGGATATTACAGGAGGTTCGTGCCAGATTTCTCCCGGATTGCAGAGCCGTTGACTAGGCTGACCAAGAAGGATGCTGAGTTTGTTTGGTCAGAGGAGTGTCAGGCTGCTTTTGTAACACCCAGTTTTCTAAAATAAGGGTAATTTTAAAATTTTGTAATTATAATCATTTAATAATGATATTTAAATCATATTGTGATTTTTGGTGATTTTTTTAATTAATTTAAAACTAGTGTAACCCTAGAATTGCTAAGCCTAGAGACTAACCATGACCATGGGAGCCTAGTCATGTGATTAGAATGTCATATTACTACTTTTTAGCCTAAGGGTATTTTGGTTATTTTTGACTTATTAATGAAAATGAATTTTTATTAATTAATATTGTATTAATTGAATTGTTAGAGACTAACCTAGAATCTTAGCCTAATCTAGATTAGTCTTGAGCTTAGAGTATTGATTAGGGTAACCTAGTAGTGACAAGGTTAATAATATCTAGATATTCTAAGTAGGATATTTTCCCTTAGGATATTTATGAAAAAGAAAGCTTTATGACTAGTTGAACCAATAGGAAGGCTTAGAATTGGGTGGACAACTCCTAGCCACTCATCTAGAACTAAAACCTAACCCTAATTCATCTAATGGCAGCCACAATATGATCCTCCTTCCTATAAAGGATCCTTAAGAAAGCCTTTGCCTCTTTTTACACTTACATAGAACCCTAATAGTTCCTCCCCAAAATTCTTCCCCTAATATCCAAATTAAGTCCAATTTGATCCTAATCAATTGCATCATCATCCCCAATAGTAGAGGGTGCTAAGGGAGGCTAGCTAGCAAGGTTTCTAAGTGAATTGATCATTCAATTGGAGAAGAACACCTTCCCTTGTTCATTTTCATTGAGGTTTCACCCTCGATAGGTAATTGCCCTAAAACCTATTTAAATTTCAGTTTCTTTCTATAGATGCATTCATTTAGGGTTCCCCTAGGTGTAGCCCAAGTTTGGTAGAAATTTGTGTCTATTTCGTGTCCGTATCGGACACGTATCAGTCCACAATAAACCGGTGTTCGATGAAATGCCTAACCCAATGTTTTGATAACCATTTTTGAAACTAATTTCATGAATTTATAGCCCTATATATGGGGATTAATTTTGCATGTGACTGAGTCAAATTCTGCTTATTTTCTGTGTCCAAATTGGACACGCACACAAGCACGAAACACTGCACAGGGGATACTGTGATCCCCTGCTGCTCGCGTGTCCTAACGGACACAATACGACACCATGTGCCATGAAACTTTATGGACATGTGGGGGCACCCACTGACTTCATGTCCATGAAGTTTCATGCGACCTCGATGTGTGTGTACGAAGAAATCACGCACGCACTGGGTTTATACTGATTCTGCACGCGTTGGTTTCGACCACTGATACGTGTTTCGTGTCGCACGGACACGTGCCGTGAGACCCTCGTGTCGTATCGCATGTGTAGCCCTAGTGCTGGGCTACGTGTAGACACGAGCACGAGACATATCGTAGCTCGTGTCGTGTCCACGAGGCTGTGTCCTCACTGTACGAGACAGTCTTCACTGACTGTTTTGAACTGAGTTCGAATTTTATTGGACACCTCTGTAGAAGCGTAAAAAGTGCTTCAAAGAAAGAGTCAAAGTGATAGATCATTCCACTCAAATTGATCTACTTTACGCCGCAGAAAGGCTAAATACTTTACGCCCAAGACAAGGCTAATCACTTTACGCAGGCAGATCATTTTACGCTCGGGTCTACACCTATGGTTTTACGCCAAGGACAGATCAGCCACTTTTACGCTGGACAAAGCTGTCAAGTCTTGCATTTAATGCAAACTCTGACATGGAGATATTAATGATGGCATATATCACAGAATTCAAAGGGATTTGTTTTTACACAGAGACCAATGTTGTCGTTTAGTATGTGGATTGAGCTACTTTACGCTCACACTATGGCTTCTTTTTCGCATGAAGACTATACGAGCTTTTACGCTCAACAGTTGACGTGTGCGTAAAGTCTATTTGAGCTACTTTTACACTCAAGGTTATTTAACAACCACTTTACGCGGGAAGTCTATGTCGGGGCTATTTTACGCCTAGTCTACTACTTTACGCTCAGAGTACATTGGGGCTATTTTTATGCCCTATTCTTTCTGACCAGCTTGGAACGTGGTTTGCCTACATGGCTTTCATGCCACACATCCCGAAGAACGTGTGTACGTGCATCCTATTCTTAATGAAATGATGGGACACGGGTCAACGTATACAGAGGATGACTTTGGTCGTGGGTGGCGGTTGTTGGCGTAAAGACGGAACTTTCGCTGAGTTTTTACGCACAAGAGCCCAAGTCTATAAATAGACTTATTTTTCTCAAAGCAAGACACACAGACAGAGACATGAGAGAATACAGAGATCAGAACTTAGAGATTTTGATTCTCCAGAGCATTCTTCTTCAACCTTTCTTTCAGAACAGAGTGAAGCAAAGCAGGAAAGCATTCGGCCTCGCCATCAGTGCCCCAGTGCGTCGATACCTTTCTGGTGACTTAGTTCTTCCGGTTGTTCAACTTCAAGCAGCGATCTTCATCATCATCATATGGTCCAAGGAACAAAGTGATCATTTACAGATCAGACTTCCATAGCAATACTTTCCCAGAATCAAACTTATACTTCTTGTACTTTTTCTCGTTTTATTTTCAAAAGCCAATTTTCTCTGGCATTTTGTTAAGTGAAACAAAATGGCGACTCTGATGGGGAATACCTTCTCCTCTGACGAGAAGACAATTGCTCAATATGATGATGTTTCGGTCGGTTCGACCAAGAAGACTCTGGTTGTGCACTTCGACCAGACTGCCTATGAAGAAATGCTCCGAACTGGGGGTGGTTCTCGCTGCTCCAATGTTCAAAAGTCTCGCAAAGCACAAAAAGTTTGGATTCCTAAATCCAAAGTGGCTTCTGATCTCTCTGTTGTTTCTGATGACAAGGGAATTCTTCCCACTCCTGTCGTAGGGGCTCCCGTTCGTAACGAGGCAGTCCTTACTTCAGAGTTGCACTCTAAGTGTGACAACTTATCTCCCGTCTGTCACGGTGAAGATAATCAGGTTTCATGCCCACTGTGTAAGAACCATTTTTACGCCCAGTGGGTAAAAACCATGTTTTACGCTCAACGCATAAGCATAAGTCTCCTATTTGTAATGCGGCAGACTCTAATGTTAATGCTTCTGAGGGTAAGAATCAGTCTCCCGTCGGTGACGTGGTAGGCCCAAATAAATTACGCTCCTCGCGTAAAACAAAAATCTCCCGTCGGTGACGTGGTAGATAACCAATTTTTACGCTCTACGTGTAAAGGTAAGTCTCCTGTCTTTGACAGTGTAGATAAAATTCACAACGATGTTTTTACATCTAATGTGAATATACCTAAACGTGTACAGCATAAAAATATTGTTGGTAAGGCTTCTGTCCTACACCAACAACCTTCTTATACTGCTTTACGCAAAGTACCAAACTTACAAATTACACGCCATGAAAATGGAGTCCTTCATGCTCAAAAATCTCAAGATTTACGCACACAACTCCAAACGCGTAAAAATGTACAGTTTGGTTCTGCGAATGCAGCCAGTAATCTTCTTTATACACAAGGGACTAAACGTTTTTCTACCCCAAATGTAATAAAGAAGAATACTCCATCTATTCCTTCTGATTTACGTGAATTGCTAATGCAAAAGCGTAAGAACAGACAATCTCCGGTGACACTCCCCCAAGAAAAACATCATTGTGAATATCACCAGGTTTTGATCAACTGTTGTTGTTCGGCTTCAAAACGGTCAGTTTTTGATCGATTAAGTTTTAACTCGCCTCAACATCAAGCTGAAGACCAAGAGCATGAGCTGTCATATGCATCAGTCAACATGGCATCTCATACTAACAGAGGACGACATCCAAGACGGAATATATCCCAAACTCCAGGTCAACAACAGTTCAACAGACTTCTTGATTCCTTTGAAGGAGTATATCAGAATACTCGATCAAGAAGACACAGACAATTGCAGACTTCTGATTCAGAAGCTGGGGGTACTCAATCTTTTGAGTCTGATACCGATAGTGTGGATTCATACTTCTATACTAATCCCTCTATATCTTCAAGAGAGGTTGAATCCTACGCTGTTGGAGATGAACCAGAGACGTCATCTGCTAATACGGAACAACGTCTCACTGTCGTGGAGCAATCACTGAAAGACATGCTTAACATGGTGCAAAGCATGCATCAGATAATTTTGACTCAGCAAACTGCTCAGCCGGCAGTAGTAACACCGGTACCAGTAGCAGCACAAACTCAAGATAGTCAAGGGGCTGAAATACCTTTGAATATTCAAGAGCCTGCGGTTAATCAAAATTCTGCATCTTCAGATCCCATCATTCCTGAAGACGTACCACCTCCAGTGGGGGTTACGGTACATCCAACTATTCAATCAAATGTGCTTCCTCAAACCAGTGAAGCCATCCAAGCAGTGCGTGAGCTCAAAGCACAGTTTAAAGTTTTGAGGCACAAAGATCAGCTCCAGAGGTTAGGGATTAAGCAACCTTATCCTCCTCATTGGAATGATGTACCATTTCCACCGAAATTCAAGCCACAATCTATGGTTTTGTTCGATGGAAAAGCATCTCCCAGTCAATATATCAATTACTTTGATATTATGACTGTGCACTTGCAGAAAAATGATGCTCTTCTCACTCGAGTGTTCATCGGGTGCCTGACGGGTTCAGCTTACGACTGGTATCGTAGCTTACCCGATAATTCTATTTCGTCTTTTGACGAATTCAAGGCAATATTTCTCTCCCGCTTCTATGAAGGAGGTATGGACATGAACATGTCCTCCTTGATAGAAATTAAACAAAAGGATAAAGAAGATACTCGGACGTTCATCGAACGTTTCCGACAGGCTACTCTAAAGATGCCTCCTGGTATGCCAGATTCAGCATTGATTGATACCTGCAAGATGAATCTGCGACCATCCATTGCTGTCTTTACGGGTTCCCAATTCACAGATTGGGCTTCGTTTATCATAGCAGCAGTTTCTGTCGAGGCCAATGGTAGGTTGGCTCGTGAGCATGGAATAATTTTCGCTTCAGAAGATAAAGGAAAGAAAAGTAGTCCTGGTAATAATTCTGGCAATCGTAATGTGAAAGGAAAAGATACTCTTATGTTCAATCTTTCCAAGAACAAAACGACGCCGAATAATCAAGAATCTTCCAGGCCAAAAGAAGAATACTCTTTTGACGAAAGTGATATCCCAGGGATATTCCAATATCTGGTGAAAAGTGGCAAACTTCAGATTCCGGAGCCCAAGAGGCCTAATGAGGTGAATCTGACTGATAATCCCAAATATTATATCTATCATAGATACATTAATCATCCTACCAGTGCTTGCTATGTCTTGAAAAAGAAAATTCAAGAGTTGATAAATGGTGGTGCTATTGCTTTAACCAATGATGACCATACGGTTACGACCAATATGGTTTCTCTTCAGTTCGGAGATTTTCCTCCACAGCAAGTCCCAGATGGAATTATCCCAATTCCGAAGGCGACAATGAAGATCGTGAATATCCCGCCTGCCAGAGAAGAAAATGCAGGATTGCTGCCACTCACACTAAAGAATGGTGAAATCATGTGGGTACTTCCTGACTTAGTGCCTGAGTTGGAAAATAAAGGTAAAACTTTAAAATCCAAGAAGGGTAAGAAAGTCAAAACCTGCAACATGATTTCTCATGTTATTCCAGATCCTGATGACTTGGATCGGCTATGGGACGGCTTTCCTTTAGAAGATAGATTGAGAGGACTGAACATCTGTCCTCCAAATCTAGCTCCTCCTACCAAGCTTAAGCTTACTTATCAGCAGTGGCTAGCCATGAATAGTGTTCCCTTATACCGGGCACAACAAGTCTTCGCTTCTTATGAAAAAGCTCCGACAGGGATTTTTCCTCGTATTCTGAATCCTTCTCCTCCCGTAGCTACAGAGACATCTATTCTTTATTCTCCTGTGGTTACAGAAGGTCCTGCTTCTTCCTCTTCTGTTGAAACACCCGTTAAAAGTCCGCTGCCCACTCACTTGTATAGTCAGCAATCTGTCCTTCTCATGAAAAAGATGGGTTATGACTTTTAAAAGACAGAAGGTTTGAATTACGATAAAGGAATACGACTTCCTTTACAAATTCAAAATCAAAATTCCACTGTTGGATTGGGTTCTGAAGCTCCTTACAAGAAGAAGGCTAAGAGAGGGAAGACTAAATCCTGTAATATGGTATTTCCTTCTCCTGAGTCTGAGGAAGAAACTTTTGCTGGTACAAGATCTGGGAAAGAGTACCACAAAGATTATGAAGGATCTTCTAAAGAAGCAGAAGACGTAGTGGAAATACTACCAACTCAACCTTCTCCTGTTCCGGCTAAACCTTCTGTGGTTGAAAAGGGAAAACAGAAAGCAGTACGCTTTGACGTCCCATTGAAGTCTGCTTCCAGTCAGGGGGTAGTGATGAAACCCTACAAGTTTGATATTCTAGCTCAGTTGGCCAATACTCCGGCTAGACTATCAATATTTGAACTGCTTCGCCTTTCCAGAGAAAGCAGAGAGACTTTGAGTGAAGCCTTACTTCAAGCAGATTCATGCTTGGCTCAACTCAAGAGTCCTGATAATACTCCAGTTTCATGTCCGCAATGTCATAGTAATATGGAAGCAATTCCCAATATCACCTTTACGCAAGAAGATATGTTGTTGAAGCATAACAAACATGACAGGCCTCTGTGCTATACTGGGTATATCGGATCTACTAAAATTGACAGGATTTACATTGATCCTGGGTCCTCAATTAGCATAATTCTTCAGAGTATGCTAAGACCCCTGAGGATTCCTACTAGTGATCTGACTTACACTAGTACTACGATAATCGGTTTTAACTCTGGCAAGAGCAAACCACTGGGGAAGATTCGTTTGTAGATTTAGATTGGTGATCTTCGAACCATGGTAACTTTCTATGTTATCAACTCAGACGTCTCCTATAATATCCTTTTGGGGAGACCATGGTTATATGAGCATAATATCGTGCCTTCAACTCTCCACCAATGCTTCAAGTATGTGGATTCCCAAGGAGTTGTGAAGACTGAGTTTGCTGATATCAATCCTTTCAAGGGTGTCGAAGCCTATTTTTTTGATTCAAGGCTTTATAAACAAGAGCATATGAAAGAGATATCAGACATAGCTGAGGATCAATCATCTACTGAGGATCAGTCTCTTAATGAAGATCCGCTAGAAAAGCAACCTTTGAAGATCATAGTCAAAGGACGAATCCAATCCCAACCTATCAATGATCAACCTTTGATAATCAAGGTTAAAGGAAGAACTCAAGCTTCATCTGAGGAATCAGTAAATGTTCCTACTAAGAGCCAAGTTCAACCCTTTATGATCAAGGTCAAAGGGCGTACTTCTTGTACGAATGATCCAGAACCACCATTGATTGTCAATCTTGGCAAATCTACGCAGAAGATGGATAATGGTCCACTGTTGATTAATCCAAAGCGTAGTAATCAGATTGTAAATGATGTAAATATTGATCATTCTGTACTTTTTGACATCAATGAAGATTTCCTTTTCGAGTATATGGCTGTCAAGTTTATCGAAAGAATGACTTTATCTTCGGATAAGCAAAGTCATCAATATAAAGGCGACATAGAGCCAGAAGAAACTTTATACATTGATCATAAAGAAAATTCTTTTCCTCCTCACGTAGATGTTGGACCTTATGATCAAAGGTTCCTGACATCTTCTCCCTATCTTCTACCTGTAGCCGCTTCATCACAAGCTTACGTAACTTTTAGACGTCACGAAGAATCTTATTTCGTGGTTCTGTCTAATAAGAAAAACAAGCGCCAAATCATGTTTGGTCTGGCTAGAAATATCCCTGTTGCTCAGGCAGATGAGCTGAAAGATAAAGACAAAGAAAGAATCCGAATTGACAAGTATAGTCAACAATCTATCAAGATTATCCAGAATATGGGATATGATTTGAAGACTATGCAAGGTCTCAATCAAGCTAAGGGTAGACGACTACCATTATGTGGTGATCCGTTTTACCAGAAGACTCGTCATGGATTGGGATATGATCCGTCTCACATGTTTAATGACGATATACAAGAAGAATTCTCTTCTAGCTCTTCGCAATCATCGGATTCAGAAGAAGTCCAATTCATTGAATCTGATATGTCTCGTTCCTCGTATGATGAATCAGGACAAATATTCTCAGTCAATATGGTTCAAATTGATGGTGAATCAGAGCCATTTGAGAATGATCCTTGGGCTCAATAGATGGATACTCAGTGGGAACTCTATTTTGAACAGCGATAGCCACCTACAGAAGATGAGGTTATCCAGATTGATGTTGGAGATGGAACTACGTCCAAACCAATATTCATCAGTAAGCATCTTTTCGAAGTTGAAAAGGAAGAGTTGATAAAACTTATCAAAGAATATATTGACATCTTTGCATGGAGTTATGAGGATATACCAGGGTTAGATCCTAAAGTTGCTACTCATAAACTCAATATTTTGCCCAATGTCAAGCCTGTAAAACAACATCAACGGCGCTTTAGACCAGATATAATGGATGCAATTGAAGCATAAGTCAAAAAGTTGATTACATGTGGGTTTGTTCGTGAAGAGCAACACCCGGATTGGGTTGCCAATATTGTTCCTGTTATGAAGAAGAACGAAAAAGTCCGAGTTTGTATAGATTATCGAGATCTTAATGCAGCTTGTCCAAAGGACGAATTTCCACTTCCAATTACTGATGTCATGATAGACAATACATGTGGTTTTGAACGCATGTCTTTCATGGACGGATTCTCAGGATACAATCAGATCAAAATGCATCCAGAAGATGAGAAGCATACTACTTTTCGTACACCCCTTGGGGTTTATTGCTATACGGTTATGCCATTTGGCCTTAAAAATGCCGGCGCTACGTATCAACGGGCTATGAGCAATATCTTTCAAGAATATCTACGAAAAATAGTTGAATGCTACGTAGATGACATTGCTGTTAAAAGTCGGTCAAAGAATGATCACATCCAGGACTTGAAGACAGTATTTGAATTGATGCGCCAGCATCAATTGAAAATGAACCCTACTAAGTCTTTCTTAGGGGTTTCTAGTGGCAAGTTTTTAGGATTTTTCATTACCTCTCAGGGTATCCATGTTGATCTTGATAAGGTTAAAGCAATTCTTGAAATGCGTCCTTCTCGTAATCTGAAAGAACTCCGTGGCTTTCAGGGTCGTATTGCTTATATCAGAAGATTTATATCCAATCTCTCTGGGAGATGCCAACCTTTCTTCCGTTTATTGAAGAAAGGTGTATCATTTGTTTGGGATGAAGCGTGTCAGAAAGCCTTCAATGATATTAAACAATACCTTACAAATCCACCTGTTCTGGTACCTCCAGTAGTAGGAAAACCATTTTTACTATATGTTCGAGCCTTGGATCATTCACTTGGCGCTCTTCTCGCACAGAAAAGCGATATGGGTCATAAATATGCAATATATTATCTGAGCAGAATGATGGTCGGAGCTGAACACAGGTATACTCCTGTGGAAAAGGAATGTCTAGCCTTGGTTTTTGCCGTCCAAAAGATAAGACATTATGTGACAGGACAGACTATTCATGTCATCTCCAGAATAAATCCCATTCGGGTATTGATGAGAAAACCAAGCATTCTTAACTCCAGGTTAGCCACCTGGGCGATATTGCTTACTCCTTATGACATGGTTTATATACCTCAAAAATCAGTAAAGGGTCAAGCATTAGCTGATTTCTTAGCTGCTCACCCTATACCGGAAACATCGAAGTTATATGAGGACATTCCAGATGAAGTCATGGATTGTATCATGACTTTGAAGAATAACATATGGCAATTATATTTTGATGGAGCGTCACGAGTGGGACCTAAAGGCAATATTGTCTCTGGGGTAGGAATCGTCTTGGTTTCTCCTGACAAAATAGTTATATACCGTGCCTATTCTCTCAATGAACCATGCTCCAATAATGTAGCAGAATATAATGCTCTATTGATTGGTCTCCAAGTAGCAAAACAGTTGGATATTGAGTTCTTAGAAGCTTATGGAGATTCTCAACTAATTGTTAATCAAGTTAGAGGGACTTATGAAGTCAGAAACCCTGATCTCATTCCTTATCATCAGGTGGTAGTCGAGTTGGTCCTTTCATTCAAAGGATTCTTCATTGAATTTATACCACGTTCTCAGAATGTAGAGGCTGATGCTCTTGCTAGCTTAGCTGCAGACTTGGCTGTCCCAATCCGAAGGCAAAATATAATTACTTTGTTGGATCGAGACTTGTTCTGTGTGAAGAATAATCTGCATATTGAACAAAGTTATGTTACAGAGTCAAGTTCCCAGCAGAAGGATTGGAGAACTCCATTCATTGATTATGCAGTTCATGGGATTTTGCCTGAAGATCCTAAAGAAGCTGCATCAATCAAGAGACGATCGTTTAGATTATATTATGATTCGTCTTTGCATATGCTATACCGTCGTTCATATGATGGACTCTTGCTGCGCTGTCTCTCAGAAAGTGAAGCCAAACAAACGCTGCGAGAAGCTCATGATGGTATTTGTGGTGCTCATCAACCGGGTCCTAAATTACAAGACCGCATTCGAAGAATGGGGTATTATTGGCCCTCTATGATAGCAGATGCTGTAGACTATGCCAGAAGATGTAAAGCATGTAGATTCATGCTGATTTTATTCATCAGTCGTCTGAATTTCTACATCCTACAGCAGCCTCTTGGCCCTTCGAAGCTTGGGGTATGGATATCATTGGTCCTATTAACCCTCCTTCTGTCAAGGGACATCGATTCATATTAGCTATAACCGATTACTTTTCTAAGTGGGCAGAAGCAGTTCCCCTTGCTGACGTGAAAACATCTAATGTGATCAGCTTCATCAAGCACCATGTCATTTATCGGTTCGGGATTCCTCGACGAATAATTCATGACAATGGTCCGCAATTTGCCAGTCAGGCATTTTATCGGTTTTGTGATAAGAACCGAATTCAGAATCTGGCTTATACGGCTTATAATCCAGCTACTAATGGTTTAGCCGAAGCTTTCAATAAGACGATCATCAAACTTCTCAAAAAGTTTGTCTCTTCTAATAAACGTGATTGGAATGAGAAACTTGGAGAATATTTATGGGCTTATCGAACAACAGTCCGAACTCCTACTGGATTTATACCATTTTCATTGGTTTATGGATGTGAGGCTGTTCTTCCCTTGGAAATCCAGATCCCATCTCTACGAATAGCTATTGCTAATGAGCTAACTACAGAGAATAATGATCGCTTACGACTCCAAGAACTTGAAGGATTGGATGAGAAGCGTCTTCAAGCACAACAGCATATTGAGCTATATCAAGCCCGTATATCTCGAACTTTCAATCGTAAAGTTAAAGAGAGGGTATTCAAGATTGGCGAACTGGTATTAGCTGTTCGAAGGCCGATGGTGATGACTCATAAAAGCAAAGGGAAATTCCAAACAAAGTGGGAAGGCCCTTATGTAATTGAGTCCGTATTTTCCAATGGCGCCTATCGGTTATCAAAGTCCAATGGAGATCTACTCATGAGGCCGATCAATGGCAAATTTCTTAAGAAATACTATGTATAAAAAAGAAGACAGAATGAAAATAAAATTTCTTTTGTTCAAGAGAGAACATTAAGGACGAGGACCACTGCCTTCGCCTTCCTTATTTGAATACATAGTCAACCAATGCCTCGAAAGCATCGTTGCCTGAGTTCATAAAAAACTTGCAGGCAGCATCCTCAGCGCTTCTTCTTCAGGAGTTTTCCCTGGCTCTACTAAGAAAGCAAGGAGGTCTTGGGATGGCTTGGGCGTAGAAGAGCTTCCACCTATTTCGGTTGGGCCTGATACAGTGGGTTCAACGGGGCACGTCTCAATGAGGTCCTCAATTTTCCTGGAGACTTCATTCTTTTGCCGTACATCCTCGGAAGACATTTCCAATAGAGGAGGGGAAATAAGAATGAAATGTTTACAAGCAGTTCTCACCTATTTATAGAAGAGGACTATAAATGAACCGGTCTTTGAAATTGAGAACAACCTTTCATTCCCGTAAAGACCTATCCGTTCGTTCTATCAGGTTCATTCATTTAATTTTGGAATTAAATCAATGTTTTCTTTTCCCGAAAGTTATGTTGATTCATTCATACATTGATATGGACCTATATGCTCATGACATCTATCTCGTTATTCCCCAGCTACCAAGGTTTGGTTAAGCTGATTTCTTGTCTCCTGAGAGAGGGATTTTATATCTTCTATTTTATCAATTGATTAGAAAGTGGGATTCGTTATTTATCATGTTTCCATGACCTCTGGATAAATACTAAATCTACTTACTTTTTCTATCTATCATTTCTATTTGACCTCTGCATCAATATTAATCTAATTTTCTTTTGAGTTCATATATACTGTTATGTCCATATTACCTCTGATAGTATTATATACTCTAAAACAGAAAACAAGATTTCATTTATCTATCATGTCCATATTACATCCAGATAGATACAAATTATTGAGCATAGAAGAATTATCATTTCCATTCTCATATCATAAAAAGTCTATTACATTTCTTAGACTTTCTTACAAATCATAATGGAAATCTATTACATTCTTGGATTTTCATTCTATACACACAACAATAGCCTAATGGAGATCTATCTCTTCTTTGGATCTTCTTCATCGGGTTCGTTGTTGGTGTCAATTCCTTGCTGTCTTAGCCTTTGTGGCGACCAGTGCAGTAGGAATCAAACTCTGGTCTTCTCTCTCAGACGAGAGGAGAATCCCAGAGTATAGCAGCCCGAAGACGTGTTGCTGCCAATACAACTGGTGGAGTAGGGGCGGCCTTCCAGAGGAGATAGGAATGTATCCACCATTGGGATACAATTCCTAGTCCTGCCGTGAAAGGAACTCTACTACCCGATTTCTCGGGATAGAGTTGACTCCACCATCCAACTCTCCGTGTATAAAGGCTCTTCCTACCAACAGAGGAAGACCCTTCTATCCCACGAAGAGTTCTGAGTTGATTGATTTGCGCGTCAAAAGCGCATGAGCTCCCTGATGTTGATGTCAGAAGAACGCTCTTCACAGCGTCAAAGTCACCAATGCCGGTTCTGGAAAAGCTCTTCAGCCAAACTTCTGCAGAAAACAACAGAAGTATCATCAGATGCGTATTAAACGCTAACTAAAAACAGATGACAAGGCTTTTTACGTCAGTGCTTCAAGTGTTTCACTATTCAGCAAGGCTTTTACGCCAGTGCTTCAGGTGTATCACTATTCAGCAAGGCTTTTTATGCCAGTGCTTCAGCAAGGCTTTTACGCTAGTACTTCAGCAAGGTTTTTGGCGTATCTCAGGTGTACCACCATTCAACAAGGCTTCTACGTCGTTGCTTCATGTGCACTTCATTAGCAAGGTTTTTTTTTACGCTCGTCAAGAATTTACGCTCATGAGCAGCTGTTTTCAACAAAAAAATTCGAAGGCAGATAATTGCTTACGATCAGACTTACCACTTAAGTCAAATGGTTTTGCTCTAATAGTGGTTGAATCTACATCTGATGACTGGGCGTACAAAGGAACGCTGTTGGAAAGCATCGCCATTGTCACTTGTTGGAGAACGACGTTGCAAAAAGTTATCTTCAGAGGAATGAGAATGAGAATATATGAAACATTCTCGGCTATTTATAAAGATTGAAGAAACTGTTGGTGTGAGTTTATTTTGGGAGAAGATCCTATTAAAGGGTTCTCGTAACCACAAGACAGATGCTACGTGTTGGTTTGTTTCTTGGAAATTAACAACCATAGAAGCAGTCAAAAGAAGTGATTAAACAATTCTGTACATCAACAGATAAAATCAACATCAAAATTTTATTTATAAGGGGGGAGTGGCCCCTACAGATAAAAGAGTCGCAATACATAAAACATTATTTTTCGTCTCCTTCGTTGGGCTGACGAAGGGAGGCACCTAACTTGCGCATATTGCGAATCCCAGAGCGACGCATCAGATTAAGAAATGCCTCTGCATCTCCTGCTCCCTCATACGTAGTTGAAGGACCGCCATCGATGCGATTGAAGACTGTTGGAGTCAGTCCAAAGCACTCTAAAAGATTGTATGCTCGCTCAAAATTAAGCCTGGAGCTCGAAGCCTCTTTGTTGGTAATCTCGTTCTTGGGCGCCATGTCACTATAAGGATAAATGACAAGAGTGAAGAATTTCTTCTTATTTATATAATTAAATCAACTCTTCATATTCCTCGTTGGAAACTTCTCATTATTAATGCAAACTCGGGGAAGCAAAAAGGCATTCGAAAGTTTCGAGAAAGAAATTCATCGTGACGGTTAAGTGTTGACCGACACTATTAAAAATTACGCCAACTGTTGGATATCCCCACTTTTACGCAGATGACTGTTGCGTATCCCGAATTTTACGCTGACTGGTCAAAACTCAATTTTTACGCTTCTGTTCAAAGTGTTCCAAATTTTGGAGATATTTGAAAACTTTGAAGGGGGTCTTGTAGGAGCATAAAAAGTGCTTCAAAGAAAGAGTCAAAGTGATAGATCATTCCACTCAAATTGATCTACTTTACGCCGCAGAGAGGCTAAATACTTTATGCCCAAGACAAGGCTAATCACTTTACGCAGGCAGATCATTTTATGCTCGGGTCTACACCCATGGTTTTACGCCAAGGACAGATCAGCCACTTTTACGCTGGACAAAGCTGTCAAGTCTCGCATTTAATGCAAACTCTGACATGGAGATATTAATGATGGCATATATCACAGAATTCAAAGGGATTTGTTTTTTACACAGAGACCAATGTTGTCGTTTAGTATGTGGATTGAGCTACTTTACGCTCACACTATGGCTTCTTTTACGCATGAAGACTATACGAGCTTTTACGCTCAACAGTTGACGTGTGCGTAAAGTCTATTTGAGCTACTTTTACGCTCAAGGTTATTTAACAACCACTTTACGCGGGAAGTCTATGTCGGGGCTATTTTACGCCTAGTCTACTACTTTACGCTCAGAGTATATTGGGGCTATTTTTACGCCCTATTCTTTCTAACCAGCTTGGAATGTGGTTTGCCTACATGGCTTTCATGCCATACATCCCAAAGAACGTGTGTACGTGCATCCTATTCTTAATGAAATGATAGGACACGTGTCAACGTATACAGAGGATGACTTTGGTCGTGGGTGGCGGTTGTTGGCGTAAAGACGGAACTTTCGCTGAGTTTTTACGCACAATAGCCCATGTCTATAAATAGACTTATTTTTCTCAAAGCAAGACACACAGACAGAGACAGGAGAGAATACAGAGATCAGAACTTAGAGATTTTGATTCTCCAGAGCATTCTTCTTCAACCTTTCTTTCAGAACAGAGTGAAGCAAAGCAGGAAAGCATTCGGCCTCGCCATCAGTGCCCAAGTGCGTCGATACCTTTCTGGTGACTTAGTTCTTCCGGTTGTTCAACTTCAAGCAGCGATCTTCATCATCATCATATGGTCCAAGGAACAAAGTGATCATTTACAGATCAGACTTCCATAGCAATACTTTCCCAGAATCAAACTTGTACTTCTTGTACTTTTTCTCGTTTTATTTTCAAAAGCTAATTTTCTCTGGCATTTTGTTAAGTGAAACAACCTCGTGTCCAACTTTGTAGACACGAGAACAACCCTTTAACACTTGTACACGTGTATAACCCCTCTGTGCACATTATTTGGTATTTAAACTTTGTTTTCGAAATCAATTTTGGGTTGCAAATGTCGGGTTTCATGAAACTCTGATACCATGTTCAGTTCTTAGTTTTCAGAATTTAAATGATATTTAAATGTTAATCTATGTAAATTAAGGTTCATTTGATAATGTGTAAACATAAATACATGTCAGGGATTTAGTTTACATGACTGGGTTAACAGGAATGTATGTTAAATCTGAAATGGGATTGAATTTAGAAATGAACTGAGATTTTGAGAAAACAGTAAACTGATTTGGGTTTTGAACTTAGAATGAATGAATAGGTTTGATTGCTGTATGGAAACTTGAGATCTGTTGAAACTGAACCCTGAGAATAAAATGGGGTTTGTATGAGACTGGGTTTAAACTGAAATATAATGCAATGCTAAATGAATGAATGCATGAACTGAATATGGATGTTAACTTAGAAACTAATTTTGAAATTGATATGCATGTTGTAATAAACTGAAATTGATTTTGATTTTGATATGCATGTTGTAATAAACTGAAATTGATATGCATGTTGTTCACTAGTTTGATTTGCATGTTGTAATAAACTGAAATTGATTTTGAAATTGATATGCATGTTGTTCACTAGTTTGATTTGCATGTTGTAATAAACTGAAATTGATTTTGATTTTGATATGCATGTTGTAATAAACTAAAATTGATTCTAGTGTAATAAACTGAAATTGGGAACATGTGTTCCATAGTTTGTTTAAAACTGAGAATTTTCCCAAAACCTGAGAGCCATTGAGTGAAAACTGAGTTTTAAAGTGAGAACTGAGATGAATGATTCATGAACCTGGGAAAAATATGGTTAAACCTAAGAATAGGCTAGCTGTGTATTGGCTTGGGACTAATTAGATAATATGTTAACTGGGAATAGGTTGGTATACAACCTGAGTTGGGTTTTGAGTTCCAAAACTGAATTTGAATTGAATATATATATATATATATATATATATATATATATATATATATATATATATATATATATATATATATATAAAAATATATATATATATATATATATATATATATATATATATATATATATATATATATATGTAGGTAGGTAGATAAATGTATATATGAATGTATGAAGATAGGAATATATGAATGTATACATGCAATGCAATATATGAACGTATATACATATGTTAGCTAGAAGTTCTACTTACCCAAATGCTACAATGTTTATACACACACAACCTATATATATATATATAATATATATATATATATATATATATATATATATATATATATATATATATATATATATATATATATATATATATATATATATATATATATATATATACCCTATATATATAAAAAAAAATATACCCTATATATATATGGTTTATATATGTGAATGTAAATATAAATGTGATACTAGACTAGATTACTTGGTTGTGTGTGCCTAGCTAGTTAGATGTGATGCTAGACTATAGTTTAGCTTTGCGTGTAGTATAGTTAGTTGCCTAGGCTATGTGTTGGATACCTAAAATTGACTTGTTAAACCTAGATTGACTTATTTAAGCCTAGATTAGACTAACTTAGACTAGTTGACTAAGATTGACCAAACCCTAACTAGTTTGACCTAATTTGACTAGAGTTGACCTAGTTTAACTTTATAGTTGACCAGAGTTGACCAAGAGTTGACTTTGACCTAGATTGACTTATACTCGTGTAGATTGTATTATAATTTCAATTACCATATAAATTGAACTCTTTATAATCTGTGTTGCTCTAACTAGGACTTTGTGACTCCAGTTGGCCATCTTTTCATATCAGTTGTTCAGGGTATCAGACGAGTACATTCTCTGACCGTTTTATACTTGCTAGAACTTATATTCCTGCTCTAGATTACTTTACTTGATGCTGTCACATTGGTAACACGGATTGGTACTATATGGATCTTTTCATGAGATGTTATCCCCCTCGGGAGCGTCAGATACTTCATGTCATGTGTGTTTCACTTACATCATGTATCTCCATGCTTTTACTATTTATGTATACTCTTGTGATTCATGTACTCTCATGTTCACAAAGTCCTCATGAATCAATTTTACGTGCTCTCATTTATGAGGCAGTGAGATCATGAATCTTAACATAACTTGTCTGGATCCTTGTGTATTGATTGGGGATAGAGGAGTAGAAATAGTCATGTGAATAATCCCAAGTAGTGTAATCATGAATCAATTCCGTAGTGTAATCATGAATCAGTCCCCAGACATTCACATGTCTATCTTGTACTCTGATTCACTAGTCACTTACAGTTCCTTACTTATAGTAGATATTTTTATTATAGTTATCTCTTTTACTTCATGTACATTCTTTCAGTTATTCATGTATCTTATTCTATTGCATGTTTATTATCTTCTGACATGATATGAACTGCGTGAGATGTATTGTGCTCGTTCCTGTCCTGACTGGACCTGTTGATAAATTTTACAGATAGCTTGGAGGTTACCTGCTAGCCTAGAGGAGACACAGTAGAGGTTGGAGTAGATGGCTAGAGTTTTTTTATTTTATTTTCAGTTGTCTTGAGTTGTATTTATTTTATGCTTGTTTGAGTTGGTATTGATAACACCGAGATTTATTTCTCTCTATTGCACTTCTCTTGTGGATTCATAGTTATCTTATCATGCTACTTCTAGTTTTGGTGATTGAGTTGTATCCTGCTGTGATTGTCCTCCGTACGGAGAGTATATCATATTGTATTTAGTTTTAATTATGACCTAGAACAGCGTTCTACTGCCAACACTGTGGCGTAGGCTGGACGTACCCACTTCTTGTGCCCTACACTGGGTGCGGGTCGTGACAGCTTTTGATGAGTTGAAGAAGCGGCTTACGACTGCTCCAATTCTGACATTGCCATCAGGTTCAGGAGGGTTCACTATCTATAGTGATGCTTCAGGGAAGGGGTTGGCTTGTGTCTTGCAGCAGCATGGAAAGATGATTGCCTATGCTTCCAGGCAGTTACGTCCCCATGAGAAGAACTACCCTACCCACGACCTGGAGCTGGCAGCAGTAATTTTTGATTTGAAGTTGTGGAAGCACTACTTATATGGAGAGAGGGTGGAGATCTTTACAGATCATAAGAGCTTGAAGTATGTGTTTACATAGAAGGATCTCAACAAGAGGCAGCACAGGTGGTTAGAGCTGATGAAGGACTTCGATATCTCACTACAGTATCACCCAGGAAAGGCCAACGTAGTTACTGATGCCTTGAGTAGGTATCCGACAGCCATGTGTTTGACTATGGATCATTACTTGCTAGCAGACTTGGAGAGCCTGGGGATTGAGGTGATTATGCCTGGAGTTCAGATGCAGATGTAGGGCCTTCAGATTCAGTCGAACTTGATGGAGAGGATCAAGTCGACGCAGTTCGAGGATGTTGCTCTGCGGTGTATCCGAGAGCAGGTTCGAGTAGGGCTAGTGGATGGTGAGTTTCTCTTGCAGAGGATGGTGCTTTGAGGCACGGTTCCAGGCTGTGTGTGCCTAGTAGAGAGCTCAGGGAGCAGGTCATGTCGGAGGCTCACAGATCTCAGTACTCTATACATCCTGGTGCCAACAAGATGTACAGGGATCTGAGAGAGCACATCTGGTGGTATGGGATGAAGCGGGAGGTAGCTCGCTTCGTAGCCAGATACTTGGTCTTTCAGCAGGTCAAGGCAGAGAGGCAGAGGCCAGGAGGTTTGTTACAGTTATTTTCCATTCCAGAGTAGAAGTGGGAGCATATTACGATGTATTTTGTATCTAGGTTGCCGCGTACACCAGAAGAAAAAGATGCAATTTCGGTCATCGTTGACAGGTTGACCAAATCGGCCCACTTTTTGCCATTTAAAGTGGGTACGTCTACTGAGAGGCTTGCAGAGATGTATATGCGATAGATTGTCAGGATTTATTGGGTTTCGGTCAGCATTATCTCAGATCGGGATAGTCGCTTTACTTTCCATTTCTGGAGGAGTCTGTAGACTAGTTTGGGCACTCAGCTCAAGTTTAGTACTGCATACCACCCCAGACGGACGAACAGTCAGAGAGGACTATTCAGACGCTCGAGGACATGCTGCGGACATGCGTCTTGGATTTTGGAGGTTCCTGTGAGGATCACCTACACTTGGTGGAGTTTGCTTACAACAATAGTTATCAGGCCAGCATTAAGATGTCACCTTTCGAGGCTCTGTACGGGCGTAGATATCGTACACCCTTATCTTGGGATGATGTTGGAGGGCGAGTTTTATTGGGACCTGAGATGGTTATGGACGTAGCCGAGAAGGTAAAGCTCATCAGGGACAGACTTCGCGTGGCGCAGGACAGACATCGGTACTGGGTCGTTAGCCACCGGAGGCCTTTGGAGTTTGAGGTACAGATTAGAGATAGAATTAGAAGTAGGTTGTTTGTTTTGTTTGTTTGATAATGTTTGATTATTTAGTAACTTGAGACCTTGTTTATGATTAGGTTGGAGACATAGTTTTTCTGAGGATATCTCCGACTCGTGGTACCATATGTTTTGGTGGAGGTGGGAAGCTTAGCCCGCGCTTCATCGGACCTTTCGTGATCGGCGAAAGAGTCGGTGACGTGGCATACAGGCTAGACTTGCCACCTGCACTAGTGGGTGTCCCCAACGTATTCCACATATCATAGTTGAGATGGTATGTGGCTGATCCTAGCCATGTACTTGACCATTCGGAGATTGAGCTGGGACCTACTCTCAGTTATCCAGAGCAGCCAGTGGAGATTCTGGATCGCCAAGAGAAGGTACTGAGAAACCAGGTGATACCCTTGGTTCGCGTCGCATGGAGGCATCATTCTCCAGGAGAGTCTACCTGCGAGCGGGAGGATGAGATGCGCGAGCGATACCCTTATCTTTTTGGACCTTGAGGTATGATTGTCTACCCTTCTCATCAGTTTAGTTTCGCTTTTTAATTTTGAGGACGAAATTATTTTTAAGGAGGGTAGATTTGTCACTACGACATTTTTAGCTTGAGGGTATTTTGGTCATTTGGTGAATTTTTGAATTTGTTTTAATTTATTGAACTGGTGATTTCTATTTTTGACTTTAGCTAATTGAGACTTTGTAGACTAACCTAGAAGTTGACCCGAGATATGGTGACTTGGTTAGCATGGAGTGACCCTAGTCTAACTTAAGTCAAACCTATTTTAGTCACTTAGAATCTAGTTTTAAATAGGAGGATTAATAATAGGTGCAATGACTTATGACTTGTGATTTTCATTTTATGACTTATGAAACTAAGACCATGGCCCATGACTTGAACCCTAACCCTAATTTTAGTACTACATGGTCGGCCAACCTAGGTTATCCCTTATTTAAACACATATTCACTTGTTCTTGCCTCTTTTGTGCTCAACCAACTTTTAGGAAGGAAAAGTAAATCCCCAACTTCCCAAATTCCTATAAAATCCATTTTAAATCCTTTTTCATCTAAATCTTTTGCAATAGTTTCTAATCACCCTCTATTTGATGTTCATGGAGAGTGATTTCAGTTTTTGTGCAATTTGGAGGATTTGGTTAGCAACAGGAACCGTTTGATTTGGGGCTTTTACTTGATCCTTGCAACCTATAGGTAAACCCTTCAAATTACATTTTAATTCTGTTTTTCTTACATGGTAGCCTAGATCTAGGTGTCCCCTAGCCGTAGTGAAGGTTTGGTGTCATTTACATTAGGTTTTGTGTCCGTATCGGATACGTATCCATTTCCTAGTCTAGGTGTTTGACGAAATGCCATACCCAATCTTTTGTGCTGATTTTGAAAATGTTTTTGAATGAATTTCTAGATCTAGAGTTTGCCTTTATATTCGTGTCCTTGGTCTGTGGTTTTGGAGTTGTGTCGTGTCCACACGAGGACACGAACACGCTGCGCAGGCCAGTGCGCACTGTCCTGCTACTCGGGGCCTAGTGCTTGCTGTACAGGACACGTGGTGGTCTGAGTTTTAGCATCGAGGGGGGGGACTGACTGACATGTCAGCCCCCAAGTCTCGAGTCGAGTCATGTTGTGTCGGACATGAAATCTGACCCGCACTGGTCGCACGCACAGGCAGATACGCATTTTTGGCCACTGATACGTAGCTGGACACGACACGATACACGTTTTGGACACAAGGCAGGGTGTCGACCGTAAAGTCCTATATGTGGGCTACACGTGTGCACGGCCACGTGTATCTACGCGGCCTGTGTCGGGTGCACGAGTCCTTGGACTCACCGTGCGACACTGTGCTGTGTGCGCGTATCTGTGTGTGTTCGTGATCTAGGACACGTCGTATCCTGCTTCCCCAGGACACGATATGTCGTGTGTAGCTCATGTACACGTGGGCGACCCCTTACAACCATTAGTTTGGGGTATTAGTCGTGTTTTAGCCTTCGATTTGCATTTCCTCCAAAGTCTGATACATGAACACTGATTTCTGATTTCTGAATTTAAATTGTATTTTTAACTATTTTGTTAATGATTTATTACCAGGATTAGTTCATTACATATGTATTAGATTGTTCAAATGTTGGGTTTATGATTGGTGTTTGGAAATTGGGTTTCGAATGGGTTTGGGACTGTTAATGTAAACTGTCATTTGAACCTTGAAATCCTGATAACACCAACCTATCCACTGCTATTCACTGTTAGCTATCACACCCTACAGTTTCACTCACACATTACCCTATAGCTCTGTACACATTGACACACACTATCTGTGCATTGCAAACTGAACCTGGGCTATATACTATACTGCACTTTACCTTATATTATTTTGTTGTTAACTGAGCTATACTAAAACTAAACCACAAATACTGCATCCTGTGCATTGATGTTAACTGGACACCATTACTGGACTGCGCACTTGTTACACAAAACTGAGCTATGAACACTCTACTGTTCTTGGACAGAACATGTATACAATCACACATACATTATACATGTTTCACCCCTTTACCCATTCTATATATATGTGCATGTGGTTCTTCCCCTATAACTCTATATATATTTTATATATATGTCTTGTATATATATATACTATAAATATATGAGTGTTGTGATACAATGTATGTTGTGGGTATGAACACATATATGTATGTTCATATGCCTATGAGTGATTGCACATATGAGTATATGCTATGAGTTGAATATATACATGCTTATATAGAAATTGGGTGTTTGTTGGCTTGTATAGCCTTGTATTGATGTATGCTTGCTAGGATAGTCTTGGTTAGGCCTAGTAAGACTTGATGGGTTAGGCTTGACCTAGTTGACCTAGTTTGACTAATGTAGTTGACTAGAGTTGACCAATGGTTGACTTTAGTCTAGATTGACCCCAAACATCATGTAGATGCATTGTAGCAGTCTATTATACTATTTTGGACATATAGTGACTTGTACTGTTCTATAGGAGCCAGACACCACTCCTCGGACAGTATATTCTCTTCAGATATTCAAGATACCAGGTGAGTACATTCTCTGATCTTTTCATACTTGCTATGATCTATTTGCATGCTCTAGTCTACTTTACTTGATGCTGACACCTGTATCACGGATTAGTACTATATGGATCTTGTCGTGCGATGTTATCCCCTTAGCGGATACATCGGGTATTTCATGTTCATGTACTTTATCATGAACATCGTGTACTCCTTGTATTCGTGACATTCGTGTATAAATCGTATGAAATTGTGTACTCTCATGTGCTCACATGATCTTCGTGTACATTCCTCATCATGTGCAATAACATAACTTGACTGGATCCTTTTGTATTGATTGGGGGCGGGGGAGTAGAAGTGGTTATGTACTCAATCTTGCAGCTTACTCGTGTATAACCTCTGTAGATTACTCGTGTATAATTTCGTGCCGTTTACATAACCATCTTATGCTCTAAATCACTTAGGCACTTACATTTCTTACCTATTATGCATGTATTTCTAGTTATCAGATATTTCTCCTGTTTCTTCCAGTATTTCATGTATCTTACTCTATTGCTTGTCTTTTATATCATGCCATGCTATGAACTGTATTAGAGAGATGTATTCGTTCCTGTCCTGACTGGACCTGTTGAAAATATTACAGAGGATGAGGACGAGGCGTTTTGTTCCACATATTACGGGACTACCCTAGAGGACTGCTGTGACCTGGACCAGCAGCAGGACCCCTTAGTAGTGGATGATACACCTTTAGTCTAGGATGTCTTTTCATTGTATTTACTTTATAGATTACTATATTTGAGATTTGAGATGTTATCTAGATTTTTGATATCTTAGACACTTAGACTTCTATCTGGTTGTATCTCTGTGGATTCATTTCATTTCTTATCTATCTATCTATCTTATCATTTTCTGCCTTAGATGTGATTGAGACTGTATTCTGCTATATCACCTCCATTCGGAGTGTATATACTGTACAGGTGCCTTATATTGTTAGATGATTGACCTAGGACAGCCTTCTACCATCGATACTGCGGCGTAGGCTGGATGTACCCGCTTCTCGTGCCCTTACTCTAGGGTGCGGGTCGTGACAACGCCTTTATGATTGTTGATGACTTTTCTCACTTTACTTGGGTTTTCTTTCTTTCAAACCAAAGTGATACTATTTCTGTTTTCGAAATTTTTGCTAAAAAGGTTCAAAACAAAAAAAGACTTCATGATTACTAGAATCCGAAGTGATTATGGCGATGAATTCGAAAACTCTGATTTCAAAAAGCTTTTTGATTCAAATGATTTTAATCATGAATTTTCATATCATAGAACTCTCCAACAAAATGGTGTTGTGGAGCAGAAGAATAGAACTCTTGGCGATACGGCCAGAGTCATGTTGAATCAATTTTCACTTCAAAAATACTTTTGGGCTGAAGCTGTAAGTACAACATGTCATGTCTTGAATAGGGTTTTGATTCGACCTATTTCGAGGAAAACTCCCTATGAACTTTGGCTTGGTATAACCCCAACTATTTCTTATTTTAGAGTGTTTGGTTGTCGATGCTTTATCCTAAATACCAAAGACAACATAGGCACATTTGATGCCAAAGCTGACGAATGTATTTTTCTTGGTTATGCTGCCAAGAGTAAAGGATAAAGAGTGTTCAACAAACGCTCCATGATTGTTGAAAAATTTGCTATTGTTACTTTTGATGAGAATAATAGTTCAGCAACTGTTCTTGATGACGACGATGATGTTCTGGTGTGCTGTCGTATGCACCCAAAAATAAAACCTTTACTCTTAAAATAATTTGTAGAAGTGAGAGTAAGGATCGATCCCACGGAGAGTAATTAGTTTAGATTTGTGTTATGTGAACAAGGAGGGGGGAAAGTCTTCAATATGATAATAGATAATTTCAGAAGAACTAAAAACAATTAAAGTCAATCAAAGGAACAAATATTGGTCTCAGTGAACATTCACCATTGGAAATCATAAAATTGATCATCGATGCAAGCATAAATTAAATCATACTTTGAATATTTACCGTTGGAAGTATCTTCCTATCTCTCTTAGGCTTAGTTGATTAGATACAAGCGACCTAATTAACTTTAAGTACTAAATAATCTCAGACAAGCGCTAAAGATTTAATCTAGCAATTTCTTAAAGAACAAAGAGATCGATAAAGCAAAACAATACAAGCACAAGCAGTTGTATTTAATTTTGTCAAAAGCTTTTTCCCTAAGATCTAATAAAACAAAGAAGTTCATTAAATCTTGGTTGCTTCACAAATTAGACACATCAAACAATTACGGATTTGATATCTAATTTAGCGGTAGATCGAAATGAATAATAAACTAGTAGGCCTCTTAGTAATTAAACAAAACAATCATGAAAGTTGGCATGGAAAAACATTCAATATTCAAAGTATAAATCAAACATATAAAAACAATTTAGATCTCACAAGTTTATTGATTCCAAGGCTTCCGTACACTTCGACCAACAAGACTTTTAGCCGCACATGTTCATCAAAACTTCAAAAGAAAAGTTGAAGAAGAAGAACAAGAGTTGTGTTGTCTCTTATTTTCTCATGATTTCTACCCTCTTTTATACACCATAAATTAGTTGTTTCAAGCCCACAATTTCTTCCCACATATCCTCTAAAAGTTACAACTTCTCAAACCAAATAGACTAAGTCATAGAACAAATAGGAAAATGGTTATTTTGGTTCCTTTTTTTGTTCACAGCATCTTTGACCCAACTTCAAGTCTGATTTCGTCCATGATGCAGCATGATGTGCAAAAAATACAAAATATAAAAGTTGTAGCCCTGTGTCTTAGCTTTCCAAATCTTTTTGAATCACCTCCATTACTTTTCGGATGAGAAAGTTATGCTCACTTTGGTAAAAGATGTCGAAACTGTCCAGAATTATAATTTAGCTCCATTTTGTACATAGTGTCTCCAACTGCAACCTAAATCAAAATAGAAATATAATGAGTACCTTTAGTCATAAAATGAGCATAAATGGTGAACATTAAGTGATAAAAATATAACAGTTTATGTTCTCATCAAATACCCCCACACTTTACTTTTGTTCGTCCTCGGACAAAACTCTTATTTATTTATTTATTTTTTTCAAAATGAAAATCAAGGTTGTAATGTCAAAAATAAAGAATAACCATGCTCTTCAAAACTCATAACATATCATGAAAATATGTTCTTAAGCAACTTCTAATTACTTAGTAAGTAATTTTATTTGAAGATAGAGTAAACTAAATTGGTAGACCCTCACGGGAATAAACACTCAACTCTCATCGGTTTGAAAGGTAAGTATTTCGCTCAAATTCATTCCAAAAGAAATGATCTACCATAAGCTTGCATATCTTCTCATTCTCCACCACTTGGACCACATGCATAACACAAATCATAAGGACTTTTATGGGTTGTAATGGGACTTAGGATCAAGGTAGGATATATTTGGGAGTGTAGCTAAAAAAACCCATCAAAACTAGTGGAGCAAAAATGATTTAACTCAAGCTCGAATATATAAAACATATAAAACCAATCACCCCATTTTAACTTCTTCAAATTGACCTTAAAGCATTTAACATACCCCTTTAATGGAATTGGAGGAAGAATTATGAAAATGAATATCAAAAGTAATTTCCTCAATCACTTCTTTTTCATTACATCTTTCCTTCTTTCTTTCTTTCTTTCTTTCTTTCATCATCTTTTTTTCATTTTCATTTTCATTTTTTTCGCTTTTTTCATTTTTTTTTCATTATGGAACTCAAGAATTTGAGAATAAAAATATATAGCCAAACTAGAAATTCAGATACCCCCACACTTATTTTATACACCCATACATATCATAATGCTCCACTAGTTTTCTGGCTTTGGTCATGATTTTTTTCAGGTTAAAGCTTGTAATATGGGTTCACAAAAATAGAAGCAATAAGGCTCAAAGGGGTTCAACCAAAGGAAAAATAAGTTTAGGGTAGGCTATTTGGCTTATGTAGTATATAACAAAGATGGCCTTAATCATATTTATGTATGCATGTGTTGATGTGACCTCGAAAAGAATCAAAGCAAGTTCTAGAGAAATAAATTCATGGAAGAATATCTCTCATCAAAGAAAATAGTGAGACTGATGTGTCAGTCTAAAGGCTCAAAACCTCACCGGCTTTTGTCTACCAAATTTAGTCACAACCATCATCAAGGATAATAACTAGACTAATTAATTCTAAGTTGAAAAGATTACTTGTTCAATCATGTTATGAATTTTTTAAACTTAGTTAAATCTTCCTCATGACATACACGACCAAAAATTATTGAAAATCACAAAAAAAACAAAACTTTTTTTTGAAAATAAAATAAAATAAAACTTTATTTAAAACCACAAAAAAAAATAAAATAAAAACTAATTTTTTTTTGAAACATAAAAAAAAACTAAAACTGCTTAAAATAATTTAAATCCCCTTCCCCACATTTAAACTGACATTGTCCCAATGTAAGGCTAAATGCAAAGAAAAGACAAAAATAAACAAAAATAGAAATGTAAGAATAAGAACAAACTCCCCTTGGGTTGCCTCCCAAGCAGCGCCTTTGTTTAATACGTCGTTGGCTCCACTTTATGCAAACTTGACATAACTATGAAAGGGTTTCTCATCTTGGATAGAGGCCTGCAAAATAGATGGTAAATGCCAGTTGTTAGAATTTGATAATGCTATATAAGAAAAGTTACATTACTGATGCATTTTTAGAAATTTATTCAATGCTGATACAGTTTCCTGCAAATTAGAACTCAAAGATAAATCTTCATTCCCTTTCTCAACATGCTCTCAATGATGGCAACTTTCAATCCATCTTTGCCATCAAGTTCAAAAATTTCTTGTCCATTTGGTACTACGTTGTCATTAGGAATCTTCGTGTCTGCAACGCTGTTGATCTCTTCTTCTTGTTTTGACGACGTAGGCGCTTTCTTTACTAGGTTGTCAACATCTTCATCATTTCTCAAAACGATTGTACTTATATTTCCTTTTGGATTTATTGTCGTTTGAGATGATAATTTTTCCAAACTTTGTGGCACTAGTTTATTAATTGTTGTAGCCATTTGGCTCATTTGATTGTTCAGACTTCAGATGCTGGCCCTCGTCTCCTGTTGAAATTGAAAAGTATTAGCGGCAAGAGACTTAACAATATCTTCTAAAGACACACCAGGGTTAGAAGTTTGGCCTAATTGTTGTTCATGGGGATATGGTTGCTTGTATTGTTGGTAACTTAAGCGATTTTGAGTTACACTGGGCTAGTCTTCAAGTATTGGGCACACATCAGTTGGATGCCCTACTACTAAACAAATCTCACAAGCCATTGTTGTTTGCATGTTACCACCTACAACCATTTGATGAACAATAGAAGTTAAACTAGCAATTTGTTGTTTAAAAGAAGAAATATTTACCTCGTTAGCATGCCTAGATGGAAGATCCGGCCAAGTGGCAAATTGTTGAGAATTGGTCGCCATATCCTGTTAAAGTTTTTTCTTTGCTAATAAAAAAATTATTTTATTACAAGAACGAAATAAAGATCACAAAAAGCACAAAAATTAACTCAGATTACTCCCCGACAACGGCGCCAAAATTTGGTGTGCTGTCGTATGCACCCAAAAAAAAAAACCTTTACTCTTAAAATAATTTGTAGAAATGAGAGTAAGGATCGATCCCACGGAGAGTAATTAGTTTAGATTTATGTTATGTGAACAATGAGGGGGGAGAGTGTTGAATATGATAATTGATAATTTAAGAAGAACTAAAAACAATTAAAGTCAATCAAAGGAACAAATATTGGTCTCAGTGAACATTCACCATTGGAAATCATAAAATTGATCATCGATGCAAGCATAAATTAAATTATACTTTGAATATTTACCGTTGGAAGTATCTTCCTATCTCTCTTAGGCTTAGTTAATTAGATACAAGCGACCTAATTAACTTTAAGTACTAAATAATCTCAGACAAGCGCTAAAGATTTAATCTAGCAATTTCTTAAAGAACAAAGAGATCAATAAAGCAAAACAATACAAGCACAAGCGGTTGTATTTAATTTTGTCAAAGCTTTCCCCTAAGATCTAATAAAACAAAGCAGTTCATTGAATCTTGGTTGCTTCACAAATTAGACACATCAAACAATTACGGATTTGATATCTAATTTAGCGGTAGATCGAAATGAATAATAAACTAGTAGGCCTCCTAGTAATTAAACAAAACAATCATGAAAGTTGGCATGGAAAAATATTTAATATTCAAGATATAAATCAAACATATAAAAACAATATAGATCTCACAAGTTTATTGATTCCAAGGCTTCCGTACACTTCGACCAACAAGACTTTTAGCCGCACATGTTCATCAAAACTTTAAAAGAAAAGTTGGAGAAGAAGAAGAAGAGTTGTGTTGTCTCTTGTTTTCTCATGATTTTTACCCCCTTTTATACACCATAAATTAGTTGTTTCAAGCCCACAATATCTCCCCACATATCCTCTAAAAGTTACAAACCAAATAGACTAAGTCATAGAACAAGTAGGGAAATGGTTATTTTGGTTCCTATTTTTGTTCACAGCATCTTTAACCCAACTTCAAGTCTGATTTCGTCCATGATGCAGCTTGATGTGCGAAAAACACAAAATATAAAAGTTGTAGCCCTGTGTCTAAGCTTTCCAAATCTTGTTGAATCACCTCCATTGCTTTTCGGATGAGAAAGTTATGCTCACTTTGGTAAAAGATGTCAAAACTGTCCAGAATTGCAATTTAGCTCCATTTTGTACATAATGTCTCCAACTGCAACCTAAATAAAAATTGAAATATAATGAGTACCTTTAGTCATAAAATGAGCATAAATGGTGAACATTAAGCGATAAAAATATAATATTTTATGTTCTCATCATGTTCATATCAAATCAATAACTCCTACCCCTGAGAATACAATATCTGGAACCAGTTCTCTGGATAGCTTACCAAAGAAGTTCTGCTTCACACCAGAATATCCAGAAAACTTGGTAATAGATGAGGTATCAAAAGGAGTAAGTACTCGTTCATCTATTAGAGATTCTATAGCTAACACTGCTTTTATTTCTCAAATAGAACCTAAAAATATTTTAGAAGCTTTTCTTGATGAATTTTGGATATCTGCAATGCAAGAAGAACTCAACAAATTCGAAAGAAATCAGGTTTGGAAACTTGTTCCTAAACCTGCTGATCATTCGATCATTGGTACTCGATGGGTCTTTCGTAACGAAGTTAATAAGGATGGCTCAGTCACACGTAACAAAGTACGTATCGTAGCTCAAGGATACAACCAAGAGGAAGGTATCGACTACGATGAGACGTATGCTCGTATTGCACGACTTGAATCAATCTGCATGCTTTGTGCCTTTACAAATTTCCAAACTTTCAAAGTTTTTCAAATGGATGTTAAAAGTATTTTCTCAATGGTTTCATTAAAGAAGAATTTTTCGTAAAACAACCACCTGGTTTTGAAAACTATAAGTTTTCTGATCATGTTTTCAAGCTTAAGAAAGTCCTTTATGGCCTCAAACAAGCCCCTCGCGTTTGGTATGAACGCCTAAGCACTTTCTTACTTGAAAAAGGCTTTTCAAATAGGAAGATTGACACGACACTTTTTATAAAATCAATTGATGACACAATTCTATTAGTGCAAATTTATGTAAATGACATTTTCTTTGGGTCTACTAATGAGGTATTATGCCACAAATTTGCTAAGTGTATACAGAATGAGTTCGAGATGAGCATGATGGGGGAACTCAACTACTTCCTTGGATTGCAAGTCAAATAAAACTTACAAAGGATCTTCATCAGTCATCAAAGTATACAAAGGACATGCTGAAGAAATTTGATCTTGACAACATCAAACCAATCAGTACTCCAATGGCAACTACAACAAAATTAGAACATGATGAAAGCGGCAAACCAGTCGACCAACATAAGTATCGAGGTATGATTGGTAGTCTACTCTATTTAACTGCTAGTCGTCCCGATATAATGTTCAGTGTTTGCCTATGTGTTCGATATCAAGCCAACCCTAAGGAATCAAACAGGACCGCAGTTAAGCGTATCTCTCGATACCTTAAAGGCACTGTTACGGTGGGCTTATGGTATCCTAAAACTACATCTTTTGACTTGATCGGTTATTCGGATATCGATTTTGCTGGATGTAAAGTCGACCGTAAAAGTACCAGCGGCACGTGTCTTTTATTAGGCAAAGCTTTAGTCTCTTGGTTTAGCAAGAAGCAAAACTCTATCGTACTATCTACAACAGAAGCTGAATACATAGCTGCAAGACGTTGTTGTGCTCAGATTTTGTTGATGAAGCAAACCCTAGCATACTATAATTAATCTTTTCAGCACATTCCTATATTCTGTGATAATACTAGTGCTATTAACTTGACAAAGAACCCAATCTGTCACTCACGCACTAAGCATATAGAAATTCGACACCACTTTCTAAGAGATCATCAATTGCAAGGCACTATTAATCTAGAATTTATTGACACTAATCATAGCTAGCAGACTTTTTTACTAAACCACTTGCCGAAGAGCGTTTCAACTTTCTTCGTCAAAAATTGGGAATCTTGGACGAAGATACCATATAATAAGTCTCACATGCGCCAATACTTTTTAAATCAAATTCGTATATCTTGCATTGTTTTGGGTACAAGCCAAAAGGGTCCTTCTGAAAACAAGGCATAAAAGCCTAAGCGACACGGTGTCTAGTGTCTTCGGACTACCACTAGCTGGGATCCGGCCCCTACAACTAAACCTGGGACGATTCACATTTACTGAATAATGATTCACAAGTCTGTCGCATGTTCTACTTATTTTATGGCTAATAGCATTCACTATTTTTCAATTCTAGACCATCTTTTCTACCTTTTGTGACCAACTTTACACTTTTTTTGAGTTCTGGATGCACAGGGACTGAACTCGGGCAGAACTCTGCCTATGGCAGAATTCGGGCCGAACTCGGTTTGCTGGGTTCCAGAACTTTCAGCAAATGCTGTCTGTCCGATATGCCTTGATCAAAACCACTTGTCTCTTATGGCAACCGGCCCTACATGTTATAAACCCAAAAATTGAACATCTTTCTTCATCGTCCACCTCTCTCCAACCTATTTTCTCAAAACCTTAACCCGAGTTCTCTCCAATCTTGTGTTAGTTACTCTCCAAACTTAAGAATCAAAGCCCTTTGGGGATTTTCTTCCATCTCCATTAATCTTTTGAGCTGTATCTATTTTAGCTTCTCTTCTTCAATTTCATTATCTTCTTTCCATGGCACCTAGACTTTTCAATAGAGGAAAGAGGAGTAGGAGTGAAGCTTCATCATCCAATCCTTCTTCTCCTCCTCATAATGTTAATCCCCCTCACCCTCTATTCAATCTACCTCCTCCTCCCAATGCCGACACCTACAATGAGCAAATCTTTGTTTCGTTAGAAGCCTCTAACGAGTGGTATTCTGATTTTTGCTCACGTAGTATGGTGTCGGGCCATCCCTTTCAATTTTCCACGCACGATGATGGACTGGATGATTCATGCAAGGAAGAAGCCTAAAGCACTTGTCTATGCTATGTACCTACCTATAATTTTTTCTGCCTTCAATATTCCTTTAGACGAGTGTCAGTTTCTAGCAGCTCCGACATATCTCTCTAAGGCTCGTAGGACTGTTTCTGCACTTATTCCACCTGCTCCTATTGAGGAAGAATCTTCTGATTTTGATGCCCCTCAACCCGATCCTCCTGCCACCCTAAATTCTATCAGAGACATTTTGCGCGACCGCTTCCGGTTGGAAGACGATCGCTATACTCAGCTGGACTATCAGACCACTCTTCAGATGAGCACCATCAGCAACACTCTTCATGACATCCAGTACAACATGGCACGACATCCCACTATGCCGTTTCCTATGGGTCGGGACCCTTATCGCGAAGGCTACTGGATTGATGACCCTTGGGCCATGAGGTATCTGGATTCTGATGCTGCTTTTGTCGATCCTCGTCGCTCTGCCAGCGAGCCATCCGATTTTGTCGGTCCATCCCGTCCTTCTGCTCCGTGATGGTTGTGGTCTACTATTTGATGTTGCTGCTGATGCTTTTTAGTTATGTTTTGTAGTTTGTCGTTTCTTTTCATGACTCTAGTTATATTTCTACTGTGTTTTTATTTCATTTCATATGTATGACTGTAAGTTTCTTTCTATTCGATTATCAAAACTGCTAGTTTTCTCTATTAATGTTTGGTTATAGTTAAAGTTGTGTGCTTGCTCTCTTCACTTTGTCTATCTTTTCTCTCTTTATGGGGGAGCTATGCACTATTTTGCTAAGTGACAAAGGGGAAGAATAATAGATATTTGATGTATATGATGTGATATTATATATGAATTGTGTTGTGCTTGGATAAGAACTTTGTACCAGGACGAAAATAGAAATATCTATTTGCGAGGGAGCCACGTCATACGTGCAAATTATTTTATCTCCTTCAACATGTATCCAGGTATGAATATTGAGATATACAAATATCATTTTGTCAATTATCAAAATGGGGGAGATTGTTGACCCAAACTGGATCACAATCAACCCGATTTAGAGATTAACAAAATGATACCTGATATGATCCAATACGACACATCAAGTTCAAGATAGAACATCATCTACGATCCAATACAATGTATCAAGCTCAAGACAGACGTCGTCAACAAGCTATTACATTGTAAATATATTTGTTCTCAGTCTGTAATTTTTAAACTCATTGAGTCTAAAAAAAATACGTTGAGTCGCACTGAGTCATCTCAACCCCTAGACATACTTCTCCAAGTTCCACCATACAAAACAAAAACAATGCATGAATCAAACCAAACCACTCTAGCACATATAGAACTTCTGGTCTGATGAAGAAAGAGTTCGGGCCGAACTCTGCCTAAGGCATAACCCGGGCCGAACTATTCTCCTAAAAATTAGCAACCTGATTTTTACGAACACCTTGCTACGAGCTGTCCAACGTTCGAATTTTTGAATATTTACAACAGAATTCTGGCTGAACTCTGCCTCCCCTGACTAGTATATAGGGTTTGATTTCTCTCATTTCAAATCATCTCTCACTCTCATCTTTTAAGCCTTATATGCTCTAAGCCTTACTCTTCCAATCTCCTATCCATAAAACTTTCTAAGCCTCAAGGTGCCCAGTGCGATTCAGCTAGAAGTCCTGTTCAAGAGTTGAAAAGAAGTCACTTAAAAAATTTCAAGTTTCGTATCTGCAAAGTTGTAAGAAGTTGGCGTGCTCTTCTGAGTAAAGGCACGTGTGTACCCTATTTCACAAATAGTGGATTTAAATCCTGAGCCAGAGTTCTCAGGCCTGGACTAGTCCTCCACGAGGAAAACCAGGTTATATCGTTGTGTTTGCGTCTGCTCTTCTAAACTCTTATACTTTTCGCATTATTACTCTCTAATTATATATTCTCTCAGTAGTTGTTTTCTGGACTAATTAGCATAGAGTTAATTTTTAATTGGTCAATATAGATACAAACTCTATTCACCCCCCTCTAGAGTTGCCTATACGTTACTTCAAGATCCATACCGGCCTCGTCGACGCCGGACATGCTCGACGACAGCCAAGCCTCCAGAAATGGCTACCGACTTCCAGATCCAGCTGACCTCGGCCTCGACCATCCAGAGCACTTTCTCCGCCTGCAGCTTCCACGTGCGTCGACCGCCGGCGAGCGGTAAGAATTCTTCCTAGTCTCTCTCCCTCACCTCTTCCATCCTCTCTTCATCTCTTAGCCTCTCCCCTTCTCTGTTACTCTAACACTTTCCGTCTTATTCTTCTTCCTCCTCTTTTCCTCCTCCTTTTTTTCTCTTCTTACTTCCTCTGCTTGTTCTGCTGCCTCTCTCCTCATGGAGAGTAGGCTTTGGGGACTAAGCCGCAAGTCGGGTCGGTGGCCTAGGTTGGGCTCAGTCCCAAGGGCTCAGAATGAAAAAAGAAAAGAAAAATATAATAGAAAATATAAATTATTTTGGACTGACAATGGGCCGTGAGCCATAGTATATAGGAAATTTCAGTATTATTTTAATTAATTTGATAATAAATGGTTTTGTGGTTTTTAGTATGGGATGGACCTTGTGGATTTTTATGGGTATATATATATTTGGGTTTCTGGTAAAAGATTTGTGGACTTTGAAATATAAGGTTGTGCCTAGATAGAGGCTTATAAGCCACTATATATATATATATATATATATATATATATATATATATATATATATATATATATATATATATATATATATATATATATGGCTTAAACTCCTGTGACTTATTAGTAGAAAAAAAAAAAAATATATATATATATATATATGGCTTAAAATCCTGTGACTTATTAGTAGAAGTTTTATTAGTTTGGGCTTCTAGATTTTCAAATTTCTTTCTTACATCAGAATGGTTCCCAATCATGACTAATCCAGTCGTTTTCTATTCCTTGATCATGGACTTCAATCTCAATCTCGATAATTATGCCGATTACCAAATATAGATTTTTTTTATATTAAACTGGGCTATTTGGACTATTCTGGACTTAATAAAATTGTATGTTTCATTATTTGGAACCATCTTATGGAGTATAGCATCTATACCTATTCCATGTTGACACATTCATATTGTATATGTCGAATCCAACTAAATTGAGGCAAGTACATGCAGTAATTTACTTTTATTTCCTGATATTGTCTCTATTTTATGATTTAGATATGCATATCGTATTCATTCACTCTTACTACTCGTAATTAGTGTTTTATGGATTCTATTCATGATCTTCGTATTTCGTGATCTTTGTGCATTGTGTTTATCGTGTTTCGTGATTCGTGCATCTTACATGTCATGACTTGAATCTATGAATGCTAGTTGTCGGGCGGGGAAATACCTTAGTAGATGTGTGAATTGCCCTTTCCGTGCTTAGTGTCTAATCGTGTGAATAGCAATCGCACATCTCACGTGTGATTTGTCGTATCGTATGGATAGCTATCACACATTCTCATATACAATTTGTCGTATTACCCAAGCCGTTCACATGTCGAACTTGGTATTTTAAAACACATAGAGGATAGGGTTGTTGGTACAATTTTATTCTAGTCATTTATCACAATTACATATTTATTTTCATGTTCATTGCTATTGCCTATTTCTATTAACTGTAAGTTTATCCTTATAATCTTACTTGTTTTATCATACCTTATATATTCTAACTCTTGTTATATAGTCACTATCATGTTATGAAATGTTTATCAATGTTTGTACATGCTCTAATCCTGACTAGATAACCATATTTTTAGGAGATGTTATGTCCCATATTCTTGGACTTTATGATGATGTTAGGTGAGATAGATCTCGATGTTCCATTGACCGTGAGTTGACCTCTGGAGAGATCTAGGCCAATATTATGTATTTAGATTTATGTTTTGTTTATCGGATTTTTCTCCAATACATTCTTGATATATAATCATTTATGGATACTTGATGGTTTAGCGTTATTGTTATCTTCCTCATTCATATCTTCCCTAGCGTTTTGTGATTGAGTACATGTTTATATTGTAGGTTTTGAAATATTGAGATATTTTATACTGAGGACTAGACAGCTTACTACGTCAATGTCGTGGTGTAGGCTGGGCGTACATCATACACCCGTACGCGAACATACGGGTGCGGGTAGTGACATAGTCAAGGAGTTTCTTGATGTCTTTCCAGATGAGCTTCCAGGGATAACACTAGTTAGGGATGTAAAGTTCTGTATCGAGTTGATTCCAGGGATGAAACCTATATCTAGCAGAATAAAATCACGGTCATAATTGGATAACACTAGTTAGGGATGTGAAGTTCTTTATTGTCTTTCGCCTTCACCTATTTCGGAAAAACAAAACCCTTGTGCTTGAGAGAGGATAGATAAATAGGTAGTACTGTGGATCCCATAAACCAATTGCATTATTAGGTGGTTATCTTTTGTGATTAAGTGGTATCGTATGTGATATAACCTATGAGGACTAGTTAACACTATCGATTAAGTGTTATTACCGATTTAGAAGTTACACATTTTCATGTTAGGGGTTATCGAATTTAGACACTTATGTCATGTATGCGATCATCTTCTAGACTATTCCATTTTACTTTTTAGTAATTCCAATTACATGTTTTCATTAAACGTCGTTCCATCTCCATCGTGTTATCATAATAAGAAAATATGTTTACCTTCTCAACCCTACATACCCTAGTTATTTCTTAATTTCGATGATGAAGTTCTTGTAAATTGGGTAGATTGTAAACGCCAAAATTTTACTATATATTTTTTTAGTATTTATACGTCGAGTACGAATGCATATATACAAAGTATTTAATTATTTTTAGGCAAAAAATTTATTATTATATTTTTCATAAATATAGAAATAAATATTTTAATTCTATATAATATACGATAAATATTTTTAAAGCTGTTCAAGTATAAATATGTCATCCCGAATTTGCCAAACTTATTTTTACTTTTTATGATTAAAGAAATGCTTTTTATTTATAGGCACTGCGCGAAAGTAATATTTATGTAAATAATTATACAATTTGCGTGCGATGTACATAAAAATAATTTATGTATATTTTGTAAAATTTTAGTTTCATAAAAAGTTATTTGGAATTATTTTTAAGTATTTTAAATTAATTGGAATTATTTTTAATTATCAAAAGGTATTTTAAATTTATGTTTAAATATTTATGGTGATTTAATTTGTGATTAGATATTATTGACTTTGTTTAAATTGATTTAAGTTTAAAGATAAGATTTATCTAGTTTTAAGTTTGGAATAGATTTTATTGAAATGATTTTAAATAGATTAAAATTAATGTGAGATTTATCAAGTGGGATTTAAATCATTCCTAATCCTTATCTAATTAAGATTTCTCTACCCTATTTATAGGGGCGCCTTTCCATTATTTTTCTCCACAAAATTTTCTACCACCATTGTGTGTGTACCGTGTCGGTGTCCACCCTCTTCGTGTCAGCCTGTGTTGGCCTCGGGTCCGACCCCGGGTGTGTTTCCACTATCACAATTCCTCTCTTTTTTGTCCAAAATACCCAAAATTCATTATAAAAAACAGCCTCAGCTGTAACAACTTTGAAGAGCCATAACTCCCAACTCCGGACTCCATTTCACCTCTAGTTTTTTTTTTGAACCATATTGAGGTTAGCTTCAATAATCTATCGTTTATTTTAGCAAATTCGTAATATATTTTTCTGTAAAATTATTTTTTGCCAGTTGTCTGAAAATTGACGCGTCGTACTGTTTTTGAGATTTCGGAAGATCTCGAACTCGGTTTTGCGATCCGTTTGATGTTTCGAAAAGCTGACATGATGATCTATAACATGCAAAAAAATTTAGAAATTAATTTTAACAGTTTAAATTTTATTTTGGGCTAATTTATATTATTTCGTGGTATTTAAAGTGAGCTTTTGACCAAAAATATTATTGTAATATTTTCTACCTAATTAAATTATATATTTTTTTCTAAAAATGATATTCCTAGATTTTTAAATTATTTTCTAAAAATATTTTAACTATTAAAAAGGGTAGTTTCCAAATTAAAACTTATTTTCAAGTATGTATTTATCTAAATTTTTTGGGATAATAAAATAGAGTTTTAAAGTATTACAAATATTTTCTAAAATAGTATAACTATTTTCTCCAAAAAATCCTATTGATTATCATGGCTGATCATGGCTAATTAGATTTCATATTCTCTTGCAAAACTGGACTTTCTTGTGTCAACCCTAGCTAATTGGACTATTCTCAACTCAATGGGACAGTCTGTCCCATCATCTGAGGCTATCTTGTGAAGTTTCAACACCGAAGTCAATTCTATGCCATCATAATTATCGCACCACACCAAGCAATACCACTAGGCAAGTATACCTTGCCGAATTGTACAGTTTATTTTATGCATGTGCCTTATTTCTCTGTTATTTTCCTTCATCGGAGTGTTCATGCTCATGTTGCTTACTTTCTTTCCTAGTTTTACGTGAACGTAGATTGTTTCCATTTCTCATATTACTTGTCATATATTCTTATCTTGTTCATGTATGTATCTGGTGATAGAATTGCTTAGCATGTGACATATGCTTTGACATTAACTCAATTATGTTTCCTGTGCCGTTTGGACTTGACTTGTTGACCGGGACTGGACTTATTGACTTGACTTATTTGACCCGTAGTTCTAGGCGAGAACCTTGTTATAGACGTTGACCATACTTGACCAATCTTAATCGTTAGCAACCACCGGGGTATGATAGAGACTTAATATAGGTTGTTAGCAACCGCCGGACAATAATCTATAGGGCCGTTAGCAAGCACCGGGCTGCGATTTACCTTGATTTACCTGTCGTCACGTTTATTAGCACGATTCTCAAGGGCATGTCATTTCTTTTATGTTTTATTTCTTGTACTGTACTTCCTTCAGTCTTTACTTTCTTGTACCATTTTTCTGCCTTTCCTTGTATGCTATAACTGTCAAAATAGGCTTGTATATTATGTCTTGCTAGTCCCCTGAGGAACTGGTGATCTTTCCAGGCTTAGTTAGAGATGAGGGCTACCCGGAGGTTTATAGTTCTAGAGTCGATACTGGATACATACCTTCGTAGGAGGACGATTTTATTCCAGAGGATTTCTCGTAATCATGTCATTTCTACTCATAATACTTGCTACTTTATTTTCTTTCTTTTTAGCAGACTTGTAGTTGACTATTTACTCTACTTCTCTTTACTTTGGTTTTTGGATATCTTTTCCCATACAGTTATTACTTTTATTTTATGTTGGATAGATCATTTCATCAGTATTATTTTATTAGACTTAATACCTTGTATCTTATTATTTCTGCGTGGATGAGGTTAGTTGTGTACATGTGGCTTATATGGATATTTTGGGTTGTTATCATGATTTACATCTTAAGCATTAGCTAATGGGCTTGTTTGGCAGTTTTGGCCCATTAGCGAAGTGTTGCTGGTACTGTATTCATGGTCCTACATATTTTGGGACTGGGGCGTTACAGGAAAGAACCTCACCTTGAATAGATCATAGAACTCCTTACATGTCTGCTCAGTCCAAGTCTCCTCAATTCTTCCTTCCACCAGTGGTGAGCGTTGTCCTCTAGGACTAAGTCCACTACTGTTATCCCCAACTTTGTTGGCAACTGTGATGCCTTCAGTAACTTTTTCGTGTTGATAAGCCATGCGGATACCTCTAGTGGTCCCTCGGTACCCTTGAAAGACTTGGGTTTCATCTTAATGAAGTTCTTAATAGATCCCTGATAAGGTTGTGGTGCCGGTGCTAGTAGCGGGTCCGAAGGTGGAGGTAGGGTCTAGCTAGTGAAGCCATCATGCTGTGTATCAATAGCTCAGTCTGCTGCCACTGAGCCTGCGTCATGGTAAACATAAACTGGATAGTGTGGTTTCCATCAGCCGGTGGTGGGGACATCTGTGGTCCGGACTAAGGTGGAAACTGCTGAGGAAACGGTGGAGGAGGTGGTGGTATGTTCCCACCTGGTGGCACTGCAGTAGCCTGTCCAGTCTAGCTAACTAGTGGTACTTGGGTCTGAGTGTCCTATTGTACTATTGACGGGGTCATAGTAGCCTGCTGCTATCCCTGGTGGTATAGAGTAACGGGGGATGCCAACGGGGACTGTGGTGGATTTTGTTCCTCCTGGGTTGCTAAATTGTCACGACCCGCTCCCGAATAACCGGATACGAGTCGGACACGCCCAGCCTTTGTTGTTAGACACAACAAAGTAAGCTGTACCAATCTAGGGAAACTAACCAGATAATATGAACATGAATGAATCACAGCATCTATATAAATGTGTCCCAACCAGAGTAAAGTACAATATCTGAATTATTACATTTCAACTAATAAAAGAGTCTGCTAGTCTCAATACATGGAAAGATAATGGGAAAATACTAATGAAGCACTAGGCTTCTGCAGCCTCTAGGTCACAAGCCGCTCCAGCTGGCTCAGTAGGAAAAGCAATATCCTTTCCATAGTAGGTGTCACACAAGGCCTCCATCTCACCTGCAACATATCATATTCAGGAGCGGAGCAAGTACAATTCTAGGTAATGAACAAGACATCATGATATGAAAGTACAAGGAAACATGGAAAGTACAGGAAGAACAGGTGAATAAGTACATAAAAAATAGTGTAAAGTACATGAAAGAACATGAATGTAAGAACATGAAAGAACATGATATGTAAGCACCTGAAAGAACATGATATCATGGAACCACAGGAAATAAGTACAAGGTAATCTCCTGAACATGTGTGTACTATATTTGAAATATAACTAAATATGTGACCGGCTAGGGTAAGCACATGAAAGCACATGAAAGGGCGGTTTAGGACCCGCGTGCACGATGCGGGGTCTAAGCTAAACACACCTGAGTTGTTACTTGGGATTGGTCACATAAATAGTATATTTCCCCACCCCAGATACAAGTAATAAGAACAAGAGAACATGAGCACCAGAAAGTACATGACGTGTTGCAAATGTGTCACTCAAGGAAGCACAGGATATATAATAAAAAGTACAAAACCGTAGAGTGTACTTGCCTAGCTCCAGGAAAGTACAAGTAACCAAGAAACTGGTGCCCTCCTGTAAGTAAATGATTTACAATTGATAAGTCTACAAAGTAGGTAAATATTCCTAGTCTAAAAGATCACTCAACAACTTGGTTTAATATTCCTATCTTATACATGACTTGTCACTCTATAATTAAAACTCTAATAAAAGACTTACCTCTCCTTAACTTCTTATATATATAATTACAAAATCTAGTGCTAGCCAAAAGAATTAGTTAAGGGTTTCTCCTACTAGGTTCTATCAATGCCTTTATGATTACCTAATTGTCATACACAAAACCAATGTGGCCACAACCAAAACTTAAGCCAACTGGTAGGTGTCCATATGCTATCTCAGGTTAAAACCAGTTGGGTTCCATCCTTAACATCAAACAGTCCCTACTTAATAGGTCCTGCACCTTGACAGTTTCAGATATCACTCTGTGGTGTAGTTAGTCTTGAAATTACTGAACAATCTAGTTCTAGGTTTAATATTCTTATCTATTAGTCCAGGGTGTTATCCTAAACTGGAAACTTCATGAGTCATTTCCCAAATTTACTGAGAATGAACTGACAACTCAAATCCTATGTTCCAGAGTCTTCCAGGTTTCCTGATTCAATCTGGACTTTAATACCTCAGACTTCCCTGAACAAAATGAACTGATATCTCAGTTATAATTCCTGAACTCATCAGTCACCTGAGTTTGTTCTCAGGTTTCCTGAGACAAATGACCTCAAGTCTCAGATTTCCTGAGACACTCCAATCCCATGTTCCTGAAAATGGATTGGACTCTCAGATTTCCTGAGAATGGACTTCTAAATGCTACAATATTGAGTCCAGTGAGCATTCGAGTTCAATCCAGTTACTACTCTCAGTCTAAATTGAGTCTCAGAAGAAAATCAACATACAACTAAGTCTACTTATCCTTAGATACATTTCAGCAACAACATAAATCCACTCTTAAATCAGTTCCAAGCTATTGCAGCCCTAAAATTATTCCTAAATAACAGTCTAGAGAAAAGACATAATTTCAGTTGAACTACATCCAGGTTAAGTCAAATTCCTGGCCATCCCCAACCTTAACAAAACAAAACAAAACCCAACCTCGATTCTCAGATGCAGGGTTTTGTATAGGCTTGATCAGTAATATATGGGTTTTCATATCAAACTGTTCTTATTCCAGTTCACCCATTGTCCATTGCATTCCAATATGAAGTTCAGAATACTAACAGTTTAACATCATATATTACTTAGATATTAGGGAGCTGCCCAAATTACAAAACCTGATTGTAAACCAGCTGGAACAGAGTACTGAAATTGGTCCTCAGTTCTAGGTTCTGATTTAAACAATAATAAAAAAGTCCAATTTAAATTTTATCATCAGGACAGCAATCCAAAACTTATTTAAAATGTGGTACTGTAAATCATGACAGTGTTAAAACCCAGAGTTACTCACTCATTCTCATTGCAATGTAGATTAACACAATCCCAACTATCCAGTCCATGGTCGATGACCTATTCCTCACCTCTGGTTGAGCCTTAGGTTCAAACATTGAATCAAAGACATGGCTCTAAATCTATCATGGTTAAATAAAAATAGATACCATGGCACTTACTGATCTTCAAAAACTAGATCCCACACTCAGCCCCCTATTGGAAAAGATAACAGAAGACACAATAATTTCTAGGAACTCTCACCGTTCTAAATTTAGATTCGATCATCACATTAACCCAATTGTCCACAAAACAAAATCACAACGAAACTAAAATTACCTGTGATGAAGCTTGAACACTGCCCAGATCTGAACACGAAGCCTTGTTGAATTATACAAACTCCTCTAAAACTAAAATCCATAACACAGGAACAGAGGGTGTCTTAATAATTAATCAGTAGGAAATTGAGAAGAACTATTGATGAATCGAATAATCTTCATCCAAAGATACTCGAATTGATTTCATCATGAAGAAAAATGAAGTACTTAGATACTTACCTATTGATCCTGTCGAGAGATTCGATCGATTTCCTCAAGAGTTCAATCAGACGAACACTGAACAATCAAGAAACTCAATCGATCACCAAACTCCTCTCAATCCAGATGAACTCAAATTAAGGAATCAAAGGATCTCACCATAATTACTTCGATTTCGATTCAATCCAGGAATCTAGATCGATCAGAGCCAAGGACTCGTGTGCTACACAAGCATCAGGAAATACATCATGACAGGATCAAGGGTGATCTCTCAATAGCAAAATTGATTCAAGAAGATTTGAAGAAACTCACCAGATTGGAAAAGACTGATGAATTTGATCAAGTTCCTACTGCTGTGAAAATTTCCAAACACCACTGCCTGCTCCTGATCCTTCCACCATGGCTATGGACACCTATTCTCGATTAGGGTTGAGAAGATGAGATCTGGAATGGAAGGAATGAACTTATAAAGGCTCGTAGCGTGAGCCTCAGGCTAACTATTGGCGGGAAAATTTCATTTTCTCTGACAGTCGGTTAGAGGAGGATGAGATTTGGAATGGAGTTGAAAAAAATAAAGAAAATGTTTTTCCTGGTTGTAATGGAAAAGAAGCTTGAGGAAAACTTAACCCATGGCTATGAGATTAATTCTGAACCCTTAAATCCTGAAGCCCAAATAAGGATTGGCCCAAGACCTTAAGACCTGAAGAAATGGGTTAAGCCCAAAAATAACCAAACTATAAATACTACTCCACATACTAAACATAATAATATTCCAAACTATTTAATATAAATTTTGATAAAATCTAAATTCTGAAAAGGTGAAGTTACATAAATCACCAAACATGATGGCAATGGTGTAAACTCGTCTGCTTCGAAGGTGTATTTTGCTGGCACGAAGGTAAGGATACGTTAGAACAGGTTCAAGCAAGAGACAATTCAAGCAATCAAAGGAGAGTTCGAAAAAGTTTGAAGTCAAAGGAGGTAATAAGTTGTGGATGAGATACTATTCCTATTCCTAAATATAGGCTTGTTTGGTATAGTAATGTAACCAAACAATACATTTGTTGACCTACGTGTACCACCACAAAAACATGTAACGTCCTAATCCCAATATACGTAGGACCAGGCATACGAAACATGTCAGTTGCATGCATACGAAGAATACTCCAATATATAGAATCCTCGTACATACACATAAAATGTAAATAATTAAACCACAGATAGTCACAAATAATCTATATCTCATCCATAGAACACAAGAATAAAGCAATAGTCCAGATAAATAAAATAAAAAGAGTCAAAAGATATATAGCCGGGTGGAAACAAAATAAGGAAAATATGTCCACTATAAATATAGCAAGTAATGACTATTAAACGAAACCACTAGATCTCGGTAGGTGAGACCTCGTCAACTGAAAAAGAAGGATCCAGTACAGAGCCATACTCCTGGGGATAATCCTGGTCGTCTAAGCCTAGAGAGGTCACCAGGTCCTCAGAAGGACGTAATAAGCTGTATAATAAAATAAAGAATGAATGCAATAGGGTGCCTAACCAATCTACTGTGAATATGCAGTTAAGAACAAACCTTTAACACATGGGCACTCTGGCTACAGTGGGATTGGCATAGTTTCCAATTGGGCACTAGGGGCCTACGTCCCTAACGCTCCGTGAACGTCTGAAGAATCAAAAATAGTAGGGGTAATCTTACCTACGTCTCCGGCGGAGCTCACAGGTTACAATGGATAAGTGCATGTGTGTCTCATACGTTAAAGAACTGTTCTTCCTACCCCATGCCTATCTATGTCATCTCCATGACACATGTGAACCTCTAATAACTGCCAAGTCTACATGTGACTCACAACTCGTGATAACTCAAATGTCAAGGCCATATGAGATATACCAATACCTCACATCAATGGGGTGGTCATAGTACTAGGTCATCATGCCTAAAAATAAAGAAAACAATAAAATGGCTAATGCAATCGCTCGAACCCAAGTATGATTTGGACGCACAATGTGATAGAAACATGCAGATAAAAAATAATAAAATAAAATAATAGGATAAAATAACAGTAAATGAATAATAAATAATGGCAATGTATCTTGCCTGGAGGTGGTGTACAGAAAACGACTATATCCAGTAACTAAGATCGTTAGAATCAAGAGCAACGAAAGATAACTCCCGCAAACGTCCTCGGATGCTGAAACAAATATCATGAACATTTCTGGCATAAAAAATGTGTAAGATTGCCAACCCATAAGTCCAATTTTAGACACAGGGACAAAATCGTAATTTTAGGCCAAATTGGTGTCTGCTGTTGGACCCGCCTTGCACCGAAAAGTGTACCAATTTCTACGGTCTCTAAAGTCGTCAAGTTATATGTCTATGGGTCTTGCTTGACGATATGAACTCAACCGTATGTCCAAAGTTGGACTCCGATGAGCCGTGTACAATTTTGCACGTTGGATCGGATCGTGGGCCCGCCAAAATAGCGTTCCGATCGACGTTCTCGTAATCAGACCAAACTTGGCTCACAGGACCAGATAAATGATATGAGTCTAGTGGCACAAGTTTCGTCTCGAGATGACGAATATGTACGAAGTCATAGGCTAGTTTGGAAATGGGTCGATACGGGGTATCTCGACCGAGATGTCTCAATTTTGTCGTGCACATACAACGAAATCATATTCCATCGAATCCCATATGTCAGCATAGTCGATACGCACCATTCGATTCTTTCGGTTCGCGACCATGTCGCTCACTTTGTCGGGATGAACACCATTGTTTCACTTAACAAAATGCCAGGAAAAATTGGCTTTTGAAAATAAAACGAGAAAAAGTACAAGAAGTACAAATTTGATTCTGGGAAAGTATTGCTATGGAAGTCTGATCTGTAAATGATCACTTTGTTTCTTGGACCATATGATGATGATGAAGATCGCTGCTTGAAGTTGAACAACCGGAAGAACTAAGTCACCAGAAAGGTATCGACGCACTTGGGCACTGATGGCGAGGCCGAATGCTTTCCTGCTTTGCTTCACTCTGTTCTGGAAGAAAAGGTTGAAGAAGAATGCTCTCGAAAATCAAAATCTCTAAGTTCTGATCTCTGTATTCTCTCCTGTCTCTGTCTGTGTGTCTGTGAAAAATAAGTCCATTTATAGACTTGGGCTCTTGTGCGTAAAAACTCAGCGAAAGTTCCGTCTTTACGCCAACAACCGCCACCCACGACCAAAGTCATCCTCTGTATACGTTGACACGTGTCCCATCATTTCATTAAGAATAGGATGCACGTACACACGTTCTTCGGGATGTGTGGCATGAAAGCCATGTAGGCAAACAACGTTCCAAGCTGGTCAGAAAGAATAGGGCGTAAAAATAGCCCCAATGTACTCTGAGCGTAAAGCAGTAGACTAGGCGTAAAATAGCCCCGACATAGACTTCCCGCGTAAAGTGGTTGTTAAATAACCTTTAGCGTAAAAGTAGCTCAAATAGACTTTACGCACACGTCAACTGTTGAGCGTAAAAGCTCGTATAGTCTTCATGCGTAAAAGAAGCCATAGTGTGAGCGTAAAGTAGCTCAATCCACATACTAAACGACAACATTGGACTCTGTGTAAAAACAAATCCCTTTGAATTCTGTGATATATGCCATCATTAATATCTCCATGTCAGAGTTTGCATTAAATGCGAGACTTGACAGCTTTGTCCAGCGTAGAAGTGGCTAGCTTGTCCTTGGCGTAAAACCATGGGTGTAGACCCAAGCGTAAAATGATCAGCCTGCTTTAGGCGTAAAGTGATTAGCTTCTCCTTGGCGTAAAATAGACCATTACGAGTGGAATGTTCTATCACTTTGACTCATTCTGTGAAGCACTTTTTACGCTCCTACAAGACCCCTTCAAAGTTTTCAAATATATTCAAAATTTGAAACACTTTGAACAGAAGCGTAAAAGTTGAGATTTGACCAGTCAGCGTAAAATTCGGGATACGCAACAGTCATCCGCATAAAAGTGGGGATATCCAACAGTCGGTGTAATTTCTGGAATTTGAACCGATTTGAAACTTCCCTATAAATAGGGTTCTTCGGAGAGAGAGAAAACACTTTCACTCATCTTTTTGCAATCTCGAATTCCTTTGCCCTTTTTTTCTTCGAAACCCTCATTTTGATCCGATGGCTCCCAAGAAATCATCCGCCGCCAGCAACAAGGGGAAGAAACCTGCCGTCGATTCATCGTCGGCTCCCATTCAATCGTCAACACCACATCGACAACCCAACCCGGCCGTAGCTCTGCCTATGATGGGTAAAACCCTATTCTCTGGCTGGAAGAATCCGTCGAGGAAGAAGAAGATAACCCAAACTTTCAACTTTTTACGCCCACGTTGTACGTGTTAGCGTAAAAACTGAAATAACAAGATACGCCCACGTTGTACGTGCTAGCGTAAAAGATAAAAAAGAATACGCCCACGTTATACGTGCTAGCGTAAAAACTTAACTACGCTCATGTTCGTACATGCCAGCGTAAAAAGTCATATTACGCTCACATCAACATGTGGTTGCGTAAAATTCATCAATCACTGAGAGACTTTGTAAAACAAAGACTTCTTAAACTTTTATCAACTTTTAATAAGCGTAAAAGTCAATGTCTTTAAAAAATCTTCAAACTAATTTGATCTTTTTTTTTTCCTTTTGTCAGTGGATTTGCAGGCTCACCCACTTGCAGAAGTTTTTGGCTCATCGGTTGGTATGTTGGGTTCAAATTATCTGGAGAATCTGTCTCACGTAGCGTTTCCTCAATCAAACCCTGATTATCCTCTAGAGAGGGCACAATTGATAGCAGCTCAAGGGGATAGGATATTGCTATCCATGATAAATAGATAATTGTTGAGTTCACTAGATGAACAACACTTTGCAAAACCAGCCTTCCTGTTTGGGGATGCAATTGATTGTAAGTCCCAGACACATCCCAAGGAGTCTTGGGTATTCAAATTTGGAGATAGAGCCATGTATCTTCCGGATATGGACAGAGATTATCCTTTGTCAGCATTCGTCCATGCTACCCATCCTCGACAAATGTTGTGGAATTTGACTCCCAGCAATCATGGACGACCGGATAGAATTGTTTTCAAGAGAGAGCGTGCCAATGATATGGGATACTTTGCTAGTGTTCCCAATGGAGGTGTTACTTCTATTTTTGGCCTTATGCCAGGCTCTAATCCTAGCGAAGATTCGGGTTTAATACAACCAGTACAAACCCAGATGTTTGTCAACAAATTTATGAGGGCTGCTGTATTATATCCCCAAACAAACCCCAGACTGCCAGGATGGTTGACTCCATTCAACCAGAGCTGGATCCAGATAAGTCTTTGGATGATGAAGAACTTTGAGGTAGAGTTGAAAGACATTGGCTTGTATGAAGCGGTAGCTTCCACCAGTCAGGGTATTCCTCCGAACGGAAACTTATTTCTGGCCTTGATGGAGATATATATAAGTTAACTGGAACTTTTGCCACCCCGAAAGGCGAAATGGGTCTTGCCCTTTATGAGATGCAGTTTATCTCGAAGCTGCCAATGGGGGAAGCCCCATATGAAGAATACGTTCCCTCCAACAGGGAGCTTGCTGAAATCAGAGAAGTTAACCCTCAGTTGATCGAGGTATACGAAGAACTGATGTGTCACTACCTGATTTGTACTACAATGTATGAAAGTACATCTCATTTGGCGTACATCAACAAGTGGACGACTTATCTCTTCTTCCATAAAGATAAGATATCCAAGGAAGACAAAGAAAGGTTTCAGGAAAACAAAGCTGCGGTAATCAACATAGATTCGACAATCCCCTCTAACAAAATTCGGGATGATTACCTATAAATTCTCGAATAAATATCTGTCTACAAAGACTGGGGAATTCCCTGCCGGAACTGAAGCCTTGAGCTTCCTTAGATACGGTAGTCAGAAAATCTCCAGGAGAGCTTTGCTGGCAGGCTTTCTTTCTTTATGGCTGAGAAGATGGGTTGTGCCGGGCATTGGTACTGTTGACAGAATCCATCGTAGCGTACTATGGCCAGCAGTACGCTTGGTTTTTAAAGTCAGAATTAATCTGCTATCGGCCATGGTGTGCCGAGTAAATGCAGGTTTAAGGGCTTTCAGTGAGGAGATAATCAACAAGGCTCCTCATCGAAATATTTTCCCCAGGGTAGAAATGCCCTATACTTATCTGATGGGCTGGTTATTGCACCACAACTGCAACCTGTTGCCACCGGGCCCGGGAGATAATGAGGAAGTCTTCCTTCAAAAATTTAGCAAAGCTACATGGACAGCTACAACTGTGTCGGACACTCGAGCAGTTCTGAACTATTCTTATGGTTGGAACTTCTTCTGTACCCGGCCGCAAGTTCCAGCAGATTGCTTCGGCGTTCAGTTTGAAGATGAAGTCGAAGGAAGAGTTGTATTGCCACGAGAAGTCTTTAGATGGCTTCAGTGCATCAGACCCTCTCATCTGATGTACAGAAATAAAGATAATTGTGCGTTTGAACCATACCTACCCAGTAGGTTCGCTCGCCAATTTGGGTACGACCAACTTCATGTTGGTAATCCTTCGACTAGTTTCCGTCACTATGGGAAACTACTTGACGGAGCTAGGGGTTGGAGATATTTCGGCGCTGCTCGGACTAGTGCTAAATTTAGAATTTCGACCGCCACCAGCACTACAGAGCTACGTATACTCCATACGTATGCTCACTTTTATGCTTCAATTCGTTCTTTCACTCATGGCTACAATATGAGAGGTAGTCTAAGGTGGCCTAAAGAAGGAAATATTGAGGAGCCGGTCAGGATACCAGCAGAAATCCCTGACAATACTAGCATTCCAAATCCCTTTCTGGAGGTTATCCCTACAGGAATTGGGGAACCTGCTGCAGAGCCTATCGTCATTGGCAAAGGCCAAAAAAGAAAACAAAGTGCAGCCATCACATCTCCAACGAAAACTCCGTAAAAGAAGAAGAAGTCTACCACAAAAGGGCCTTCCAAACCAAGAGCCCATACTCCGGAAGATGACATTTTGATTGAAGAGGATCATCTTGTCGGTTCTTCCTCAATCCATCCAGGAGAAGGATCTTCAGCCCCTCCACCAGCAATTGGATCAAAAGCAGTAACACTTTTGTCTCCTGGACGTCTTAGCACCTCGCTCCATTTATCGTTGCCTACCAAGGCACAAGTTACGGAGGGTGCTACTACTGTATCCACTGCTGATCAAGACCGTATTCCCTCAGACGAGCTGGCTCTTCACTTCGAAGATGATGACTGGGATGGTGATTATGACTCATATCTTGAAAAAAACGCACATATTCCAAGTATTATACAAAACCTATACGGAATTATATATCATGATTTTGTATACTAACTTATTTTTGTTCGTTTTGCAGATGTCATAATTGTACCAAAGCCTGTGGTTCCTCCTCCTCAAGAAGAAGACATCTTTGAAGGAAATGAAGAATCTGAGGAGGAAACTTCTTCTTCCGAAGAAGAAGATGCTGATGAAGAGGGAGGACAAAAACCCGAGGTGGAGCATCAAGAAGCACATCCTGAAATAAACCCTCTTGCTGAAAACCAGCACCAGAAAGAGGCTGCAATAGACCTCACTGCAGGTGATGATGAAGCTGCTGGAGGGGAACCAGTCTTAAATAAAGAATCGGCTATAGAAAATTTTACTACAACTGAAGCAGTGGAAAATCCTGCAGAGCCGACAGTTGAAGAAGGTGCTGCGGAGCCGACAGTTGACGAAGGTGTTGAAACCAGGGAAGTAATAGTGTCTTCTACTGTAGCTGCTGATTCAATATCAGTTTCTGATAAGCCAATACCGGAACCTGAACCAGCTCCTGCAATTGTCACCAGATCCACTAATATCACCGTCGCCAGAACTCCAGAAACGGCTGGAGTAACAAATATTGGAGACATTGCTTCTGAAGTTCCTGGGAACCAATTAGTTATATTAGCAGTGACAACAGCAGCTCCATTTTAGCCTGTTGTTACACCAATGGTATCTGTAGATGTTGGAGATACAATCCCTAAAGCTTCTGGGGATCAATTGGCTATGACGGTAGTAACAGCAACGACTTCATCTCATCCTGCTGTTGCTCCACCAACATCTGCCCCTAGTCTCCAAAGAAGAGATCTGTTAGATATTGCTGCTACACCAAGCTCCAGCACAGAAATGAATCTCCTAGTTGAGATTCATACTGACACCTTTTATAAAACTCTGGCGACCCTGATAAAAATGGTCCTGAATAAGGGCCTCAATCATGAGACTTTGAAGGCAGCAATGGCTTTGACCATCAAGAACGTTGCTATGATGCTGAGAGAGCTGCAACATTGGAAAAAATTGTGGAAGATCTTGAACAGCCGATCAGAGAATATCTCAAGCTGTCAAGTAAGACTGTTGAAAGTCTCATCGAAGAGGAGTATGACTCCTTAACAGCTGATTATCTTGCTCGGGAGACCACATATAATGAATCTCTCAATGAACATTGTCTGAAGGTTGCCAAAGAGAAGGCCTTTTTGGCTGGAATAAAGCCCGCCTTACATGGTCACAGAGTAGCTTATGATGCTCTGAATATAGATATTCAGAATAAAAATGATGAAATCCACAAAGTCGAGGCAGAGTTAGCTCGCTTGAAGGCCGAAAGGGAAAAGATGATCGAAGCTCGAAATTTGCACCTCACCTAGAGCTCGATTTTAGAAGAGAAAGCCTTTGGGGCTGAATCGACCATCAGAACCCTTGATGAAGCCAAAGAGGGTCTGATAATCTCCTTCGCTGAACTTTCCTGTATTTGTACCCCTGAAGCTCGACGTGCTGAGGCTACCCAGAAAGTTACGAGCTCTCATGGCAAGCGGCTAGAAGAACTACAGAAGTTGCTTCAAGATATTTCTTCTCCACCCTGAAAGAGCTCCTTGTAATCTTTTCTTTTATCCATTTTGTAATGTTTTCACAAGAAATGAATAAAATATATATATTGTGATCCTATCATTTATTTGGAATTTTAAACAATAGGTATGAGATAGAAAATACTTATCAGAGGTTATAGGAACATGACAAGTCTTTTAAACTCAATACATTATATCTATCCAGAGGTAATATGGACATGATAGATAATGAAATCTTGTTTTCTGTTTTAGAGTATACAATACTATCAGAGGTAGTATGGACATGACAGCATGTAAAAACTCAAAGAAAAGTAGATTAATATCTATGCAAAGGTCAAATGGACATGATAGATAGGAAAAACAAGTAGATTTTAATATTCATCCAGAGGTCTTGAGAACATGATAAATAATAAATCCAATTAATCAACTGGTAAGATAGAAGATTAATTTCTGTTTGGGAGTATACAATACTATCAGAGGTAATATGGACGTGACAATATGTAAGAACTCATGATAGATAAGAAAAGAAATTAGATTTGACATTTATCCAGAGGTCATGAGAACATGATAAATAACATATCCAACTTTATATACCAACTGATAAGATAGAAGAAAGAGATGAGTAATCAGCTTAACCAAACCTTGGTAGCTAGGGAATAAGGAGACAGATGTCATGGAAGATATACGTCATTATTGATAAGAGGATGAATGAATCAATATATTTTTCAAGAAAGAGGATATCATCCCCAAGGATCATTCTCAAATAGCTCTGATTCACCATCAATTTGAACCATATTGACTGAGAATACTTGTCCAGATTCATCATATGAGGAATGAAACATATCGGATTCGACGAATTGAATTTCTTCTGAATCTGACGACTGCGAAGAGCTAGAAGAGAATTCATCTTGTATATCGTCATTAAACATGTGAGACGGATCATATCCCAACCCATGACGAGTCTTCTGGTAAAACGGATCACCACACAATGGTAGTCGTCTACCCTTGCCTTGATTGAGACCTTGCATAGTCTTCAAATCATATCCCATGTTCTGGATAATCTTGATAGATTGTTGACTATACTTGTCAATTCGGATTCTTCCTTTGTCTTTATCTTTCAGCTCATCTGCCTGAGCAACAGGGATATTTCTAGCCAGACCAAACACGATTTGGCACTTGTTTTTCTTATTAGACGGAACCACGAAATAAGATTCTTCGTGACGTCTAAAAGTTACGCAAGCTTGTGATGAAGCGGCTACAGGTAGAAGATAGGGAGAAGATGTCAGAAACCTTTGAGCATAAGGTCCAACATCTACATGAGGAGGAAAAGAATTTTCCTTATGATCAATGTATAAAGTTTCTTCTGGCTCTATGTCCCCTTTATATTGATGACTTTGCTTATCCGAAGATAAAGTCATTCTTTCAATAAACTTGAAAGCCATATACTCGAAAAGGAAATCTTCATTGATATCAAAAAGTACAAAATGATCAATATTTACATCATTTACAATCTGATTACTACGCATTGGATTAATCAACAGTGGACTATTATCCATCTTCTGCGTAGATTTGCTAAGATTGACAATCAATGGTGGTTCTGGATCATTCGTACAAGAAGTACGCCCTCTGACCTTGATCATAAAAGGTTGAACTTGGTTCTTAGCAGGAATATTTATTGATTCCTCGGATGAAGTTTGAGTTCTTCCTTTAACCTTGATTATCAAAGGTTGATCATTGACAGGTTGGGATTGGATTCGTCCCTTGACTATGATCTTCAAAGGTTACTCTTCTGGCGGATCTTCATTAAGAGACTGATCCTCAGTAGATGATTGATCCTCAGCTATGTCTGATATCTCTTTCATATGCTCTTGTTGATAAAGCCTTGAATCAGAAAAATAGGCTTCGACACCCTTGAAAGGATTGATATCAGCAAACTCAGTCTTCACAACTCCTTGGGAATCCACATACTTGAAGCATTGGTGGAGAGTTGAAGGCACGATATTATGATCATATAACCATGGTCTCCCCAAAAGGATATTATAGGAGACGTCTGAGTTGATAACATAGAAAGTTACCATGGTTCGAAGATCACCGATCTGAATCTGCAGACGAATCTTCCCCAGTGGTTTGCTCTTGCCAGAGTTAAAACCGACTATCATAGTACTAGTGTAAGTCAAATCACTAGTAGGAATCCTCAGGGGTCTTAGCATACTCTGAAGAATTATGCTAATTGAGGACCCAGGATCAATATAAATCCTGTCAATTTCAGTGGATCCGATATACCCAGTATAGCACAGAGGCCTGTCATGTTTGTTATGCTTCAAGAGCATATCTTCTTGCGTAAAGGTGATGTTGGGAATTGCTTCCATCACACTATGACATTGCGGACATGAAACTGGAGTATTATCAGGACTCTTGAGTTGAGCCAAGCATGAATCTGCTTGAAGTAAGGCTTCACTCAAAGTCTCTCTGCTTTCTCTGGAAAGGCGAAGCAGTTCAAATATAGATAGTCTAGCCGGAGTATTGGCCAACTGAGCTAGAATATCAAACTTGTAGGGTTTCATCACTACCCCCTGACTGGAAGCAGACTTCAATGGGACGTCAAAGCGTACTGCTTTCTGTTTCCCCTTTTCAACCACAGAAGGTTTAGCCGGAACAGGAGAAGGTTGAGTTGGTAGTGTCTCCACTGCGTCTTCTGCTTCTTTGGAGGATCCTTCATAATCTTTGTGGTACTCTTTCCCAGATCTTGTACCAGCAAAAGTTTCTTCTTCGGACTCAGGAGAAGGAAGTACCATATTACAGGATTTAGTCTTCCCTCCTTTAGTCTTCTTCTTGTAAGGAGCTTCAAAACCCAATCCAACAGTAGAATTTTGATTTTGAATTTGTAAAGGAAGTCGTATTCCTTTATCGTAGTTCAAACCTTCTGCCTTTTGAAAGTCATAACCCATCTTTTTCATGAGAAGGACAGATTTCTGACTATACAAATGAGTGGGCAGCGGACTTTTAACGGGTGTTTCAACAGAAGAGGAAGAAGCAGGACCTTCTGTAACCACAGGAGAATGAAGAATAGATGTCTCTGTAGCTACGGGAGGAGAAGGATTCGGAATACGAGGAAAAATCCCTGTCGGAGCTTTTTCATAAGCAGCGAAGACTTGTTGTGCCCGGTATAAGGGAACACTATTCATGGCTAGCCACTGCTGATGAGTAAGCTTGAGCTTGGTAGGAGGAGCTAGACTTGGAGGACAGATGTTCAGTCCTCTCAATCTATCTTCTAAAGGAAAGCCATCTCATAGCCGATCCAAGTCATCAGAATCTAGAATATCATAAAAAATCATGTTGCAGGTTTTGACTTTCTTACCCTTTTTGGATTTTAAAGTTTTACCTTCATTTTCCAACTCAGGCACTAAGTCAGGATGTACCCACATAATTTCACCATTCTTTAGTGTGAGTGGCAGCAATCCTGCATTTTCTTCTCTGGCAGGCGAGATATTCACGATCTTCATTGTCTTGGATTTTTTTTTCAAGACATAGCAAGCACTAGTAGGATGATTAATGTATCTATGATAGATACAATATTTGGGATTATCAGTCAGATTCACCTCATTAGGCCTCTTGGGCTCCGGAATCTGAAGTTTGCCACTTTTCACCAGACATTGGAATATCCCTGGGATATCACTTTCGTCAAAAGAGTATTCTTCTTTTGGCCTGGAAGATTCTTGATTATTCGGTGTCGTTTTGTTCTTGGAAAGATTGACCATAAGAGTATCTTTTCCTTTCACATTACGATTGCCAGAATTATTACCAGGATTACTTTTTTTCCCTTTATCTTCTGAAGCGAAAATCATTCCATACTCACAAGCCAACCTACCATTGGTCTCGGCAGAAATTGCTGCTATGATGAACGGAGCCCAATCTGTGAATTGGGAACCCGTGAAAATAGCGATGGATGGTCGCAGATTCATCTTGCATGTATCAATCAACGCTGAATCTGGCATACCAGGAGGCATCTTTAGAGTAGCCTGTCGGAAACGTTCGATGAACGTCCGAGTATCTTCTTTCTCCTTTTGTTTGATTTCTATCAAGGAGGACATGTTCATGTCCATACCTCCTTCATAGAAGCGGGAGAGAAACATTGCCTTGAATTCGTCAAAAGACGAAATAGAATTATCGGGTAAGCTACGATACCAGTCGTAAGCTGAATCCGTCAGGCACCCGATGAACACTCAAGTGAGAAGAGCATCATTTTTCTGCAAGTGCACAGTCATAATATCAAAGTAATTGATATATTGACTGGGAGATGCTTTTCCATCAAACAAAACCATAGATTGTGGCTTGAATTTCGGTGGAAAGGGTACATCATTCCAATGAGGAGGATAAGGTTGCTTAATCCCTAACCTTTGGAGCTGATCTTTGTTCCTCAAAACTTCAAACTGTGCTTTGAGCTCACGCACTGCTTGAATGGCTTCACTGGTTTGAGGAAGCACATTTGATTGAATGATTGTTGGATGTACCGTAACCCCCACTGGAGGTGGTACGTCTTCAGGAATGATGGGATCTGGAGATGCAGAATTTTGATTAACAGCAGGCTCTTGAATATTCAAAGGTATTTCAGCCCCTTGACTATCTTGAGTTTGTACTGCTACTGGTACCGGTGTTACTACTGCCGGCTGAGCAGTTTGCTGATTCAAAATTATCTGATGCATGCTTTGCACCATGTTAAGCATGTCTTTCAGTGATTGCTCCACGGCAGTGAGACGTTGTTCCGTATTAGCAGATGGCGTCTCTGGTTCATCTCCAACAGCGTAGGATTCAACCTCTCTTGAAGATATAGAGGGATTAGTATAGAAGTATGAATCCACACTATCGGTATCAGACTCAAAAGATTGAGTACCCCCAGCTTCTGAATCAGAAGTCTGCAATTGTCTTTGTCTTCTTGATCGAGTATTCTGATATAGTCCTTCAAAGGAATCAAGAAGTCTGTTGAACTGTTGTTGACCTGGAGTTTGGGACATATTTCGTCTTGGATGTCATCCTCTGTTAGTATGAGATGCCATGTTGACTGATGCATATGACAGCTCATGTTCTTGGTCTTCAGCTTGATGTTGAGGCGAGTTAAAACTTAATCGATCAAAAACTGACCGTTTTGAAGCCGAACAACAACAGTTGATCACAACCTGGTGATATTCACAATGATGTTTTTCTTGGGGGAGTGTCACCAGAGATTGTATGTTCTTACGCTTTTGCATTAGCAATTCACGTAAATCAAAAGGAACAGATGGAGTATTCTTCTTTATTACATTTCGGGTAGAAAAACGTTTAGTCCCTTGTGTATAAAAAAGATTACTAGCTGCATTCGCAGAACCAAACTGTACATTTTTACGCGTTTGGAGTTGTGTGCGTAAATCTTGAGATTTTTGAGCACGAAGGACTCCATTTTCATGGCGTGTAATTTGTAAGTTTGGTACTTTGCGTAAAGCAGTATAAGAAGATTGTTGGTGTAGGACAGAAGCCTTACCAACAACATTTTTATGCTGTACACGTTTAGGTATATTCACATTAGATGTAAAAACATCGTTGTGAATTTTATCTACACTGTCAAAGACAGGAGACTTACCTTTACACGTAGAGCGTAAAAATTGGTTATCTAACACGTCACAGACGGGAGATTTTGTTTTACGCAAGGAGCGTAATTTATTTGGGCCTACCACGTCACCGACGGGAGACTGATTCTTACCCTCAGAAGCATTAACATTAGAGTATGCCGCATTACAAATGGGAGACTTATGCATATGCGTTGAGCGTAAAACATGGTTTTTACCCACTGGGCGCAAAACCTGATTATCTTCACCGTGACAAACGGGAGATAAGTTGTCACACTTAGAGTGTAACTCTGAAGTAAGGACTGCCTCGTTACAAACGGGTGCCCCTACGACAGGAGTGGGAAGAATTCCCTTGTCATCAGAAACAACAGAGAGATCAGAAGCCACTTTGGATTTAGGAATCCAAACTTTTTGTGCTTTGCGAGACTTTTGAACATTGGAGCAGCGAGAACCACCCCCAGTTCGGAGCATTTCTTCATAGGCAGTCTGGTCGAAGTGCACAACCAGAGTCTTCTTGGTCGAACCGACCGAAACATCATCATATTGAGCAATTGCCTTCTCGTCAGAGGAGAAGGTCATCCCCAGCAGAGTCGCCATTTTGTTTCACTTAACAAAATGCCAATAAAAATTGGCTTTTGAAAATAAAACGAGAAAAAGTACAAGAAGTATAAATTTGATTCTGGGAAAGTATTGCTATGAAAGTCTGATCTGTAAATGATCACTTTGTTCCTTGGACCATATGATGATGATGAAGATCGCTGCTTGAAGTTGAACAACCGGAAGAACTAAGTCACCAGAAAGGTATCGAAGCACTTGGGCACTGATGGCGAGGCCGAATGCTTTCCTGCTTTGCTTCACTCTGTTCTGGAAGAAAAGGTTGAAGAAGAATGCTCTCGAAAATCAAAATCTCTAAGTTCTGATCTCGGTATTCTCTCCTGTCTCTGTCTGTGTGTCTGTGAAAAATAAGTCCATTTATAGACTTGGGCTCTTGTGCGTAAAAACTTAGCGAAAGTTCCATCTTTACGCCAACAACCGCCACCCACGACCAAAGTCATCCTCTGTATACGTTGACACGTGTCCCAACATTTCATTAAGAATAGGATGCACGTACACACGTTCTTCGGGATGTGTGGCATGAAAGCCATGTAGGCAAACCACGTTCCAAGCTGGTCAGAAAGAATAGGGCGTAAAAATAGCCCTAATGTACTCTGAGCGTAAAGCAGTAGACTAGGCGTAAAATAGCCCCGACATAGACTTCCCGCATAAAGTGGTTGTTAAATAACCTTGAGCGTAAAAGTAGCTCAAATAGACTTTACGCACACGTCAACTGTTGAGCGTAAAAGCTCGTATAGTCTTCATGCGTAAAAGAAGCCATAGTGTGAGCGTAAAGTAGCTCAATCCACATACTAAACGACAACATTGGTCTCTGTATAAAAACAAATCCCTTTGAATTCTGTGATATATGCCATCATTAATATCTCCATGTCAGAGTTTGCATTAAATGCGAGACTTGACAGCTTTGTCCAGCGTAGAAGTGGCTAGCTTGTCCTGGGCGTAAAACCATGGGTGTAGACCCGAGCGTAAAATGATCAGCCTGCTTTAGGCGTAAAGTGATTAGCTTCTCCTTGGCGTAAAATAGACCATTACGAGTGAAATGTTCTATCACTTTGACTCATTCTGTGAAGCACTTTTTACGCTCCTACAACCATATCGATAAATTTTCTAAAAAGTTCTTTGTTTTGAAAGCTGTTTTTCTCTGTTTTGGGAATCGAATTTCTTAACCTATAGCGAATAAAAATAGGAAATACAAAAAGGGTTTTGAAGTAGTATAGGTTGTCTAAAAGATTAGGAAGGTGGGTTCCTAAAATTACAATCAGCCTATTCGAGAATCCTCTTCCAAACAAGATCCCCAAACTGTTTATTTACAGTTTTGTAGCAAATGTTCCATCCATGTTTTCGCCGATTCCCTGGGAATTCTAGACGAGTACTTTTAAATCTATTTGAAGGGTTACTTAGATGGTTATATTGGCTGCATAAAGGATTTGTTAGGTCAGAATTTGGTCGCATATAATCGAAAAAAATGATGAAGAACTTGGGCACCTAGCTGTGCTTGATAGAACAGGGTTTTCTGTTTGCAGGTGGCAGCGGTGCTCCAGCAATCACCGACAGCGTACAGCCATTGCAGGCGACTCGTGGGGGTTGTAGAGGTGTAGGCGAACAGATCTGAGGTTGGCAATTGACTTTACAGCGATGGAGAAAGAGAAAGTTTTGATAGGTTCAAAACATATTATCACGACCCGATCCCAATATACTGGGTCCAGTCGGATCATGCCCAGCCTGTACCGTTGTGAGACGACGGCAATAAGCTATATCAAGCGGTAGAGCACAAGCAGATAATATCTAAAGCGGGAAAGAGAACATTTTATTGAATCTGAAATGTAACTAAGAGTTTGAATGAAAAATAACACAAAACAAAGCAGACAACCATTCTGTTACTACAACGGTTCTTATTACAACTGGAAAGGAAATAAACTAAATCGATGGCACAACTAATAATCTGGGGCTTCCTGGTCAGGTTCAGCTACCTCATCAGGACTCGGACCAGGTCCGTAGAAAGAACTAAAAGCAAGATCTTCGTCGTCGTAGTCACCTAAAAATGTTGGTCTCCAGTCAGGAGGGGAGCAAGAACATATATCCACATCTAACATTCTAAATAGTAATAACGATGCAAGACAGTTTAAAAGCATTATATAATTTTTCTAGATAATAATAAAAGAGACAGCAGGCAATAAATCTCAGAAGCTACAATGATGCAATCTACAATGAGTCAATAGTGTTTTTAAGTATATAACAGATCTGTGATCGGCTGGTAGAGTCAATGTGTATACTAGCATTTTGGCCAAATGGTAGTATACGGTACGGCTCAACCCCCTGTGCGGTAGGGGTTAGGCTAGAGAGGTAATATTCGGTAACAATGGCTTTGGTCACAGATGTTATACTACTCCCCTAATCAATCCCCGAGTTAATGAGTCAATCAATCAATCAATCAATATGGAGTCTGAGAGGGATCCATTGTGAATCAGTGTCACTACAATATACATAATTCTACTGATGCAACATATTTAATTATTAAGTAAAACGTTGTCATGACCCGCTCCCGAATAATCGGACACGAGTCGGACACGCCCAACCTTCGTCGTTAGACACGACGAAGTAAGCTGTACCAATCTAGGGAAATCTAACCAGATGATCAAGATAAGTAAAAAATCACAGCATCTAAAAATGTATCCCAGAATGATCACCATAATCCACAATTCTATGTATATAAATGTACGAGTCATCAAGAATGAAATGTACTATGAATTCTAAAACAATATCTAAGAGTAAAGCTAACAGTCTAAACCTGAAACCTCAAGCTAAGTCATGACCCATCCTGCTCAGCTAAGATCCCGGGCTCTGGCCCATAAGGTGGAATGATATCCTGCAAGTATACCTGCAACATATCCAGTCAGGAGCGGAGCAAAGTACAGTTCTAGGTAATGAACAAGAACATCATGATATGGAAATGAGTACAGGAGAACATGAACTATAAAGTACAGGAAAAGAATCATGAAGGTACATGAATATAAGTACAGGAAATAAAGTATAGGAATGTAAAGTACAGGAATGTAACTATGAACCTGAAGTACAAGACATGACAAGTGCACCATGTTTGAAATACAACTAGTCCATGTGACCGGCTAGGGGTAAGCACATGAAAGTACATGAATGGTACGGCTTAGGACCCGCGTGCACGATGCGAGGCCTAAGCTATCTACATGAATATAGTAACCGGGGTTTGGTCACATGGCTAGTGTATTTCCCCACCTGACACAAGTAAGTACAAGAACAAGATAGTACAGGAGTACAGGGGTACATGATATCGTGTCATGACGTGTCACAAGAAAGAGTACAAGAATGTAAATGCACAAAACCATAGAAAAGTACTTGCCTTGCTCCGGGAAGGTACGGGTAAAGATCGGAGCTAGATGTTCTCCTGGTTAATTGAGTACAAGTTGGTTAATTTATGAATAAGTTCTACTTTAGTTATCATGTACTTAATCATGTTTTAACCATAATATTTATAAGATATATTAATTTTTAAGGTTCTTAAATAAACAAACAGTTAATTAAGGCAAAATAAAAAGTGACCACTGGCATCTCTTAGTCTATTCATAGATATAGATTAATCAAGGACTATTAAATCTGGACTCTAATCATAGCCTTAGCAGGTAGGCAAAATAAATTCCAAGATCATTAAAATAATACCATTAGAGTAAGTATTTCTTAGTTTAGGCAAACATAACCCTATCTACTTATGTCAACCTGGCCACTTATGGTTCTGCCCATTCTACAACAATCTCATATATTGCATTCATAAACATATGAAAATCAGATAAACTTAATTAACCATCCCAATCCCATCATCATTCTGAACTCAACCTGAATATTCTCTCACAGCCTTAACCATTCATAGTCGACATATTTATGTACACAGACCTGTAGTGCAATTTAGCCGACTATGCATACATATAACCTTAAACCTGGCATCAACACTCAAACTCAAGACACACAATGAAATGGAACATAGCTTACATACTACTCAATTTATAGTGAACCAAAAATGAATCAACTGCATCCAAGTTTGCTAACAGAGAAAAATTATCAGAAGACAATTATCAATCATATAACAAATCTTTAGATACACAACATCAATTTGCTGCTACCAAAGACTAGATGTTGAAATGGAACAAAATAACTGATGGGCACGGCGTCTCCACATCTGGACTCTAAGCCGATGTAGTGGAACACGGACACAACAAAACTGACACGGTCTGAAAGCCACGAACCCACGCTTGGCGTGAACACTTGGACTCAAGTACACTGGCAGGTTCAAATAATGAACTCGATCGGACATACAACTGCAGGATACGGACACAGCCTAACTTAATACAAAATTCAAGATGAATTTGTAAGAGTCAAGGAAACAAGAATTACCTGAGATGAATCCTTGTCAAGGGAATTTCCTACAGATTCGGACACGGCCTCTACGTGTCAAATTCTCCGATACAATCCTGATTGTGACATTGCAACAAACAGATTGTAGTCAGAAAAGAAAACATCGAACGCCTGGGTTCTCTCTATTTCTTGAACCGAAATTAAAATAGAAAAAAAACAAAGGACAAACAATTTCTTCCAAGAACACAATTGAATCAAAATACAACTGAAATACTCACAATTTACTCCTGGTGAACCATCGGATCAACACAAGCAACTGATCGGTCAGATCGGTCAGATCGGTCTGATGAACAGAGAAAATCTAATTGATTGATTCGATCAAAAGAATAATTGAACACCAGATTTAAAGGTTGGGTCAACTTACTGGTATTCTGGATCATACTAGAATTTTTGACCGATCGATCCAATTCTTCTACCTCGACTACTGTCCATAGTTCAAAAATGATCCGATGAATCGATCGGCCAAACAAGGGTAAACAAATTTACTGATGGACGGAAAAATAATTGGATCAGACTTACCAAGAAATGTCAGTGAAGAGCTTCGAAAGATTGCTCGATCGCCAGAGGGAATTCTTGAGATTCGAGGAGATCGAACACAACCGTCGATCACAGAGGTCGTCGTCCCGCCATGCTCGCCGTCATCGCCGTCGTGGTCGTCACCGTCATCGTCGTGGAGTCTCAGTCGTCGTCGTCGTCGTCTCTTCCTCGGATGCCAGCAGGAGTAGTTCGTCGGTGAAGGACTTAGGAATTGTTCCCGGGAGAGAGAAGAGAGAGAGGAACGAAGAAAAAATAAAAGTTGTTGAAAGAAAACTAATCAATTCGTTCCTAATATAATACTCTCCCATATTTCCATTTTAATCCCTCCACCAAAAGCAATTTTGCACTTACCCCCTCCCTCTTTTCATTATTTATAACCTAACCCTTCCACTCGATTAACTTTTACACAATCCCCCTCCCCCTTTTCATTTATTTCAGGATTTTAGTTAAAAATCAGTTAGAAAAATTTTAAAAGGAGTGGGGACCACTAAGTTTGTTACAACAAACTTTTAAATTTGAAAATTCTGCTCAAAATTAATTCCCTCCAAAATAGATCACCAAAATTTATTATTTAAAACTAACTTATTGTTTGAAACTTAATAATAACAATTGTTATTTATTTGAAATCAAATTTATTTTCTCAAAACCGGGAGGAGTTACAAATCTTCCCTCCTTAAAATAATTTTGTACTCGAAATTCGAGAAATAATCAAAACAAATCTCAAAGTAAAATCTCAAGGAAGGTTTAAACACAAATCATTTTATTGTATTTAAAATTCTCAATATCAAAGTACACTCAAATAAACAAACTGGGATAGCTCTCCCGCATCTCGTCTTCGCGCTCCCATGTGGACTCTCCCGGAGAGTGGTGTCTCCACATGACGCGGACAAGTGGAATAGTCTGGTTCCGCAAGCGCTTCTCCCTCCGATCAAGGATCTCCACTGGCTGCTCCTCGTAAGTCAAACTCGGACCCACCTCTAGCTCTGAGTAGTCCACCACATGGCTCGGGTCTGGAATGTAGCGTCGGAGCTGGGACACGTGAAAAACATCGTGCACTCCCTCCAAGCTAGCTGGAAGCGCTAGTCGATATGCCACCTCGCCAATTAGTGCAGTCACGCCGAAAGGCCCGATGTACCTCGGACTGAGCTTCCCGCCTCTGCCAAATCTGATGACGCCCCTAGTCGACGAGATCTTCAGGAACACTCTATCTCCAACCGCGAGCTCCAGTGGCCGTCTGCTGCTGTCCGTCCAGTGCTTCTGCCAATCCTGTGCAACTCTGAGACGCCTTGAGCCTTGAGACCAAGTACTATAATTACACACAAGAAGTTGAAATAACACGATCTAACGACAATCAAGAATCAAATAAGCATGAGATAGAATGAAATTTCAATTACAACTTAGAGGAGCAAAATCCTGAAAACACAAAAAACGATATTTTAACACAAGTGGACTAGGACAAGATAGGAAAATCATGGTCAGATAGTCATGATTTAAGATAGATGTTTAGACAAGACACAAACGAAGTATGGAATCAAACTCTGGCAATGTATAATTTTGAGGAATTCAATGATCTAACGATAAAATGCTAAAGGGAAGTTAGCAAGGGTTGATTGAGGAAACGTATGAAATACTCAGGGGTACAGTATCAAATCAAGATAACGTGCAAGGATTTATGATTCTCGAAAACCAATAATCATAGGGAAAGGAACATAGTTTTTACGGTATCCGGAAACATATAGATATTTGAAATCACTTTACTCAGAATCTCTACCCCGCCAGGGTATACCTGGCTGCAGTGAACTTCGGCTCCGTGACTCAAATATCGATATGTTATCGAATATTCTATGCACTATATCCATTTCCCAACAATCATCAACAAAGCAACCCAAGAAATCACGACATGAAGAATTTAGGATAAGTCTCCATAATACCCGAAACCTATGACTGTCTGAAATTACTTCAACGTAGAGTTCCTGCCCCGCCAGTGCGCTGCTGGCTGCAGTGAACTTTCGGTCTCCGTAATCCAGATAATGGCTGCAGCGCGCAACTGTCACGCCCTAGTAGATCATCGAATAGTCTTTCAACTTTATCCATAGAAAATTTCAAGGAATCAAAATGAGTTTTAATAGTCCAAGTCATGAAAATGGTGAGGTTATCTGACTATTAGAATACAAGGGTTTATTAGGTACTAAGAGACGACAAGGGATCCAATCAGTGAGTACAAAAGGCAACCAGGGTGATTTAAAATTTCAGACAGGGAGCGAAGTTTCAAATTATAACGAAATTTCAACTGATATCTGGAATGATAACAAGATTCCATATATGGGACATTATCCCGAAGGGATAACAGAGTCTCGAAGGATGAACTGAAGCAAGGTATCAGATATGAGACAAGTTTCAAAATAAGAAATAAAATCCTATACTGGAAACAAGTTTCAATAAAATCTCGAATAACAATGAAATCTCGAGCAAAAACTTGAATTAAAAACGAATTCTCCAATAAAGTACACAGTGAAAAATAGAAAATTAATATCAACAAAGTCGCGAATAAGAAGTGAAATCTTGAACGAAATCTCGAACAAGAAGCAAGGTTACGAACAGTGATTTCGAAAACAGGGTATTAAATAGCGAACAAGAAACAGGTATCGAACCCTGATTATGAAAGAAATAGAACTTCAATAGGAAACAAGGTCGAACAAGGTTGTGAACAGAAATAATTTCTTGAATAGGAACAAGTCTCAAATAGTAAACAAAATCTCATAGGAAATGAGCTAAAGTTTCAAAATAGAAAACAAAATCTTCAAACGATGTCTCGAATAGGGGCTGAATCTCAAGCAAGTGTCAAGATAGGAGCGAAGATTCAAACAATATTTTGATTGGGGACAAGTTTCAAAATGAAATTTTGGATAGAAATAAAATCTCAAATAGCACATGGTTCGAATAAGAAATTTTAAATAGAAGCAAAAACAAAGCCATAAATAATGAATCATGAAACAGGGTATCGAATAGTGGATTCCAAATAATTATCGAATTGTAGATCTGGAACAAGTTTACCGAATAGGAAACAATATCTCGAAATAAGTTTCGAATATCAATCAGGATTTCAAACAAGAAAATGAGAAGTTTCAAGAAATGATCTAGGTGCTAAGAGGATTTTAAGGAGAGACTGGTTGATGAATCATGATCTATGGTTTTCTCCAACCATACAAGAAAAGTCTTCCGTCTTCAGTCCGTCTTCAGTATTCTTCCGGGACTGGAATCTCTTCAACCTTCTTCAACTGTTCTATCGTAGACTGGTCCCTGTGGTAGTGCTCCATGTTGTTGCTGAATCTGGAGAGGCGGGTCCTTCTTCTGTATTCCTGGTGCTTCTCGTGCTCGTTCTGGGCAGTATGAAGCGATCTCCAGGCAATCCTTGACTTGGTGGGCAGACGATCTGCAGAATAAACATAGCCTCCGTCTTTTGTGGCACTCTTTATGGTGATGTCCTGGGTTACGGCAAAAATTGCAAGTGATCGTCATCTGAATCTGAGTCTGGATCTCCCACTGGGCTGAAGCGCAGAGTCTCTAATAGGAATATACGTCTGCTGATGTGCTGGCTGTTGAGACCTGCTCCTGATGATGCGACTTGTGGTGTGACCGAAGAAGCGCTGACTAAGTGTTGCGACGCTTTGCGGGTCCAGAATAGTTGATATCTTCATCATAAGTCTTCATGTCCTTCATGAGCTTCAACTTTTTGTCTCGTTCCATTATCTGCGCTACATTTTGGATCTCCTAGCTGGTGGCTCCAATCTCAAAAGAAGTCGGGTACTCAGAGACATGGATGATCTTCAGTGACGGCTTCAGATTCTCGATCTGCTCCTCGGTGCATGATATGCGCTCGGTGTCAGGGAAGTTCAAGGTCTGAGAGTCTGGAAGTCAGAAGTCCTCTCTAACTCGGGAAATGCATTTGTAAATCTGGATTAGAAAAGGACGGCCTGCTGGTGTCAAGGAACTCTTGAAACGTCTCCGTCAAATACGTACTACCCATGGGGATAGTAGAGTGATAGAAGGTAGTGGAAGCTCGGAAACGTCAAGTGCAGATGAATTGACAGTTCTGGTGTCACATGCTTTTGAACTATCTGGAAAACAGAAAACTGTTAAAGTAACCTGGACCTAAAACAACAAGTGTTTATAGAATATCAATATACCTGATGTACCCGATTTCCTATGCTGTATTTCAAGTTTCCCTAGTTTAAATCAAGTCTCCCAATAGTACTCTAATGCCTAGGTATTATTAGGATGGACCTGCATGGGCCACCACTAAAAACATGTCACGACCCGCTCTCGAATAATCGGACACGAGTCGGACACGCCCAGCCTTCGTCGTTAGACATGGCGAAGTAAGCTGTACCAATATAAGGAAATCTAACCAGATGATCAAGACAAGTAAAAAATCACAGCATCTAAAAACGTATCCCAGAATGATCACCATAATCCATAATTCTATGTATATAAATGTACGAGTCATCAAGAATGAAATATACTATGAATTCTAAAACAATATCTAAGAGTAAAGCTAACAGTCTAAACCTGAAACCTCAAGCTAAGTCATGACCCATCCTGTGGAATGATATCCTGCAAGTATACCTGCAACATATCCAGTCAGGAGCGGAGCAAAGTACAGTTCTAGGTAATGAACAAGAACATCATGATATGGAAATGAGTACAGGAGAACATGAACTATAAAGTACAGGAAAAGAATCATAAAGGTACATGAATATAAGTACAGGAAATAAAGTACAGGAATGTAAAGTACGGGAATGTAACTATGAACCTGAAGTACAAGACATGACAAGTACACCATGTTTGAAATACAACTAGTCCATGTGACCGGCTAGGGGTAAGCACATAAAAGTACATTAATGGTACGGCTTAGGACCCGCGTGCACGATGCGAGGCCTAAGCTATCTATATGAATATAGTAACCGAGGTTTGGTCACATGGCTAGTGTATTTCCCTACCCGACACAAGTACAAGAACAAGATAGTACAGGAGTACAGGAGTACAGGAGTACAGGGGTACATGATATCGTGCCATGACGTGTCACAAGAAAGAGTACAAGAATGTAAATACATAAAACCATAGAAAAGTACTTGCCTTGCTCCGGGAAGGTACGGGTAAATATCGGAGCTAGATGTCCTCCTGGTTAATTGAGTACAAGTTGGTTAATTTATGAATAAGTTCTACTTTAGTTATCATGTACTTAATCATGTTTTAACCACAGTATTTATAAGATATATTAATTTTTAAGGTTCTTAAATAAACAAACAGTTAATTAAGGCAAAATAAAAAGTGACCACTGGCATCTCTTAGTCTATTCATAGATATAGATTAATCAAGGAATATTAAATCTGGACTCTAATCATAGCCTTAGCAGGTAGGCAAAATAAATTCCAAGATCATTAAAATAATACCATTAGAGTAAGCACTTCTTAGTCTAGGCAAACATAACCCTATCTACTTATGTCAACCTGGCCACTTATGGTTCTGCCCATTCTACAACAGTCTCATATATTGCATTCATAAACGTATGAAAATCAGATAAACTTAATTAACCATCCCAATCCCATCATCATTCTGAACTCAACCTGAATATTCTCTCACAGCCTTAACCATTCATAGTCGACATATTTATGTACACAGACCTGTAGTGCAGTTTAGCCGACAATGTATACATATAACCTTAAACCTGGCATCAACACTCAAACTCAAGACACACAATGAAATGGAACATAGCTTACATACTACTCAATTTATAGTGAACCCAAAATGAATCAACTGCATCCAAGTTTGCTAAAAGAGAAAAATTATCAGAAGACAATTATCAATCATATTACAAATCTTTAGATACACAACATCAATTTGCTGCTACCAAAGACTGGATGTTGAAATGGAACAAAATAACTGATGGGCACGGCGTCTCCATATCTGGACTCTAAGCCGATGTAGTGGAACACGGACACATCAAAACTGACACAGTCCGAAAGTCACGAACCCACGTTTGGCGTGAACACTCGGACACAAGTACACTGGCAGGTTCAAATAATGAACTCGATCGGACATGCAACTGCAGGATACGGACACAGCCTAACTTAATACAAAATTCAAGATGAATTTGTAAGAGTCAAGGAAACAAGAATTACCTGAGATGAATCCTTGTCAAGGGAATTCCCCACAGATTCGGACACGGCCTCTACGTGTCAAATTCTCCGATACAATCCTGATTGTGATATTACAACAAACAGATTGTAATCAGAAAAGAAAACATCGAACGCCTGGGTTCTCTCTATTTCTTGAACCAAAATTAAAATCAAAAAAAAAACAAAGGACAAACAATTTCTTCCAAGAACATAATTGAATCGAAATGCAACTGAAATACTCACAATTTACTCCTGGTGAACCATCGGATCAACACAAGCAACTGATCGGTCTGATCGGTCAGATCGGTCTGATGAACAGAGAAAATCTAATTGATTGATTCGATCAAAAGAACAATTGAACACCAGATTTAAAGGTTGGGTCAACTTACTGGTATTCTGGATCACACTAGAATTTCCGACCGATCGATCCAATTCTTCTAGCTCGACTACTGTCCATAGTTCAAAAACGATCCGATCAATCGATCGGCCAAACAAGGGCAAACAAATTTACTGATGGACGGAAAAATAATTTGGATCAGACTTACCAAGAAATGTCAGTGAAGAGCTTCGAAAGATTGCTCGATCGCCAGAGGGAATTCTTGAGATTCGAGGAGGTCGAACACAACCGTCGATCACAGAGGTCGTCGTCCCGCCATGCTCGCCGTCGTCGCCGTCGTGGTCGTCACCGTCGTCGTCGTGGAGTCTCAGTCGTCATCGCCGTTGTCGTCGTCTCTTCCTCGGATGCCGGCGGGAGTAGTTCATCGGTGAAGGACTTGGGAATTGTTCCGGGGAGAGAGAAGAGAGAGAGGAACGAAGGAAAAATAAAAGCTGTTGAAAGAAAACTAATCAATTCGTTCCCAATATAATACTCTCCCATATTTCCATTTTAATCCCTCCACCAAAAGCAATTTTGCACTTACCCCCCTCCCCCTTTTCATTATTTATAACCTAACCCTTCCACTCGATTAACTTTTACACAATCCCCCTCCCCCTCTTCATTTATTTCAGGATTTTAGTTAAAAATCAGTTAGAAAAATTTTAAAAGGAGTGGGAACCACTAAGTTTGTTACAACAAACTTTCAAATTTGAAAATTCTGCTCAAAATTAATTCCCTCCAAAATAGATTACCAAAATTTATTATTTAAAACTAACTTACTGTTTGAAACTTAATAATAACAATTGTTATTTATTTGAAATCAAATTTATTTTTTCAAAACCGGGAAGTGGAGTTACAAACGTTGACATGAATGATGTGAAACTTGCCTTGGATTTTCCTCGGTGTGGAAGGTATCGACAGGAAGGTATCAGCTAGGGTCCGAATATGAACCTACATTAATTAATATTCCGTTTTAGAGTTTATTCGAAAGGGTTAGCTAATAATGCCAATAATCACAATCACTACGTTTAGTTACAAACATCGTCTTTTATTTGAGACATAATATCTTAATTACGTCTAATAAATTGGTAAACCAATTTTATTAGTATTTTATAAATAAAACAAAAACTAATATATTTTGGAATATTATTAAAATAGTAGCATTTTTATCGTAAATTATTATAATAGAATATCATTTTAAACTTAGAAATGCTTGAAATCTAATTAGTATTTATATATACAAAATTTTATGAAATATTTATAATAACTATTTTCTTTAAATAAGAATAACCATTTTAATAATAAAATTATGAAAAACCTTATTTAGTAAAACTTACGATTTTATTAGAAATATCGCTAAAATATCTAATTTTATAGTACCATAAAATTTACTAATCAAGATAATGGTTAATCTACGAAAATAATCTTTTTATCCAAAAATGCATAAATACATAGATTTGGCCTAAAAACGCTATTTTCTATATTAAAAGTATATTTTTGACAAGTAACTATCTATTTTGAAACTAATTTATCAATTGATAATAAATCATGGGTTAATGGCAATAATCCTATTAATAATCAAAATAACATTATACTCTATGCTATTCGTATTTAAACGTAAACGGTTAACTCTAATTAATTACTAAGCAACCTAATGATAATTAAACTGTCATAAATTAAAGATAATATTATTATTACAAAGCCTAATTAGGAAACTATACTAAAATATTCCGAAATTGACAGAGTTTAATTTTGTCAATTCCGGTCGGAAGCAGAAAGGGTTTTATATTCTGTGAAATGTACAGAAGGTGGAAGGATTACCAACAGGTTGGTGATGGAGTACCGAGGGGATGCCTCGGACTCGGAACACACACAGAGCACGAAACAGGTCACGGAACACGTGCACGGGCACGCGGAGCGGCACGAAGACGCGTGCACGCACGCAAAAGGTCCGCGCGGACTGGTGCATGCGCAAGGGGAGCGGCGCACAGGTGTGTTGGTGCGGTCCGAAAGCGGCCTGGACGGCGCACTGGGGGCTCGGAGGTGGCCTGGGCAGCGGCCGACGGGGCTGACGACCTGCTGCCGTGCGCAGAGGCGCTACGGACGTGCGGGCTGCCCTGGAAGGGCTGCACGGGGCTGACGGCATGAGACTGTCGCACGGGCTTGGAACGCTGCAGCACAGCAGCGCGCGGGGTGGCGCGCTTGTTGGCGCAAGCGCCGACGTCGTCGGGGCGATCGTCGTTCGGCACGGGTATGGTCGCGTGTGGCACCGACAGGAAGGCGGAGGTGAGGTCGCGGCGGGGCTGGCCGAGGGTTGATCGGCCTGGAGGATGATGATGGTTGTGAGATGTTGGGGAGAAAGGGAGTTGGAAGAGGGGGAGAGAGGAGATGCGGGTGCTATGGTGTTCTCTTCCCTTGTGAAAGAGAAATGAGGGTGGAGGATATGGAGGAGAGAATGAAGGGGGTACTGTGAGTGAAAGGTGTAGAGGAATTTGATGAGAGGGAAATGAAGTGGAGAGGAGAATAAAGAGGGGAGTGAGAGAACGTGGGTGGAGAGTGGGAGAGCTGGTGAGAGATTTGTGTAGAGGAGAAAATTAGTGAGAGAGTTGTGTACGTGGGGGGGGGAGAAGTTAGGAAATAGTCATGGATTGGTGAGTGGCTGAGAGTGAGGGGAGGCTTGGGGTTTATTTTTATTTTATTTTCAGAAGAGGGTTTTACACATATACACAGGTTTTTCAGTCCAATTCCCAATCAAATTCCCACCGATTTATGTTGGTTTGTAGATCGAATTTGAGTTAAATCTGTAGAGATTTAAACAAAGAATTGGGGAAATCAAATCAGAAGTGATTTAGGTTTGGATTCTTAGTGATTTAAATTTGTGAATTTTTTCTAGAAAACCTACAGTTTCTATGGCTAGCAGCGGGAGTTTTTGAGTTGGCCAACTCACGAGATTTTCAAAATCTCGTAAGTAATTAGATTTTTTTTTCTCTTCTCTTTTATATATATATATATATATATATATATATATATATATATATATATATATATATATATATATATATATATATATATATATATACATAAAATATAACAAAAAATTCCTAACTTAAATAAATATAAACACATAAAATATAAATATATTTCCTAACTTCTAAAATTCAAATATATTATCTGAAGCATTTTAGAATATCAATTTACCTAGATGTAATTTAATATTAACAAAATCCTAATTTAAAATCAAGCTTGTTTAAATAAATATAAATACTGTAAATTATATTAATTAAAAATAATAAAAAATTCAAATTGTTTTAGGGGGTTTACAACCTCTCACTTCTGGAGAAGCATGCAAGATAGCTTTGGCACCCATCTGAAGTTTAACACGACTTATCATCCGTAGACCAACGGACAGTTATAGCGTACTCTTCAGACGCTAGAAGATATGTTGAGAGCGTATATGCTCGACTTTGGCGGATCATGGAAGACCATCTCCATCTTATGGAGTTTTCTTACAACAATAGCTATCAAGTGAGCATTCAGATGGCTCCGTTTGAAGCATTGTATGGTAGGAAGTATCGTTCTCCTGTTTGTTGGAGTGATGTAGGAGAGTGACAAATAGTGGGTCCCCAATTGGTCGTGAGCACAGCAGAGAAGGTGAAGAAGATACGAGGCCACTTGCGAGCAGCGCAGGACAGACAAAAGCAGTGGGTAGATCACCAGCATCGACCTTTGGAGTTCAAGGAAGGTGACCATGTTTTCTTGAATATATCACTCACTAGAGGTACGATTCGATTTGGAGGACGTAGCAAGTTGAGTTCCAGATACGTCGGTCCCTTCGATATCTTGGAGCGAGTTGGAGAAATTGCCTCCAGATTGACATTGACACCATCACTAGAGGGAGTGCATGACGTATTCTATGTGCCTCAAGTGATAAGATACGTGGCAGATAGCCGTCATGTGCTCGATCTCTCTGAAATTACAGTAGGTCCGAGCTTGTCATTCCAAGAGCAACCACTAGGGATGCTTGATCGTCGAGTGAAGGTGTTGTCGAATCAGACTATTTTATTGGTTCTTATGGCCTGGAAGCATCACTCGTCATAAGAGTCCACTTGGGAGCGCGACGATGACATCCACAATCGCTTCCTCTTCTGTTCGAAATTAAGGTACAATTTTCATGTTTTAATTTTTTGTTTCTTTCTCAATGCATAGCATTGCATTCTCATGTGTTAGATTTTAATTTTGAAGACAAAATTTTTATAAGTTAGATGTAAACCACCTTAAAAATTATTATTTTATTTTAAATTAATATAATTTACAGTATTTCTAATTTATTTAAACACGCTTGATTTTAATTAGGATTTTGTTAATATTAAGGATAGCAAGTTTTGCTACATAATATGTACATCTAGGTACATTGCTACAAGATTATGTACTAAAATACGTTAGAGAATATTTTTGAATTTTAGAAATTTTTAGGAATTTGATTTATTTTTATTACTCTTATAAATTGAAATATTTTTTGATAATTAAATAGCTTGTATTTAGTTTATGATTTTTTACTAATAGAACAAGTAGTAAATAATTTCTATATCGGGTAAAAACTTGTACATAGATATTTTTAATTATGTAGAAGGAATTTTTGATTTTTAGAAATTTATAGGGATATTATTGGATTTTATGAGAGTATATATGTATATATTCATAAAGGGAAAAAAACCAAATCTGGCAAAAAATTGAAGCAATTTCTCGCGAGATTGCAACCCCCTAGTTCTCTCGTTGCCAACAGAGAGGAGCTGCGGTTCTTCTCGAGTTTTAGCGATTCGATCATATTCAAATCCTAAACCTCAAATTTCTACCCCGATAAACCCTATCCAATTCTCTTCCAATCCATTTAAACCAAGCTTTAATCGAATTTTAATCCGAAAAGAAATCAAATTAGAATATATATATATTTTTTTTAGAATATATATATATATATATATATATATATATATATATATATATATATATATATATATATATATTCTAATTATATATATATATATATATATATATATATATATATATATATATATATATATATATATATATATATATATACATAAAAATATATATATATAATTAGAATATATATATATATATATATATATATATATATATCAAATGCCCGGGCTAGAGCCACCCAGCCAGCACTTGGCCCGGGAGCCGCGGCCACTGCCACCCAGCCGCTCCCGTGGGGGATCGATCTCGCGACCTCACACCCGGGTGCCAACTGTCTTACCGTTACACTAACGCGCCATTGACGTATATATATATATATATATATATATATATATATATATATATATATATATATATATATATATATATATATATATATATATATATAATACGAATTTTTTTGAAATCCTACAAAAACCTTTTCGTGAATCAACTACCCCGACCCAACGACAACCCCTGATCCCCGGCGCCCCTCCAGACCAGCACGCGAAGCCGGACCGCCACCGCAGCATCGCCATCATGCCGCGTACGACAGGGAACAGAGCACGCTCTGTTTAGCCCCACAACAAGGTAACAACTTTGAACCCTTGTTTCTCCTTCTACGTTCCATCGATTCACGATTTATAAATTACTTTAGGAAGCCAACATAGCCGTTGTTAGATCCTAGTACATAGGTTTGAAGATAGTTGAATAACCTGCTCGAAAAATAGACGCCAAGTCGATGAGAAAACTGTTTTAGAAACAGTTTCAAATCGGTCCAGATACCCCTGTTTGAAGACAGATATTTGTCAACCCGTGAAAAATGTTTAAAAATTAATTGAAGACAGACTTAGATAACCTATAGGTCTTCGCAACCCTTTTCGTAGATTTAAATTTCGTCGACTGTGCGTCGAGAAATCGGATTCCCAAAACTGGGAAAAGCAGTTTTCAAAACAGTAAAATTTTGAAAAAATTTACGGATACGGCGTGCGCCCCTACAAACCAGGTGACGTGGTCGCAAACCTAAAGCAATGTAGGTGCGTATCGAATTCGCTGACGTGCGGGATTCGACGGAACTCGATTTCGTTATATTTGCGCGACAAAATCGAGGCATATCGGTCGAGTTACCCCGTTTCGGCCTCTTCCGAACTTGCCTGCAACTTCGTGCACTTTCTTCATCTCAAGACAAAACTTGTGCCACTAGATTCGTATCATTTTTATGTTCCTGTGAGCTATGTGCCTGATTATTTATTTTATCTTGTGCATATTTACTTATTAATATTGTGTTAGTTATTACGGTTAGTGGCTAGCCTAATTGTTAGACTTGTGTTGGTGAACCGGTTAGCCTAGACACTAATCTAGAGCCCAATAATTAGCATGACATGACTCATGAACCAACTCATTTGACTAGGCCTACTTAGACCCATTAGTCATGACCAATTAAATAGAATAGATGTTAGACTATTTACCGGAATAGGTCCAAACTCTTTTATGTAGTTAATTAGCCATATGACAACATTAGAGGGCATGCTAGATATTTTGGATTAGCCCTAACCTAGCTTTATATGGCCAGCCACTTTCGGGAAGGCTCTTTATCACTTCATTTTCTTCCATTGCTCCATTTCCTTCCCAATTTTGTATTCTTCCCATTTGGAACCATTCCTCAACCATTTCCTCTCAAATTCCACTCATTCCCTCATCAATCTCTCTTATTCTCTACACTAGAAGGAGCCTAGAGCTTGGAGACTACGAGCACAAGAAGTGGAGTCCATTACTAGGAATTACGTGTCTATTTGGTTTTTCCTTGGGAATCCATCTTCCAATAGGTATACATCTCATTTTTCTTGTTATTTAGACTCCATTTGTGTTATTAAACCCTTAGAAATTCACCCATGGACTAGGACTACCCATGGAAAGAGTTTTGAGACTAACGATTCTCTATTTGAAAGTTACATAGGATGTTTGTGCCATTTTTAGGAAAATTCGAGAATGGTACACCAAGTGTTTGCCATTAGGTTTGTTAGATCTAATTAGTGTAGATTTGGTTGTGTGTATCTAGATTCGTGTCCAAATTGGATATGTGTAGGTCGTGTTATGATACGGTAGGATACGGTGTCAATTTGGGATTTTTTTGGCCTCCTACACTTGGGGTGCACATCTCATATTACACATGACACATGACACTAGCCTTGCCATGCTCTAATTATGTTCATATATATATTTTAGACTTGCTCGTGTGATTTCGTAGGATGCGGACAAGGTTTGGTATAGGTATCTTGGCCGTATCACGAGCGTATCGTAAAATAGTGCTATACGGGGGTGATGCACACCAAGTGTTTGTGGTTGGGCCCATGTGTGTGTGTCTTGGGCATACACATGTGTAGGTGCCCTCATTAGTCTTGTGTGTGTGTCTACATATATGTATATATAAGTGTATGTATAGATAAGTGTATAGATGCATGTTTATGTGTAGATAGCATAGTGTGTGTGAGTGTATCTTGTATACATATGTAACGTCCCAGTCCCAAATACGTAGGACTAGGTACGTAGACATGCCAGCCGTATAATAAATATACATAAGCTGTAAAATGCAGTAAAACCATGACAACTAATCTCATCCACAAAATAAAGATAAAGCTTTTATAGAATCAAGTAAGAATTTGTCATTTGTACATGTAGATGGGCAGAGACAAATCCACTACCAACTATTTAAAGGAGAAGTAATACATAAACAAAGAAATGATTTATCAAGAGCAGCTAGAACAATCCAAGAGCAAGTCATCTTCGAAGGTGTAGAGAAGATCACGGCCTTGGCTAGAACTCATGTAAAAATACAAGAAACACGCACTTGGAGAAATCACCAGGTCCTCAGAGAGACGTAACAAGATACAGGAAGAACATGTCATATAACTGAATATAAACTGCTCAATAATAAGTTAAATCGGTCATAACATAGTCCAATACTCCACCTTTGAATTAGCGTACCATCCTCCAACCAAACAAGGACAGGAGATGGCACCCTAATCCACGATGAAGTACCTTTCCAGGCCATGAATCCGATATAATATCCGGACCACAACAAGGTTCAGTACCTTCTCATCGAAGCAGTGAGCCACACCTACAACTAAACGAGCACTACAAGAAAAATGATCATTTACGGCGCGCAACACGCCGTAAATGATCTTTCACGGCGTACATTTTGGTGCCGTAAAAGACCATGCCGTAAATGATCCTATTATTTACGGCGCATTGAAGAACGTCGTAAATGTAAACAAATTAACGTCGTAATTGTTTTTTCTACAGAATTTTGACAACCATTTATGGCATATTTAGTGTGCCGTAATTGCTCTTTCACGGCATACATGTGTGCGCCGTAATAGATATTCGCGCAGGGTCAAATACGGCGTATTTATGCACGTCGTAGTAGCTATTCCCATAGGATCAAATACGACGTACATTTTGATGCCGTAAAAGATATTTTTGACAAATTATGTTTACCGTTTATGACATTTGTAGCGTGCCGTAAATAATTTTGGTAAAAAAATTTCATCAAATTATTATTATTATTATTATTATTATTATTATTATTATTATTATTATTATTATTATTATTATTATTATTATTTCCATACCAATCCCTATTTATTTAAACAAGGATATCAATGGTAAACAAAGTGTATAACATAGCAAAAATAAGTTAAAAAAATAGTTGACTGACATATAATTCCAATCAAACTACAAAAGGGAAAAGTAATTCAAATAAACCCAGGCATGTGAGATCATAAAACTAATCGAAATTAGTAGCCAAAATACATTAATAGCAAACAAAAGGCCATGCCAAAGTATATCATGTCATATTGTTGCATGAACTACAAAACTATTGTAGTACTGAATTAAGAACAATCCAATATTTCAATACAAATTGAGCTTGTTTCATACTTTGCCCTACTTTGGGAAAAATATAAATTGTCTTCTATGACAAATTTCAGCTCAAATGGTTGCAGAGGAGAAGCTTCAAACACAACACCCTAATTTTTTTCATTGATTAATAACCTGCACAAACATAAAAGGTGTTTTAGTTCATTATATCCAATTTGATGTATATATAAACACAACAATCAAAAAAATACATAAACTAGGTTAATGGAACATAGTGGACAAGCATGCTAGCAAGGATACAAAAGGAAGACCTGTGGATACAAAACATGCTTAGATAAGAAATTTCAACTAAGCAAGATGAAACAATAGATGCAAAACATGCTAGCAAGGATAGAAAAGGAAGACCAGTGGCCAGCTAGTCATCGGAATATGCATGTTTTTCTATAAAGAAACTTCACAAACTATCTTATAAAAATAGATAATTGTACCAATACACTTCCAAGTCAGAGAAAAGAGCAAAAGACAAAGTAAATACCTTATCCTCAACATTTTCAAAACCTTTTACTATGTTCAAGACCAACTAAAAGAGAGATGGAGCATTGGAGAGTGTCAATAAGAAAGCTATAGTTTCCTCCAATAATAGTTGGTTCATCGTACCATATAAAGTAGCACTGTACAATATAGATATTATTTTATGTTTAGAAACAAACTGTATATCCAAATATACATTAGAAGTTGTTAGGGTTATATACTAAAAGCATCACTTTTGTAGTAACCTTATTTCCTTAAATTTTGAATGAGAATCATATGGGCAAATGTTTGCATATTGTATTTGTTGCAAGTGTTAATGCAAATGTCTGATATTCTATATTGTAGATAATATGGTGTGTCGTGTCACACAGACGATCTTATTATCATTTTCCTATGGAGTATATAAATAGTTCACAACCTAGATGGACTTAGACAATCTATTGGAAAGGTTGTAGTGTAATCTGGTATTAGTCTATCTTGACTATAGGTTTACACTAGTACACTTTGTGTGTATTGAACAGGACCACTTGAGGTAGTTCTCTTTGTACTGGCTACATAAGTGAATAAACACCTCTGTTATTATGGATGCTTGTGCTCTTAATCCGGATATAATAATAGACATGTATATGCAGTGTGCATTACTTTGACTCATGAAAGAGTGACATTCATTATGGGTCAACAACCTCTATGAATTGGGTAATAACATTGTATGTATGATGGGTTGTTGATTATAAATGGAATCCATGTCCCGATACATCGGGTTGATGATGTCCCCATAAGGAGCTCATAAGGATTGTCATGTAAACCCTGTAGGTGGATTACATCCGACATAACAAATAAAGTTGAGCGGTACTACTTAAGGATAAAAGATGTCGAATCAATATAGTTGTCAGTAACTTAATTTGATCGACGGACATTTGATATCTTAACATGGGGAGCCAAACGAGCATATAATAAAAGAAGCCCACAAACATAATTTAGAATTAGGGAGGTAGTGCAACAATAGCTTATTAGTGGACCGAGCTATTGTTAATGGGCCTGGATTGTGTGTTCAGGCTGAACATGGGATATCCAGATCCGTTAGGAGGCCTAACCCTAATTTCTCCTCATGGTCCCTGCCGTAGCCTATATATATCCTCTACTCTCTGGCCGCCAAATGACTGATTAGAAATCTGAAGCTTTCTCTAAATTCGTGATTCACGTAAGGAGAGAAAGAGAGGGCTGCCAAGAAGAAGAAAAGGTTGGGAGATCGTCATCCACACGACGTCCAACTCGAGGAAGGAATACGTGTAGAAGATCTTGGGGTCGTCCGTTCGAGATTTCCAGGAACTACTTGTCTTCTTTCCACCGTAGGTATAATTCGTGAATCCTAGTTTTCGCCTATGAAGGGTTAGAACACGTATTAAATCTGTTTAACTTTCTATCGATCAATATGCACACCGAAGTAAGGGTCCTGGGAATCCCCAGTTCCATCATAAGTTACCAAGAATCAGAAAATATCTAAAAAAAAGGTTAAGAAATAAAAAATTCCTCTCAACCTTTTTTGATATCGATACATTTTCTTAACTCAAAACATTGTCCAACAAATATAAGGTCTATGTGAACAAATTTTCGCACTTACAATATAACCAGTCAACCAATTTGGAAATAATCAGTAAATCCTTTTTTTTGAAGTGATCAATCACCAATAATACATTGTAACCTAACAATAAGTTGATTAGAGAAAGTAAATGCAACAAACAAACTACATTCATAAAGTTGAGTGAAGCAGTAATTTAAAATGAACATTAATAGTTTATGAAAGCCATATGATACTAAGTAATAAATTAGCAGTTAGTGAACAAAGTTTATACATTCATAAAGATCAAGTGAACAGTGATCTCTCTGATAAGAATACTTTACTAGATTTTTGAGGAATGGCAAATAGAGATGAGGTAATCTCTATTGTTACTTTAGCTGCACAAAAACTTACAACTTCCATAAAATGTTTAACTGGTTTTAACTTATAGATGACAGTAGTTAATGATGCTAGTCGGATGATATTTTACTGACTACTATATAATTTGTTTACTTGTATATGACACTATCATAATCCTAGGTCACTGATTGTTAAAATATAGTACCAGGGGGAATTTTTCTGCAAATTTTCTCAAAAAAAATTTAAACATCATGCCCGATTGCACTAATCGTGAATTGCTTTCTTGTAGATTCTTGCGATTCCTGCTATACCATTGACCATGTCAGCTGGTCTTCTACTTGGTAGTTTTACGGGCACCATAATTGTACTAATTCAATTGTGCCTCCATTTCCTGCTGGAAACATTGTGAAGACTTTTAGGCTCCGACAATCCCGGAACCAGGATGCTTGATCTTTAAGGATTTCTGTAATCTATTGATGATAATTATTTTGGTCTGATGACTTCGAATGACTATGAGCAGCAATATTTTAATATGAGACAACGAGCAACAACTGGTAGAAGTACTTGACCGAGACAACAATTTCAATAGGGCATTTAAAGCACACATCTCTAGACATTTTACATTTTTATATTATAAATTGATTATCCTTTATCCGCGATCATTGTCAGGCATGGATAGACGTTAAGGATTTTATATTTGAGAACTTATATTGAAAATAACTTACCTTTGTAGGCTCTAAACTCATTAGACCACAGGCTCGTGCTGCCACCCCACTGCAACTTCATGAAATAGCGACAATCCCAATAGAATCTGGACCAGGCTGAGTACAAAGCAAGTGAACACAAATCTATATCAACTTTATTTGGCAGAATACCAAATCAATATAGTTTCCATCTTTACAAAGGGATGTAAAGGTTCAAGGTTAAGAAACAGAAATGCGCAACTAAGTGCATGTATACCTTCATCCCGGGCATCTTGACCCAATCAACAGGAGTCCCTGTAGCCTTTGAAACGAACTCTGCCAAGGTCACCTCAGCAATAGATAGGAGACTGCTAAAAGAGTTCAACAATACCTCTTCAAATTTAGTCAAGTCAAACAGCCATCAAACGCCTCGAAGAAATCAACAGACGGGCCAAAGAAGATGCACCATGTGGCAGATGTACCGTCAGTACTATACGCACCGTACCAAATACGCCCAATGGGACATAAACCCATGCACCTAGTGGAGCACAAATCAATGTGCCCATACGAAGCTCGTCACCCAGCAATCATTTAAAGCTATGTGATAGAGTTAAATAGCACGACTGAGCAGTTGACAGCTTTTACAGAAAACGAAGAGCCACCGACGTCAGCATCATTATTACTTGCTTTTGTCGGCTACAGCTTTGCCACATGGCCGACCGATCATCTGCATGTGCCTCCACAGCCATGCGCCCAGAAATATACATGTGCCTCAAAAGCCATGTGCCTCCGACTTACTCCTGATCCCAAAAGACAGAAGCCAAGTCTCTGTATGTGCCTCCACAGCCATGTACCCAAAGCTCTGTATGCTCCTCAGAAGCCATGCGCCCAGACTTGTCTATGACCACTAAAAGTCATAGATTGAGTCGCTCCATGCGCCAGATCCTAGGCGCATCCTGAAAAATCATTCCCTCTACAAAATCCGAGGTCTTTGAGCCACAGACATGTGCCACGTGTCTTTTGACTCTGTTCTGCTCAAGAATGGGTGCTAACCACCCAAGATCTCAGCAACAGACGAATCTTTGCAATTGCCATGTGTCAGCTCCATCGCAGTCCAACAGAGCAGTTCAGCAGATTTAGCTCAGACTTAGGGCGCATCGTCCATGTGCCCACAGCATCAGCAATGTGGCATTCCCATGTACAGGCGCATCCTACATATGCACGCATGAGCAGACCAGTCTGCTGCCTATAAATAGAAGGATCATTCCTTCTCCCAAAAAAATGAAGATCATATCTATAGACAGAAACGAGAAGAGAGACACTTAACGTATCCTTCTCCTCAAAACGCTTCGGCATCCAGAGCAACTCAGACCTTCAGAGAGTCCAAGATAGTCGTCAGATCGTCAACAGAGTCAACGTATTACCACTCGCTCCACCGATACAGTTCCCAGATAAAAATAAAAGTGTACTCCTAGGACTACGTCTAAGTCCTACATTGTATACTATTTTGTTTGTAATTGAAATACCAAGGGTTATCAATCAAAAAGACCTTGTCGCATTTTTATTGGGAACAAGCTGGCGACTCTGCTGGGGAATTCTTTCTCTTTTGATGAGAAAGTCGTGTCGCAATCTGACGACATCAAGCTTGGCTCCTCCCACAAGACACTCGTGGTGAGCCTCAATCAACAAGCATATGAGGAGTTCATCTCTGAAGGTAGCGCAAGTCCTTCGAAGCGACTGCCAAAGCCGAAGAAGACTCGTCAAGTCTGGATGCGCAAAGGAGATGCGTCGAGCACCACCACTGAAGGGGACGCACCACCGTAGCCCACCCTTCCTGCTGACGTTCTCAGCAAGAAAGATGCGCCCGCCAGTGCAGTGCATCTGCAAGGGAAAACGCAGTGTTGACTGCATTCCCCAGTTGTCCTTTTTCCAGTCGAAGAAGATGCGCCGACGAAACAAAGGCGCATCAAACTTCCTCCGCATGAACTCTGGCGTGCAGGAGAGGACCTCTGTCTTTGACAGAATCACTCGCTTTCGTGGCAAGGATGAGTTGGATTTTGAGTACTATGTGCCTTCGCGGGCTGGTACGAAGAAATCCAAGGCAGCACGGTCCATGCACCCCAAATATGCTACGTCTACAGTGAACCGGAGATGTATGCTCAAAATCATGCACACGGCCGATGGTAAGCTGTACAAAGTCAATTCGGGTACATTTGCACCAAATACGAGCTGACTCTCAAAGTTCCCGTTTCACTTGGGCGCATCTTCTGCGCTTGAAACCAAGTCGTGCGAGGCAAAACTTGTGACTTTGAACCCATACGCCCACGTGGGTTGTGCGCATGAAGTGGGTTCAAGTTGTAGTACTTGTTGCTTCCCCACCAATGATCTAGGCGTATCTCATGCGCTGTTACTGGATCAGGGGGCACATCATTCATATGACTACCCCGGCGCTTGGCCTTGCCATACGCCTGAAGGGGGTGTGAAAGTGAAACTCTCCCCTTATGATTTGCGTAATGTGATCACTCACAAACGTAGATCAGGAGAACTGACTATTAAGCACGTTGCGCCCCTCGCGGGGCACCCTTGTGCCATAGTCACCATCAAATGCTGTTGTTGCAAAACAACGGCTCCATTATCCAGGCAGTTTGTGTTCCAGCGACTACAATCTGTTGCACCCATCCGACGTCGTCTCGGAAAGAAGGTGCCAATTGAAGATGAGTCAGAGCCCAAGGAAGCTTCTTACCATGTTGTTTCCAACTCCCATTCATTAGGGAGAAAGACAACCACCAATCCCTCGACCTCAGCAACACTGTCCAAAAGTCAGCCGAGGAAAAGCAAAACGATGGTGCCATCCTCAGGGGTATTTGAGAGCACCCGGTCAAGGAAGAAGGTTCTAGCGGAAGCATTAGCTGGGAATGATCAAACTCCTTCTATCCATGACAACCCTCCACTTGAAGATGAGGACGTTCTCATAGGAACCGACCCCGAGGTAGCTGGGGGTAGCCAGTACGAGGTCTCAGAAGGGGAAGCTCTTCCGCAAGAAAGTAAGGTCGAAAGCGAAGCCTCAACCAATCCATCTACTTCCACCCATGTTATGCCAGTCTATATGGCTGGGGGTGGTGATGAAGGAGAGTCAGACGCTCCAGCTCCGGACATCGTGCAGCGCATGGACACCCTGGAAGGGAGCCTCAAAACCCTCTCTACCACTATGCAATCCTTGACTCAAATGGTATTCGAGATTCGGACCACTCTGGTATCTCAACCATTAGCAAGGCCACCTGTCTTCACCAGTCCCTACCCAGGGGCCAATAGAGAATCAAGTATACCCCCTCAACGGGTATCTTCAGGTGCAGATCATCACACTACACCTCGGACGTCGGCTCCTTGAAATACCGAGCTTCACACCTTACCGCCCTCACCGGCTCCCAGCTCTACAGAGGATTTGGTCGACATGATCAGAGATCTGCGCGAGCGCTTTGAGGCACGAAATAGGCAGGAAGAACGTTAGAAGATGGGAATCCCGCAATCCTACCCTCTTGAATGAAACAAAGTGGTTTACCCTCCCAAGTATAAACCACAAACATTGACGCCATATGATGGGAAGGATTCTCCTCGCCGGTATCTGATCTTCTAGTCCCAAACGAGACATCTCCTAAAGGAAGACGCCCTACTCACCAGCCTATTTGTCGGGAAATTGAAGGGAGTCGCTTACGACTGGTACTGTAGTCTCCCTGACCACTCCATATCAACCTTCAATGACTTGACACGCCTCTTCCTCGACTGATTCTACGACGGTGGGTAGGACATGACCATGTCATCTCTTATAGAAATGCGCTAGACAGAGAAGGAGACTATTCGAGCCTTTATCGAATGTTTTCGACAAGCATGCTTAAGGTTGCCTCCGGGTATGCCAGAACATGCACTGATCGATGCCTGCAGCATGAACATGACTCCTGCAATCAAGCTCTGGCTTGAGTCCATTCAACCTTCCGATTGGAGTTTATTAATCATCGGGGCTGAAGCTGCTGAGAAGAAGGCACGTAATGCTCGTCTTATGGGGGTTAACTTCCCCACCTTTAATGACAGAGGGAAACGGCCTGCTACCAGCAACAATGGGCGCGAGGCGAAAGGGAGCAGGCATTGACCGTCAATGCTTCAAAGAGCACACAGGGGCCCGCTCAGAAGCCTCCACCTGCACCGAGGCTGAATGAGGTCTACTCCTTCAACGACGAGGACACCTTACAACTCTTCGAGATGCTAAAATAGAGTGACAATATCAAGTTGCCTTATCCAAAGCGTCCCGACGAAGTGGGCAGAGTGGGCGATCCGAGGTACTGTTACTACCATCGGTTCGTTGGACATCCAACTCAAGACTGCTACATCTTCAAGAACTACATACAATGCATGATCAATGCAAATGTCATCTCAGTCGATTATGAGGAGAAGATAGTCTCGTCCAACATGGTGTTGCTCCAGTTCGGCACCCTACCGCCTACTACAACTCAAGATGGTGTTGTCCCCATCCCGAATGTGACATTGGGGGTGGTCAACCTTCCGTCGACTCGTGACAATGCGAGTGAAATGATTCCACTCACTACATCTCGGGGGGAGATCATGTGGGTTCACCCAGATCTCGTTCCAGAACTGACTCAACCGGGGGTATATTCTACCTCCAAAGCTAAAGGCAAGAAGACCAAATCTTGCCGAATGGTGACCTCCTCTCCCAAGGAGGCACTTCCTGTACAAACGCGTTCATAGCAGAACGCTCAGCCTGAGGAAGCCCATGTCGAAGTGGCACCTCCCTTTACCACCTCGGTTGCTCAAGATAAAGGTCCTTCCCAACTTCCAGCAGCTGACAAACAGAAGCATAAGGAGGCCCGCTTCGACGGGCCTCTACGAAGAGACAACGCTTCGGGGTTAACCAAACCCCACAACTTTGACATACTGGCAGAACTTGCCAGTACTCCAATTCGGCTGTCCTTGTTCGAGCTCCTCCACCTGTCTAAAGATACTCGGGAGGCTCTCTACGAAGCCCTGAAGGATGTTGAGTCTTTCATCAGTCAGGTCAAGCAGCCTGAGGATGATCCAGCAGCATGTCCACACTGCCATAGTGTGGGGGAGATCATCCCCAACATCATATTCACTCAATAAGACATGATACTCAAGAACAACCGACACAACAGACCGCTGTATTACACAGGGTATGTTGGGGCCATCAAGGTAGATCGGATATAGACCGACCCAGGGTCTTCTCTCAGCATCATCCCCCGAACTCTGCTTCAGACGTTGGGAATCCCAATGCATCGTCTGACATCATCTCACACTACAATCAGTGGCTTCAACGCCAGCAAGAATGAGCCGTTGGGCAAGATTCGACTGAAGTGTCATATCGGTGATCTCCAGACCGAAGTGACGTACTATGTTGTGGATGTGGACGTCAACTACAACATCTTGTTAGGGCGGTCGTGGCTACACGAATACATGGTGGTACCATCCACTCTCTATCAATGTATGAAGTACGTATCCACCAACGGCATAGTCCGAACGGAGTTCGCTGATGTCGATCGTTTCAGAGAGATTGAGGCCTTCTTCATCAACTCTGATCTGTACAAATCGATTCATCTCGAAGATGAATCCAACGATGCCGATGATGAAGCCAAAGACGAAGACGAAGCTGACTTGGAGGCAGAAATAATAATCGATGCTCCCCTGAAAGTGCGACTCAAAGGAAAGTCGCCTCAAACACTGTCTCCTATAGTGGTCAAACTTCGCGGGAGGGTACCAACTTCACTAGGCGGAGCATCCACTGAAGCCCCCTTGAAGATACGACTCAAGGGGAAGCCTCCCCAAGTGTCGGCTCCTCTCGTAGCAAAACTACGTGGGAAGGCACCAGTCACCGGAACACTAACTGAGGCACCTCTTAAGGTGCGGCTTAAAGGAAGATCTCCTCAGTCTTCAACACCTCTTAAGCTTCAAGAGAAGGCCCACGTATCTCTATCGGCACCAAAGCCGACAAAGGCCAAGCTCCCGATGGGTTCTTCCGAACCACCTCAGGCTGCTCCAGTACTCACTGACGAAGAACTGGAAGAGTATATATCCGCCAATGTGGATGCACCGTCCCATGATGATGTAATCCCTCGGGACAAGATCCTATATTTTATCAGTAAAAGGGTATCTTTCAATTATTCTAGTCTCCCACATTGGAATGCTATGTATACTCTAGATAATGCTCTGCAGTCGTTGTAAACACAAATAACAATTGTTAATCATGTAAATCGAGTCATCCTGTACCAAGGAGTCTGTTATATAGTCCTGCCTCGGAACCAGGACGAGAAACCTATCATCTTCGGCAAAGTCGAGCGTCACCAAGACCTTCCACCGACGAAGCCAGAACCCGACACCGACAGAATACAAATTTACCGGTACAATGATCGAGCCAAGTATCTCATCCAAAAGATGGGCTACAACCTGAAAAGCGGCCAGGGTCTAAACTATGGCAAGGGTCGACGTCTTCCTTTACGACTCCCTGTTCCGAAAGGGAAGTCACAAGACTATTATCACCGTACTCGACGGGTGGTGGGCTACATCATGCCCCCAACAACCCCAGAAAGTTCAGAAGCAAAATACGTCACACATTTTCACTCGTCTGAGGCTTCAACTTGGGACTCCGACACCAGCGTCGGTCCAATCTTCAGGAAGGTGCTATCAGCTAACATGACATATGCACATCCTTCAGAAGATGAAGACGACAATCAAACAATAGAGTTCTTCAAAGAAGAACCCTGTGCTCAACGTCTAGGCACGCAATGGGAATCTCGCTTTGAACTCCGGGAACCCCCTACTGAAGACGAAGTCGAGCAGATCGACCTTGGGGATGGATCTTTATCCAAACCTATCTTCATCAGCAAGAGCTTAGCAGGAAAGGACTAAGAATCTTTGGTCCAACTGGTCAAAGAATACATCGACGTCTTCGCTTGGAGCTACGAAGAAATGCCGGGACTCGACCCATAAATCGCAATGCATAAGCTTAATATCTTACCAGACGCTAAGCCTATTAAGCAGCAACAGTGACGCTTCCCTCCCAACATTATGGACACTATCGACAAAGAAGTAGATAAGCTCCTAGACAGTGGGTTTATTCGCGAAGAGCAACAACCAGACTGGGTGGCTAACATCGTTTCCGTCAAAAAGAAGAACGAAAAGATCCGGGTCTGCTTCGACTTTCAGGATCTCAACTCTGCTTGCCCGAAGGATGAATTTCTACTCCCGTTCACCGACGTAATGATCGACAACACATGTGGCTTCGAGCGCATGTCCTTTGGATGGGTACTCAGGCTACAACCAGATCAACATGTTCCCAGACGATAAAAAACACACGTCGTTCAGGACTCCGAAGGGGGTTTACTGCCAGTAATGCCCTTTGGCCTGAAGAATGCAGGTGCCACATACCAAAGAGCTATGAGCACCATCTTCCGCCAGCACCTTCGCAAAACAGTCGAATGCTATGTTGACGATATCGCCGTCAAGAGCCGTCTTCGAGGCGATCACCTCCAAGATCTGAAGACAGTCTTTGATCTCATGTGGGCACATCATCTCAAGACGAACCCCGCCAAATCCTTCCTTGGGATTTCCAGTATAAAGTTCTTGGGCTTCATTATCACTGCAAAAGGCATCCATGTCGACCCCGAGAAGACTAAAGCTATCCTTGATGTGGATCCTCCGAAGAACCATAGAGAACTTCGAGGCCTGCAGGGACGTCTCTCATACATCCGAAGGTTTATCGCGAACCTTTCCGAAAAATGCCAGCCCTTCACCAAGCTCATGAAGAAGGGAGTCTCCTATATCTGGACGAAAGAATGTTAGAAAGCCTTTGACGACATTAAAGCTTATCTGACGAGCCCCCCAATCTTTGTGGCACCTGTCGCAGGCAAACTATTTCTACTCTATATCCGCGCAATGGACCATTCCCTTGGCGCTTTGTTGGCCCAGAACAATGATGCGGGCTATGGGAAGGCCATCGACTACCTCAGCAGGACAATGGTCGGGGCCGAACACTGGTACAACCTCGTCGAAAAAGAATTTCTAGCTCTAATATTCGCCATCCAGAAAACTCCCTATTACGTCTCGGGACAGACAATTCATGTCATCTCCTGGGTCAATCCGCTCAGAGGTCTCATGGCTAAGCCGGGAGCGCTAAATTCATGATTAGCTACTTGGGCGATACTATTGACGCCAAATGACATGGTATTCGTCCCACAAAAGGCTGTCAAAGGCCAAGCATTGGCCGACTTCCTAGCTACGCACCTAATTTCGGAATCGTCCCGACTCTATGAGGACATTCCAGATGAAGTGAGAGAATCAAACATTACCGAAGAGAACCCAGTTTGACAGATGTTCTTCGACAGTGCTTCAAGAACAGGCCCCAAAGGCCAGACCATTGCAGGAGTAGGGGTAGTCCTGATCTCCTCCGACAAGCTGGTCATCCAGCGTGCCTATTCCCTTTCAGAGCCATGCTCCAACAATGTTGCAGAGTACAATGCTCTCATCACGGGACTCCAATTAGCAAAGCAGCAGGGGGTAGAATACCTCGAGTCTTATGACGACTCAAAACTCGTTGTCAATCAAGTTCAAGGACAATACGAGGTCCGCCATGAAGACCTGGTCCCTTATCACAAAGCATCGTTGGACATCATCTCAACCTTCGCTAAATTCTTCGTAGAACATGTGCCTCGGCTACAAAACTTGGAGGCTGACGCTCTTACAGGCCTCGCATCCTCATTGGCAGCACCCATCGAGACTCAACACTTTATCACAGTGGTGGGTCAAGATTTGACTTGCCCCAGAAATAATCTGCGCATACGAACAAATCATGCCATGACTACTGATACCAGCATCAACGTTAGAGACTGGAGATTCTCGTTCATCGACTTTGCCGTCTACGGGAACCTACCGGAAGACCCGAAGGAAGCAGCCTCAGTCAGAAGGCGCTCGCTCCGGTTCTTTTATGATACGGCCACTAAAATGCTGTACCGATGCTCCTACGATGAACTTCTCCTCTGATATCTATCAAACGAAGAAGCAGCCGAAGCTCTTCGAGAAGCCCATGATGGAACATGCGGAGCTCACCAACCCGGTCCTAAGCTACAGGACCGACTTCGACGCATGGGCTATTACTGGCCCACCATGATGGCCGACGCTGTCGAGTATGCAAAGAAATGTCGTGCTTTCCAGCTACATGCTGACTTCATCCACAGACCGACAGAGCCTCTACATCCTACGGTCATCTCTTGGCCATTTGAAGCCTGGGGCATGGACATAGTGGGACCCATCCCTCATCCAGGGGACACCGTTTTGTCCTAGCAATCAGTGACTACTTCTCTAAGTGGGTAGAAGTAGTACTACTGACAGATGTGAAAAGCTCAAAGGTGATCAGCTTCATCAAGCACCACGTCATCTACCATTTTAGGGTACCCCGGAGGATCATCCACGACAACGGTCCATAATTTATCAGCCATGCGTTCAGTAGATTCTGCGACAAGAATCGCATTCAGAATGTGGCATCAACCGCCTACAATCCGGCAGCAAACGGATTGGCTGAAGCTTTTAATAAAACCATCGTCAAGCTACTCAAAAAGGTCGTGTCATCCAACAAGCACGACTGGGATGAGAAGCTCGGTGAATGCCTTTGGGCCTATCGTACGACGATATGGACCCCGACGGGTAACACACCATTCTCGTTGGTCTATGGATGCGAAACAATACTGCCTCTAGAGATCCAGATACCCTCACTCCGAGTGGCAATCACGAACCAGCTGACGGAAAAAGACAGTCAACGTTACCGTCTGTAAGAGTTGGAAGGGCTCGATGAAAAATGCCTCTTGGCTCAACAGCGCATCGAACTTTATCAAGCCCGCATTTCACAGGCTTTCAACAGAAGAGTAAAACAGAGAACTTTCCAAGTAGGCGACCTGGTTCTGGCAGTCAGAAGATCGATGGAGATGACTCACAAGACACCGGGAAAGTTCAAACCCAAATGGGAAGGACCCTTTATCGTAGAGACGGTATACTCAAACGATGCTTACCGTCTCGCTCAACCTAATAGGGACTTGTTCATGATGCCCATCAACGGCAAGTTCCTAAAGAAGTACTACTCCTGACATTCTTCAAAATGTACTTCCCTCTCCCTAATGAGAAAATTTATGAACTTGACAAACCAAGTTCACGCCCCTCCTTTGATAATCACATGCTCCTGGAACCCAGTTGTTCCGTTGCATCCCCAGTAGGAGAAAAACCATGTCCACATCACCTCTGAGTTGCTTCTCTACACCCCACAAAGCAGAACCTTACACTATGTAAGATCACGCTCATTACTATGTTTACCACGTTACCTCTGAGTAAACATCCTGTGCAACCACCCTTGCATTATTGTACATTGATCCTAGAACATCCACGTCCATATCACCTCTGAATTGTTCTATACATCCCTACAGAGTTCACTCCTACCACGTCCATATTATCTCTGAGTAGAAAAGCTCTATCATTAACCCATATTTACCACGTCCATATCACCTCTGAGTAAATATGTCGGTTTTCTCCCTTCGTAACTTATTATCTGTACCTAGAAACCAAGGTACGCAAAAGATAATAGGTCCACCAAAATCACAAGGTTCATCACAGAAATGAACAAAACAAAATGTTCTTTATTTCTTCATCTAAACAAGAAGTAAAAGGACTATATTTACAAAAGAAAAGAGATAGAGGCGTCTCAAACAAAAAAAGGCAACCTACGAATCCTTACAGCCAGGGATCATAGTTACGCTGAGGCATGTACCATTCTCTCAGCCATTTTGCATAAGAAGGCTCTATTTGATTCAGATCCTCGGCAAGGGTAGGAGAGTCAGAACTCCCGGTGCTACTATCCTCTGACAGTGGCTTCTCCTTGACAGCAAATTCAACCTTAGGAGTAACTTCCTCCCTGATAGTCACCGGCTCTTACTTGACTTCAACCTTTGGTAACACCTCCTCCTTAACGGTCACTGGCTCTTGTTTAACGAGAGGAGGCAGTACCTCCTTCTTCATGACAACCTCTGCCTTCGGCATGGATACTGCAACAGAGTCAAAGAAAAGTTAGCAAAAAGACTTAGAAGCTCAAAACAAGCATCTGAGGCGTATCAACAAATCCGGCGCATCAACTAGGTCAAAATCCATGTGCACAGATAGAATGTCATCAAAGGCGCACACACAGGACTGAGGCCCGGGCACATTTGAAGTGAAAGCTTCGGCGCATCATCAGGACCTAAGTCCATGCGTGTCAGCAGAAGGAGGTTCGGCGCATCATCATGACCTAAGTCCGTGCGTATCAGCAGAAGGAGCTTCGGCACATCATCAAGACCTAAGTCCATGCGCGTCAGCGAGAAGGAGCTTCGACGCATCATCAGGACTAAGTCCATGCGCGTCAGCAATGGGAAGCCTATGCGTGTCAATGGGGATGCGACTCATTTCAGGCACACCCACGTGCTCCAACAGTGTTGTAACGAAGTGAAAACACCAAGGCAGAGGATCACCCACCGATCACCGCCGACCGAACGTCGACGGGCGTCGCTGCGACAAAGGGAGCGTCCTCCACGTCGACCTCCACGGGCTCCTTGTCCTTGCCCCTTCCTCGGCCAGCACCGCTACGGGAAGTCTTGGGAGCCATCTCTCTAAAGAAGCTAGGGTTTTCAAAAGACTCTAGAGGAAGAAGGAGAAGAAGTAGAAGACTCTCTCTCTCCCCCTCACATACGCCTATTTATAGGCACGAGCCACACGCGTGAACCAATGAGGCGTGACGTCAGCAGCAGCAGCTGCTTTGGGTCTCGTGAAACTGACGGCTGCATATCTTCCAAAAGATTATCATTACTTTTAAAAATTTGAGGCATTATCTTCTTGCATTAAAACAAGGAAGAGCATGCGCCCCCACAGCAATACATGGAGCGATCATGCTCCCAGCAGAGCCATGCGGCCAGACGAGGATATACGACCAGAACAACTACTACCCATGCTTCTTGTTTAAAGTATTCCAAAACTTGGCAGAAAGTTTTGAAAACTTTGAAGCGGGTCTTGTAAAAGCATAGAATTTCAAGCACATCTCAGGCCAGAATTCTTATGCGCCCTAACTCTCATGCGCCCCCAAAATCAACATGCGCCAGGAAACTCAATAAAATACTTGGCACAGCAGAAAACAGCAAAGAAGTAGGGACATTAAAGTTAGGATTTTATTTCATATAAAAGTCTATTACATGTCCAAAACTCTTTTACAAAGAAAATTCTATTAGAAAGAAAAAAAAGCCTAAAAGCTACAGCCAGGCGCATCACTCTGATGCAACAGCCAGGTGCATCATTCCAGCATCTCAGCGTAGGCACATCCCCGTGCATAGTCAGAGCGAATCACTTCCTCGTCAGTATGTGGACACTCTAGCAGGAGGAGTGGCTCTTCTAGCCTAACCAAATTGGGGCACGACAGCCCCGACCTGCGGCTCTTCCAGCATAACAAAAATTGGGACACGACCGCCCCGATCTTTGGATGCAACAGACACCTTCAGCCTATGTCAGGACACGACGATCCCGATATTTGGATGCAACAGGCACTTCACATGCTTGTATGAAAACAGGGCCGATGGTGAAAATACCAACCCGGCACATCTTCGTCTTCGGAAGGAGTTCATCGTCAACTCGCCAAGGCAGAGGACCGATCGAGTTCGTCTCCATGAAGGAAAGCTAAGTGAAATGAGAAACAAAACTCTTCACAAAGCAATTTATAGGTCGGGGCAACCTTCGCCCATGTGCCAAGTGGCAGTCTCCTCATATTCTGTGTAATGAATCAGGATTAATATCGATGAATATGCCTCTTCAAATTCAGTTAAATCAAACAGCCATCAAATGCCTCGAAGAAATCAACGGACGGGCCAAAGAAGATGTGCCATATGGCAGATGCGCCATCAGCACTATGCGCGTCGTACCAAATGCGTCCAATGGGACATAGACCCATGTGTCTAGTGGAGCACAGATCAATGTGCCCACACGAAGCTCGTCACCCAGCAAACATTTAAAGCTATGTGATAGAGTTAAACAACACGACTACAGTTGGCAGCTTTTACAAAAAATAAAGAGTCGTCGACGTTAGTATCATCATTACTTGCTTTTGTCGGCTACAACTTTGCCACGTGGTCGACCGATCATCTGCATGCGCCTCCACAGCCATACGCTCAGAAATCTGCATGTGCCTTAAAAGCCATACGCCCCTGACTTACTCCTGATCCCAAAAGACAGAAGCCAAGTCTATGCATGCGCCTCCACAACCATGCGCCCAAAGCTCTGTATGCGCCTTAGAAGCCATGCGCCCAAACTTGTCTGTGACCACTAAAATTCATAGATCGAGTCGCTCTATGCGCCAGATCCTAGGCGCATCCTAACAGATCATTCCCCCCACAAAATCCGAGATCTTTGAGCCACAGACATGCGCCACTTGTCTTTTGACTCAGTTCTGCTCAAGAATGGGTGCTAACCATCCAAGATCTCAGCGACAGACGAATCTTCGCGACTGCCATGTGTCAGCTCCACCGCAGCCCAATAGAGAAGGTTAGCAGATTCAGCTTCGACTCATGGTGCATCATCCATGCGCCCCACAGCATCATTCATGTGGCGTTCCTACGTACAGGCGCATCCAACATATGTGCGCATGAGCAGACCAGTCTGCTGCCTATAAATAAAGGGATTATTCCTTCTCCCAAAAAAATGAAGATCATATCTACAGACAGAAACAAGAAGAGAGACACTTAACGTCTCCTTCTTCTCAAAATGCTCCGACATCCAGAGCAACCCAGACCTTCAGAGAGTCCAAAATCGTCGTTAAATCATCAACGGAGTCAACGCATTACCACTCGCTCCACCGATACAGTTTCCAGATAAAACAAAAGTGTACTCCTACGACTACGTCTAAGTCCTACATTGTATAATGTTCGGTTTGTAATCGAAATACCAAGGTTTATCAATCAAAAAGACCTTGTCGCATTTTCGATGGCGAACAGTAGCTACTCCCTATTCTTTCCTAGTTCTAAACTTGGTGGAAGGTGCGCCAATCACTTCCTCTGCATAGAACAAAGGAAAGCGCCACATGGCTATTCCTCACTCCTCTCTAGTTCCAAACTTGGTAGAGAGTATACCCATCACTGCCTCTGCACAAAACAAGGAAAAATGCCTTGTGGCATCTCCTTATTCTTCCCTAGTCCTGGACTTGGTGGAAAACTCATCTGATTGTGCCTCTGTGCCAATCGATGCTATAACACTTCTTAGTAGAAACTCTATTTCTCTTGGCAGAGGCAATTAAATCAATGCCAAGAAAATAGACTCTGCTCAAAGTTCACTTCCTGTTGCCCATCTGCGTCGTACCAAACATGTTGGAATAGTTTGCACAGAGCAACAGGGCATCTTGCCCACTCCACATCAAACTGGCCAGTGCCAGTCAGGCCAAAATCAGAATCTTCCCACTCTGTGTATATCATGATCAAAGAAGGAAAAATTGATGGTGTCTCAAACTGACAAGCAAGTGGCGCATAACACTAACATGCGCACTTATCTTAACAAGCGTAGAATAGAACCTATTCCATCGAATCATATGGCACACCAAGCATAGTCTGCGCCAACCACCAAATTGTGCACAGAAAAGGCTTCTAAGATCAAAAATCCTCTTACTTGTGTCAATGAACTCAGCACTTCCCTGTACACTCACGGGACACAGAATCTCAAGAATATGAACCATATTCCTAACATAATCAGGGAACATGTACCTTCTTCTTCTTCTATCAATGTGACTGATCTCTACAAAATTCTTGTACAAAAATTGAAGATTGCAGGATCATCTCATACACCCATAATTCCACACCAGAAACATCACTGTAATCAGCAACATGAGATAGTAATCAAGTACTACTATCAATCAGCCAAACGGTCTATTTTTTACCACTTGAACTAACTCGGACTCCTGAACTGATCATGGTGGACGAAGACGAATTGTTATTTGCTTCAGTCATCATGACATCCCATAGTACTGGGGATGGAGAACGTCTAAGACGTAGCGCATCAAAATCCTAGTCAACAATATCTTGATCGAATTCGTGACTTCGGCAAGGGTGTGTACCAGAACACCAGAGCAAGAAACCGAGAATTTCTCGGTCAAAGGAATCTTCCTACTCCTAATATTAGGGGTAATACTCTGCCTGACTTCGACGCCGATAGTGAAGATTCTTATCAGACTATCTTATCCACCAGTTCATCTTCGGTGGCTAGAAAAGTGTCTGCCTACATCACTAATGAAGACCAAGACACTTCTAGCTCTGCCAGTCAGAAGTAATGGATTTTTGCTTTAGAGGCCAACCTGAAAGCCATGGATGACATGGTTACAGGGATGCATGTCATGATTATGGCACAATATGCTGTTCCGTCGGTCATAAATCTAATTCCGAATCAAGAACATGTAGCAGTCTCTGCACCTATCAACACCGGTCTGGGGGTACAATCCCCTCTCAATATTGCTATACCAGCTCAGGCTACCCCCAAGTTATTTTGGTGCTGGGGTGGTACTTATCACGCAGTTCTGCCTCCCAATCCATCGAACCAGTCTACTACTCCTCAAATATCGGGAGACCCTCTGGAAGCAGTCAAGCTTCTACGAAATCAGTTTGAAGCTTTCAAGCAAAAATAGGGTCTGCATAAAGTAGGGATCAAACAACCCTATCCTGCTGAATGGAAGGAAGTTCCATTCCCACCCAAATATAAGCTGTCGACCATAATTATATTCGATGGTAGCACATCACCAAGTCAGTACATCAACCATTTCGAGATGATAACTGACCATCTTCAGCAGAATGATGCTCTACTCCCTAGAGTATTCGTTGGGTGTTTAGCAGGTGTTGCCTATGACTGGTACTATAGTTTGCCAGATGGTTGCATAATATCCTTCGCAACACTAAAACAGATGTTTCTGGAACGGTTCTACGAAGGAACAAATGACATGACCATGTCAGCCCTTACTAAAATCAAACAAAGGCCTAATAAGACCGCTGAACGTTTCATAGAGCGCTTCCGTCGTGAAGTACTCAAAATGCCTTTGGGTACTCCTGATACATTGACTATAGATACTTGCAAATCAAACTCATTACCTATAGTCAGCATATGGATGGGACCCACACAATTCCAAGACTGTGGCTCCTTTATAGTAAGTGCCAGGGCAGCCGAAGATAGTGCTGATAAATTCAAGCAGCTAGGCATCTCGATGCCTAACCTCGACATTGATGAGCATCCTGCTACCAACAGTGGGGGTCGTCAAAACAACCGTAAAGGAAAAGAAGCCCTGGCTATCAACGTGAGTCAGCCGGCGCCTACAACAACGGCATCTCCATAGAGGGCACCATGTTCCAAAGAAGAATATTTCTTTGATGAAGACGATATCATGAGCATATTTGATTATCTAATCAAGAGCAACAAACTTCAACTGCCCGAAGCTAAACGGCCGGATAAAGTAGGTAAAACTGACAATCCTAAATATTCTATGTATCACAGGTTCCTGGGGCATCCAACCAGGGTGTGCTATGTACTCAAAGGAAAGATCCAGGAGCTGATCCATGCCAAAGCAATCACTCTTCAACAAGACAAAACGACGGTGAGTGCCAATGTCGTCTCTCGACAGTTCGATAACTTTCCTGCTCAAATGGTACATGATGGCGTTGTCTCTATCCCAAAGGCTACCTTGGAGATTGTCAACCTTCACCAACAAGAAGTGATGGCTTGGTACCTTTATCAACTGATAAAGGTGAAATCATGTGGATTTATCCTGATTTGGTAGCCGACTTTGAACCGAAGACATCTACTTCTTCTTCCAAGTCAAAGAAGACGGCCAAATATAATTATGTCATATGACTTCAAGTGAATCTATTTCACTGGATGGTCATGTTCCTCCTCTGAACACTACGTTCGTAGCAGGGACAAGTTCCTGTGTAGGGGTATCAGTGTAGGAAAAGGAGGACAGGTAAATAGGAACCTGTGTTGGACACTTGATAGACAAGGTATAGGTATTCAATTAAAAGTTAAGAGGGAGATCTAACAGGATTTAGAAGCATTAACAGTAGTAGTGGTGGCATGGTTAGCCCACTATTTGGAGGTGGCAAAGCGCCTAGGCCAGTGACCTGTGTAGGGTTTCTTGGAGCAGTTGTGTATGAGTGGGTTAGTGAGACTTTTGTGTTATTGTTGTGTGTGTTTGAGTGAGGGTATGTTGGTATAGGTTTAGGTAATGCCTAGGCAAGGGTGATAAGTAAAGTAGGTAACAGGTTAAGGTAATTGGGATAGAAATTAGATTAGAGTAATAGGGCTTGTGTAGGTAATAGGTTATGGGTTACCTATGTGATTTGTCATGGAGTATCAAGTGACAGAATCCTGTAGGTAAGCCATAGAATATGTTTGAATATTTTATAGGTAATAGGTAAACATGTAGTTGTTGGATATGCCTAGGTAGGGTGGGATAAGGCTAATGCATAAACATAGGGTAAATAGGTTAGGTAATTGAATATACCCTTGTGCAAGGTATAGGCAATACATAGGTAATTGAGTATAGAGGCTAAGGTATTGTATCATAGGTAATAGCTAGTATAGCCTACATACATACCGTATAGACCTAATATCCTAGAGAGAGACTCAAACAACCTAGAGATAGATAGTTTGACCAGGTTTGACTAGTTTGACTTAGAGTTGCCTAGAAATGACTTTATGACATAGATTTGGACTAGTTTGACTTATTTTCATTCTAAAACTTGGTATTGATGTAATATTCCATATTTAGGTCTTCGAGGCACTATATCGGGGATTGTTGATACTTTATACCAGATTTTAGGCGAGTACAGTCTCTAATAATTTTTGTTTATGATATTTTCTATGTTTCTTGTATTTAGTATAGATATCCTTGAATTCTTGACACATTGGTTACACAGATTGGTATTTTTGAATCCCATCATGAGATGTTATTCCTGTATGTCTTAGTATACCCTGTGGAAGCCCCCGTTATTGTTCTTGTGCATTGTATAGACACGGATTCCTGAAAGGATTAGCTACCTTCTCAGAGTTTGTCGTGTCATAATGTATCATGGTTGGATCCACTGTACCAGTCGAGGAGGGGAGTAGTAGTATAGACATGTGGCCATACCCCTCCCGTACATGATATTGTTTTCCCGTGAGTGTTAGACATACACCACACGTATGACTAGCCAGGCCATAAATTCCCGTACAAGTTCACAATCTGGTCACATATTAAAACTAGTACTCACTCATATAGATAGCATTTTCTGATTTACTATACATGATGAATCTTGTTTTTTCTATTTACTTACAGTATTTCTATATATGTTTATGCTCATGTATATGACATTACTTCTTGTATATTCTTTCTATTTACTGTTACATAGTCCATATCATTTATTGGAACTGTTATTAAAAATATAGTTCGCTCCAATCCTGACTGGATATATTTTTCAAACGACACAAAGGACGAGTGCCCTACCAACTATGGCCCACAGGACATAGTAGGCATAGATCAGGAGACCTTGGCACATGAGGTCTTAGCTCCAGCTGACGGGACTGTAGTGGCGACCCAGTTAGACTAGGTTTTTGTACTGGATATGTCTCCAGCACTATCTGACTTTGGCATGCTATTATTTTAAACTTGTATTAAGATATTTGACTCTTAGACTCTGGACATGTATTATGTTATATTAGACTTCTGGATATTTTTCTTTATGTCAGTATCTTTTATCGTGCCATCTTATCTGCCTTATAGATTTGTGAATGGGTATAATTATATCATTGTTGTCCTCCAATTGGAGATGAGATATATTAATAGTTTATGATATTCACTGCTAGTATAGTAGACCTGGACAACGTTCTACCACCGATACTGCGATGTAGGTTGGGCGCTGTCACACACTTGTACCCCTATATCGGGTGCGGGTCGTGATAATTGTTGACCGATAATCTGTGTATCGTAGAGTTTATCTGATAGAGTTGCATTCATGCATTGGTCCTGGACAACTTGTGCACAACTATAGATCTCTACGACCGATTCTGGGTACTATAACCGCTCGTCCTGGGAGGATAGAGTAACACCCTGAGGTAAAAAAGTCCTCGCGATCATGGGGTGTATAGAGTGTCCATTAACGACGAGCTAAACCAAAGAGTCACAATGGCTAACTATAAGGAATGACCCATGGACCATCATATAGATATGTGTCGATTAGTGAAGAGTTGAACCTTGAGCCGCAGTTGCTAGCATATGCGTTATCAGTGTAGAGCTAAACCATGATGCCTAGAATGCTTTTAAAGTCCCTAATGAAATGATATGGCTTATGAAACACGTTGCGCACTACACATGAAATGAATATTCCATTGTATACTTGAAATGAATAGAAATTAATTATGGCTTTTCGAAAGTTTTTTCAAAAGATGTAGTCTGACTCTAATCTGCTTGAAATAAACATAGGTAAAAGTAGCAAGCCCATATCATCTGAAATATTTTCTCACTAAATGAATCAGTGATCGTTTTAGACGATGTAGCCTTTGTTCACATCACCAGTATGTTGATGTACTGACCCACCACCAGTTTGCACGCGGGTGCAAGATGCATCGAGATAGATAGTCCAAAGCAATAGCCCGAGCCTCATCCTCAGGAGCCAAAATTCAGAATAGATGCAAAGAGATGGGTTTTCTGTTCAAAAGAGATGGTTATATGTTCTAAAGAGTTGGTTTGGTATATAAAGAGATGTAATGTATAGAACGGGATCATTGTAATCTGTAAAGTTTTTGAGAGATTGTAAGCCAAGTATGGCATATATCAGAGAGAAAATGAGAGCTTTATAATATGTTCAAAACGATATCAATAAAGAGAATTTATTCATGTTACCATTGTGTTCAATTATATTCTGCAATATGTCTGCTACTACTTCAATTTCTGCAATCATATTATGCTGTGTTATTGTCTATCTTATTTATTTTGTCATATTACAGGTCTTGGCCTTGTGCAAGCACAACTTAGGCTTGCACAGCATCACGTCCAAGCGAGGACGAATGGTTCCACAGAGTCCAAAGCGAGGACGAAAGGACTTTACGGGATTGGGGTGTGACATAATGGTATCAGAGCAACATCATCATCTGGCCAATTGTTGATTCATTATAATTCGAAGATATTTTCGTGATCGAAATTCCTTTGCCTACTTGATATCGTTAATAAGATAAACGTTCCATACAATAAGTTTGTTAATATTTTTATGATGTCGATATATGCTTTATTGATGGATTGATTGAGATTGAGATGTTTTATTGAACATGAGTTTTGATATAATTTGGACTGTGATTTTATGGATTGATGATGGCGAAGGATGAGGACTATCGCTGCTATCGACATCGTAAGTTTCTTCTTAAGTTTCGAGGATGAAACTTTTTCTCGGTAGGTAATTATGTAGTGCCCTGCTCTGCGAAGGCACTAGATAAACAGAGAAATCGAATTTCTGGCTCTGCAACATAAGACGATTGATCTTTGTAACATTGGCTTGGTATAAATTATATACCAATTTAGATTTAAATTATCAACTAAATCCCTACTTGCCACATATACTCACGTGTTCAGCTTCTTGGGTATGCAAAAGAGGTTTAAAATTAAGATTTAATAGATGTAGGGTTACTTTGATATATAGGAACTTGTTAATACTCAATTTAATTAATTAATCATGTCAATATATGTCAATTTGGTATATTTTACAAAGTGGACAGAATTGACATTATTGTGTCAAACTAACAACTTGTCAACCTTACATGCTCAAGATTATCCCAAAATATAAGTATGATACTAAGGAGTGTGTGTTCCATGTATAAAAATAAAGAAGAATTGTGTATGTGTTGTGTATGCAAGTGGTACTAAGAATTATAATTACCCACAAAATTTATAGGTTGTGTCCACATGTTGTATCAAGGTACATGTATATATAAGTAGTAGGTGTTCATGTATATTTACGTAATTCATGGGTTGTGTTTATACTAATTACACAATTTCGCATGTATATATATATATATATATATATATATATATATATATATATATATATATATATATATATATATATATATATATATATATATTAGAGTAGGAGTGTCCAAGAATCTAGCTAAAGTTGTCTACATAATTATGTTGCCAAATTAAATACTTTTATGCTTGTAAAAGAAGTTTATGTTAATTTTGTCCTAGAACTTAATTTTGGACAGAATTTAATTATAGGAAAATATCAAAAGTCAATGATTTATTCGAAATTCTCTATGAATTAACTTAATACCATTGTGTATTGGATGCCTTGGTTTTACAATTTTGTCATGTTGGATTTACTTCATACTATGAATATCGGAAGCTTCTCAATAAGGAAGACGCGAAAAAAATGCAATCTTTAATTTAGAGCCTTAGCTAGCCCTCTTCCTTACCGATACTGACATATCAAAATATTAGTAACAACACACATATATTAGACACTCAATAATTTTTACCAATCTAAGTCTAAGTATTAGGATGTCGTACTCCATTTTATGATAAAACTTACAAAGCCTATAATCATAATTCTCATCCCTATATATATATATATATATATATATATATATATATATATATATATATATATATATATATATATATATATATATATATATATATATATATACCTAAATCATAACAAAATTTGAATATAAAGTATCCATAAATATTCTCTACAAAATTCAAGCTCATATACACCTTACAATCTTAAAAATTTGGATTTTATCAATAGTATTAATAATTTCCAGAATTGAATCTAACCAAATTAACTCAAAATAATTAAGAAAGCCAAATTTTAAAATAATTTCAAGAGAAAAGGGGAAGAGGACTTGCCTTGGTTTGATGATGACCAAGATTTGGCTTTCCCAACTTCTTCCTAACATAATACCCAAATTAAAGATTTATATTAAGTATATATGCATTCATATATATAAACCCAATTTCTTCTTGACCTAGAATTGAAATTGGAAGGGAAGGAGAAGGGGATAAAGGAATTTTACCTAGGTTTATTGGAAATGGAAGAGCAGGAGGAGAAGGAGGAGGTGCTGGAGGTGGTGGTGGCTGGCGACGGGGTGGCCAGCGGCGAGGCTGTCGGCGGTCAGCAGTCGGCGGCGACAGCGGGTGGCCGGCGGTCGGTGGGAGTGGCAGCAGCAATCGCAGCAGTAGGGGCAACAGTAACAGCTGCAGTAGCAGCATTGGAGGATGAGAGGAGGGAGAGATTTATGTGTGTGTGTGTGTGTGTGTGTGTAGAGGAAGGAGAGGGAATGAATAAAGAAAAGAGGAGGGAAGGGGGGTCATATGAGAAGAGTCCTTCTCTTCATGAGTGGACATGTGGCATGACCAGTACCACATGTCTTTAGAGGATGGACACCTCACCTTTACTTGATGACACATGGCTTGGAGGTTGCCATTATTTGACACCTATGTTAAATGAGTAGGTAAGCCAATTGTGCAATTGCAAGAATTTCCTAGGGGTCCAAATGTAACAATTATATATAGAGAAATTATATATATTTAAACAAGATTTATTATGATTATCATTATCATTATTTATTAATTATTTTTAAAAAAAAATTAGAGCATAACAAATCCAGTAACTGTTGGATATGATTCTTTAATATGTAACAATCATTTATAGAATGATGTACATATCGATGATAGAAGCAGTATTTTGCATCATCGGTCTGTCCCATTTCATCTGGCCTACGAGGGGGTGGAAGCTGTAATTTGTTACCCTTTATGAGTACATGGAAGATATCCAGTATAAGGTCCTCATTAAAAGTATATTGTTGCTTAGGTTTCGGAACAGGTGAAGCTTTTTGCTTAGGCTGGGAAGCAGCTGCTGAAACATCCACTGTGAAGGATTCCTTCCCTTCATTAGTTTTCCCAGAAGTATTACTACTCTGGGGACGCTTCCCTTTGTTATCTGGTGACCTGAGCCCGATTAGATGTAAAACTTGGATGGACTCTTCTGCCTTCTCAAAGGCTGCGATGAAAGTTGGCCAATCATCATGATCACCAGGTCCTATACAAAACCTGATTATAGGTAAAAAGTTTCTCTGACAAGTATCAATTAATACATGTTAAGGAGTCCCCAGGTGTAATTTCGTGGCAAGTGGCCTGAATCGTTCAATAAATTCTCGAGCTGGTTCTTTATTATCTTGCTTTATTGCAATAAGCTTTGACATAGAAACATCACATGTCCCTTCATTAAACCTAGTAAGAAACAGTTTCTCCAAGTTCTTGAAGGTCTTAATGTAATCATAGGGCAGACTACAAAACCATTCAAAGGCTACCCCTCTCAATGTGCTAATGAACAATTTAGCCCACAATGCATCATTCTTTGGTATATGCACTATTTGAGAATACAAGTATGTCAAGTGCTGTCGTGGAGAACTTGTTCCTTCATATGGAATCAGAGACTAAGGTTTGTATTTTGGAGGACAAGCCACATCATCCCATTCTGGAGGATAAGGATGCGACATCCCTATTTTAGAGAGGTCTTCTTTTAAACTGATAAAGTCTAATTGAGCATTGATATTTAGAATAGCTTCTTGAGGATCGATTGTCTGATGCGAAGAAGTCGATTGTGTGATAGTTGGCTATATCTGCTGCATCACTGGCATGGAAGTACTTCCAACTATCGAAAAAGAAACTGGGTTCAAAGTCAATCAAGCTGCATCTTATGCCACAAGATGTGGGGTAGGCGGATGAGATTGGTACAGGGCTACTTGTATATTTATTGTTGCTTGCATCTGCTGCATCATCGTCATAACATTTTGTAGCATGTTCTGAGATTATCAATTCTTTGGGGATCATTACTACCCCCTTCTTCATTACCAGTCATATATACTAATGATGTATGTGGACTACCAGATGGAGAAGTATGCGACAAGGCATTACTAGGATTAGTGTCGCTAGAATCTGATTGTGAGACCACATCATCTCTAGGTTCACCAGAAACACAGTTTTCTGAAGTCTAAGGTGCTCTAACATTAGAGCGGGATGTAGAATGATCAAAAATTAGGATATTGCTACCCCGGTCATGAGAACAACATTGTCCTTTCCTAGAGCTTGAAGAATGTCTAGATCGGGAATGAGTTCATCGATAAACACCCTCTGGTGAAGGAGTCCTCTGACCTCCTCTAGGTGAAGAGGAAGAAGAGACCTTGTCATCTCCTTGTCCTAATGTTGTATAAATCGAGGCCACTGGTAGTTCATCATCAGAAAATTATCGTTCATGACACGATAGATCTGGCAAATTTGGTTGCAACCTCTGAAAATAGATTGTCTAGCCAATTGAACAACTACTTTTGAGCAGCAGTAGTTGATGACAATCCTTGCACATGAACATCCTCGAGGGGACTCAACTGTATTTGATGACATCTCTATTGATTTACGTTATGCCGAAGCATGTCACGCAAATCAACAGAAGTATGTATGACCTTCTTTCCTTTCTTATGCGCCTGGATAGAATTCAAGCATGGAAAAGTTGGTTTATGAACTCGTCGACCCATTTTATGTACTTGGGAGCACCCAGTACTTAGGTCTTAAGTAGTTTTGCCATGCGGACTCATTTTGTGCTCATTGGGAAGCAATGTGCATGAGTCCACAGCATGTGAAGAGGAAGTGCATGGATGACTAGGGCGCATAGAATCCAGTTTGTATAATTTTCCATTGTCTGCACGCATGACACGAAGAGTCTCATGACTTGTGGCCTCTTCGTGAGGCATAGAACTGGTCGAAAAGGAATATTTGTTGAAAACATATTTCTTCTCCCTAGTTATGCATTCATAATTCTGTGTTGCAGGTTCCAACACTCAAGTCTTTGGCATCATAGTGTTTTCCTCTACCAAAGCTCGAATATTGTACCTTCTTTTTCCCAAACTTGGGGCAGGTACTTCTTTATTGGACAATAGCTTTATTATTAGGCGCATAACTCCTATGTGCCTTCTTAACATTCTTTTTCCTGTGGGAAGCACAAGATTTAACATATGGCCTGCTGATAGAGTCCTTCTTAGACGAATAATAGGCATTATGCGACTCTGTAGCAGAAACTTCCTTAGAAGCAGCAATGGCTGACACTGAGCCATGCGCCTTCGAGTTGTTGTTTTAGCCAGCATTGGCCACAGCCTTCCCCTTACCATAAGCGATGTTGGAAAAAGCAGAGAGAGACTTTGGGATGCAAGCTTTATGAGCACGCTTGTCCTTCTGTCCCTTAGTGGCTGGAGCAGAGTCTTTGTCTGACAGCATCGCTTCATATGCTTGTTGGTCAAATTGTATGACCAACATATTTACAACTGAACCAAGCTTTGTGATATCGGATTGTGCCACCACTTTCTCATCGGCAAAGAAAGGCGTCCCTAGCAGAGTCATCATTTTTGTTTCAACACAAAAAGTCCAAAGGACTAATTCTTTTGTATTAAAGATAAAGAAAAGTGCAAAATAAGAATTCTTAACAGGAATTCTGATTACAATAAATCTGGGAATTGGGGCGATAGAAGTTAAGTCTACTTCGACTTCTTTACACCGTTGACGATCCGATACGAAGGTTGATGAAGCTTTTCACTGACGAACTTTTGACAGTAAAGGGAACTTTATCACTGAAAGCTCTCTCTGGAAGTTCTTAACAAGATTGGTAGCCTCACCTTCTGTGTGTGTGTGTGTGTGTGTGTGTGTCGGACGAGGAAGATACTGCCCTCTGTTTATAGCTTTTCTTCACTGGAACTACTATATAAGCATGGACAAAAATTATATTGTTTCCTGCCTCAAAGTAGCATGAAGATAGGTATGCGCATAAGCGTCTGGGGTTAGTGGAGATTGAACGTGTTCGAGAATCACGTAGCTCGCCACGTGGCTTGAGATGTGTTGCATGAAGCACTGCCATATTAGCATACGATCTTTTTACTATGCATCAAAATAGCTTTAGTCGCATAGCATCTAACTACATATTGCAAATAACTTTTATAATATCTTGAATTAGCCGCATAAGACTACTCCTGCATAGTTCTATAAATGTAATGATGATGGTGACGTAAGCACTGACATTCTCCTCAAAGTCTGTGGACTGTATACTGTCTAAGGTTCATCACTTTTCCTAAGAGACAAGAAAGTTATGCGTCAAAATAGATTATACGTCTCTTTGAGCCCTCTTTGACCATGTGTCTTCTTAACCATTCAAGACTCATAGGCTTCAGGATAGTACTACTTCAGACTTAATATTTTTCATTTTAGATGAATAAAATCTATGCGGCTCTCTCTTGTATTTTTCATGCGTCTACACTCCACATGCTAAGCACAAGCCATGTGCCCTACGGCACTCTTATAGAATGTGCCCTGCCTTCCCATAATAGGAATAACCTACTATAGAAGACTATCTCTACTGCTGAGGGCACGTCTATGATGACTATTGAAAGGAAGCTGCTGGAACTGCTCCCCTAGGATATCCAATCATCAAAGCTCGAACTGCTGGAGCTAGTTCTGACGAGTAGCAAGAAGATCCCCTCTGAATGTGGGGCCTCTTTTGGCATTCGACTCTGTCCACTATCATCTAGAAAGTGTATTCGTGTCTCATCGTTGCTCTCATCACGACGTCAAAAGTTTGGAACCCATGCTGCCCTACTGCCAGTATGATCTCCAGATGAAGTTCTTGCTGGAACCTCCAAGCCCGGTCCAACTCGGTCGCCACCAAGAAAGAGCAAACCGGCTGAGTTTGTTGAACTTTAACATGTAGCCATCGACGGTCATGCCTATCTTTTGAGATTGTTAAACCTCTATTGTAAGTCATAGAGAGAAATCGTATCAAAATATCGGGTCTGGAATCTCTCACTGAAGTCCGCTCGTCCAATCAGCACTTTAAGAGATACCTCATGTGCTGCCCACCAATCGTGGGCCAAATCCAACATCTACAACCTGACTACTACTACACGCTCCATTGCCGGTGTCCCTGCTACCTCGAGTATGGCCTTAGTATCCTAAAGCCAAGCAACAGACGTTATCGCATCTATGTACCATAAAAGTATTGGAAATAGAGACGCCTGAAGTTGCTCGCAGAATTATATACCAGAACGCCACCCCTCTCTAGAGCTATCTGCACTGACTGAGTGAGGACGTCACTCTAATGCTACTCTATCGCCATGAAGCCCATGAGAACATCCATTAGTGCACGAACAACTCCCACTGGCTTCTTTTGCTGAACTGGTATTGTTGGCTGATTAGGCCAAAATGGCATCTCTGTCTCGGGTCTCTACTTCTGAATGATGAGATGAGCCTCCAAAACTGGTAGAACAGAAGGATTCTAACCTACCATCGGCGAAACCCGAACAAGCTTATCGGAAGGATCAGGAACAGTGCCCCTGAAAGTTAAAAGACACAAGGTCAAATCGAAAGAATAAGAAAGAACAACTATTATAGCAAATATTATGCCAAAAGATTAGAGATATAGAATAAAGTGAAGGATATCAAGGAAGAAGAATTGTGACTGAGATAACTATCAGTAACCCCATATATCTGATAAATCAGACCTATATAGGCCACCACTAAAACCTATGTCACCGTCCAGAACCAGAATACTAGAAAGCTAGGACGGAACAAGGCTAGCTACGTATACCAAAATACTCCATTACCCTGAGATACAGTCAAAACTGTAGAGATGGGGTTGTAACTATAATCCAACGGTCAATCTTAGGTCAAATAATCCTATATATCTCAATTACAGCTAAATAAGTAAAGTACAAAAAGTATGATCATCATGCATATAAGATAGTAAAGCGTCTCAAACTATAATATCTAGATGTTCATGAAGCTATTAATACAAAATGGAGAACTAGCAAGATTATACCATACATGATCGGCTCTAGCTGCAGTCTAGTATATACTGTTCCGATACCAAAAGTCTGTGGACCGAAACTTTTTGTATTAAAGAACAAAAGGAAAAAAAGTACAACAAGAATCCTTAATAAGAATTCTGAGTACTAATAAATTTGGGGTTTGGGCAGTAAAAATTAAGTCTATGTCGTCTTCTTTACTCCGTTATGATCCAAGGTAAAGATTGTTAAAGTTTGCTAAGTCCGGTTGACTGACAGAATCCTGATAGTTAGAAGGGCCCTATCACTGAAAGCTCTCTCTCTCTCTCTCTCTCTGGAAGTTCTTAGAAAAATATAGCATACATCTCGTGTCCTTACGAGGAAGACAATTTCCTCTATTTATAGCTTTTTTACTAGAACAGCCATGCACGTATAGGCAGAAAATACACTGTCTTCTGTCTCGGAGGTGCATGAAGATAGGTAGGCGCATAGGCACCTATAGTTAGTGGGGGTGGACATGCATAAAAATTACTTATAGCCCGCCATATGGATTGAGATGTGTTGCACGAAACACTATCATGTCAGCATACGATCTCTTCATAGAAACACCTGTGTCTGACTGCATTTGATGCTTAAGCTCTTCTATTACATACTGTAAACTGGAAGCCGCATAAGACTTAATAGGAACTGTCTTGTACAGCTATAAAGTGGAATGATTACGATGATGTAATCACTAATATCTCCTCATAATTCATCATGTGCATATTGCACATGAATTAACCTTATGTCAGACAAACATAGCTATGCGCTCTCACTATATGCGTCTAAGTCTTTCACTTAGAACTTTACTACTTTGAGATATAACTTCATAAGTTGTATGTTGATCGAGTAATTAACTCTGGCATCTAGGCGCATAAGGACAACTATGTGCCTATTTGAGTATGTATCTTTTTTATGCTTCTACAAGACCCCCTTCAAAGTTTTTAAAACTTAAACAAGTTTTGAAATACTTTGAAAGAAGCATGAGGGAGAGGGATTTGTCTTAGAAGACTTTTGACACATTGGATCGCTGCCATGCTGTCATTGCTTTGACTTTTTCTCTTAGAATCTGAACCGTCTTCAAAATTTGAGGCAATCATTACTCTCCAACACTTGGATCAAAGCTCAGTCAACTATCCAACGCGATTTCATGAACAGAAAATCACGCAACAATTAATTTTGTTCTAACTTTCTCAGCGAGAATCATGTAGCATGACACTTTGTCGCATAGTGCAGCTTCATGCGCTTATGTGACCCCTCCATCACTATAAATAGGGGGTGTTTGACAGAACTTTTTATCACATCTTCTCACCATATTCTTGCAAATATGAGCTTCAATGGACTCATGCAAGTTACAGGGGAGTTGAACATTACTTTGCCGAGGGCATTGCTCTTCGGATGTGTTAGGAGTTGAAAAAAACATCAATCTTCAAAAGGTACTATCTATTGAAGTGTTCTTCAATGTTGTCAAAACATCATTTCTTTCACATGAAATCCACAAAAAGACACTTAGTTATGATCACACCTGATCACATCACATCATTAGAGTGTATAGTTGATGCCGGAAAACTTCAACAAGAAATACACTGCTAGTAGGAATTTCTATTGCACACATAGATGAAGTTGTCACTGAGCTTCATCAAAGAAAATATGTTGCTGGAATATTACTGTCATATAGTGCATAGGCACATAAAGCTAGACATACTTGTCTATGTGCCTTGTTGTCTATGCGTCAACAGTCTAGACTGCATTGATGTATTATGCACCTAACTCCTTGAACTTGCCATACTTTGTAGGATACTCTTTGGATGACTGGAGCTTGAAAGGATATCATAATGTGTCTTGTTCGACATGATCAAACACATTATGGGGAGGCCCTTCGTGGTCTTTAGACCCAGCTTGCTGTCTGCACCCATCAGACGTGGTTCTGTGCTTGCCGGTATCATCGTTGCGGCGCTCATGACAATATTGGATTTGAATCCCAATCAAAACATTGTAGGCGACGGACAATGTTGGCAGATGGCGGGAATCTTTGAGGGAAATTGGACTGTGTGTTGGCCCTATTTTGTATTCTTCCACCAGAGCATACTACCAAGGAAACAGAGGGGAAGCCCATGCATGCAAATGCACAACATGTGGCTTGGGTTGGGTACTTCTTGTTAGACCCAACCAGTGTTGTATTTCTACCTCCAACCTTATAAGGTTCTGGGAATATTGGCATTAGACTATATGTGATAGTCTTCCCTTTTTGTAGTCATCTCCTTCGGTACAATATTTTTTATATACTGTCAATTTGGACTAGGAATACCAAATCTTGTAAAATATGACATCAATTTGGATTCCATTTATAACTACCTCCTCCAACTTTTCAGAAATCGAGTTTCAATTTGATGTACTTACTCTCCCTTCGTATTTAGTCTCGTTATTCTTTGATATTAAGATTTATTTTAAATTTTAAGGATGAAATTTTTATAAGTTGGGTAGGATGTAAACCCCCAAAAATTTCAAAGATTTTCTTTATATTTTGCTTAAATAATAATTTTGGAATTGTTATTCTTTTTTTAATATAGCCCTAGTCATGGTTAAATTTACTATGCATGTAGACTAGAAACTATGGCATGGCTAGTGCAGCCATGTGCCATGACTAGTATATTAGCCGTACCACCTAAATTTATTTGTTTTAATATTCATTATTTTAAGAATTATTAATTTGTATTTGGTTATATTTGTTTATCTTTTATATTTTTTATTTTAGAAATTTTTGTAGACTAAATTTTGTTTAATAATAATAAGAGTTTCAATATTAAATAAGTGCATTTTTATGTAAAATAAATAAATACATGTTACCAAAATATTTTAAGTATTTTAGAAATTTTTAAAAAGTATATATATTCTCATGATTTTTGTGATTTTAGAGTAGAACAGTATATGTACATATATATTTGTGTGTGCCTAATATATATATATATATATATATATATATATATATATATATATATATATATATATATATATATGTGTGTGTGTGTGTGTGTGTGTGTGTGTGTGTGTGTGTGTGTGTGTGTGTGTGTGTGTGTGTGTATATGTATATGTATATGTATATGTATATGTGTATATATATATATATATATATATATATATATATATATATATATATATATATATATATATATATATATATATATATATATATATATGATATGAAAATATTTACATACTATGTCAAAAGAAAAAAAACATACTATGTGAAAATATGTACATTAAAATATTCTTGTTAAATATATGTTAATATATTTTTTCTATATTTCTTTGGGGTTTTAGGATATATATATATATATATATATATATATATATATATATATATATATATATATATATATATATATATATATATATATCCTAAAACCCCAAAGATATATATATATATATATATATATATATATATATATATATATATATATATATCCTAAAACCCCAAAGATACATATATATATATATATGTATCTTTGGGGTTTTAGGATATATATATATATATATATATATATATATATATATATATATATATATATATATATATATATATATATATCTTTGGGGTTTTAGGATATATATATATATATATATATATATATATAGATATATATATATATATATATATATATATATATATATATATATATATATATATATATATCCTAAAACCCCAAAGATATATATATATATATATATATATATATATATATATATATATATATATATATATATATATATATATATATCTTTGGGGTTTTAGGATATATATATATATATATATATATATATATATATATATATATATATATATATATATCTTTGGGTTTTAGGATATATATATATATATATATATATATATATATATATATATATATATATATATATATATATGGGCCAAGTTTAGTCTAATTCTGAGACAGTTGATTGGATCGTTGTTTTGGCTGGCCCACGTTTAGATTGAACGTGCAGTTTTGTTCATGGCTTATTAGAATCCAAAATTGGACATATCTTTGAGTCCAGGTTTTCGATACAAACTTAACGATATGTCCAAATTTGGATTCTGATGAGCCATGCACAAAACTGCACGTTGAATCGGAACGTGGGATAACCAAAACAACGATCCGATCAACAGTCTCAGAATCGGACTAAACTTGGCCCACAGGACCAAAAAATGATACGTTCCAATGGCACAAGTTTCGTCGTGATGTAATGAACGTCTTGAAGTAATTAGGATTTTTACAAAGTAGCCGATACGGTGTTCTCGACCTATACGCCTCGAATTCGTCGTGCACACGCAACCAATTCGAGTTCGGTCAAAGCTCACACGTCCGCAACATCCGTACGTACCTTTCGATGCTTTGAGTCATGACCAAGTCGCCCGATTTGTTAGGACGGATCCCGTATCGGGAAAGTTTTCAAATTTTCAAAACAGTTATGCCATATTTTTCCTCAATTTTTAAACCGAATTTACTTGCAACCCATTATAGGATAAACTAGAGTAATTTAAGGGTTTTGATGATGTTTAGGTTGTCTTCAAGATTGTTCACTTAGTTTTCTAAAATTCTCTAAAACCTAGCAGTTATTACCCTTCCAAATTAAGGTTTAAAATTTTGGAAACTGTCGTATATGAATACGTATCAGTGCAGTTTTTTGGGAACATCAGAGGGAATTATTATCTTGATTTGAATCAGTTAATCTTAATAGTTTACAGGATATAAACTAGGTTAAGTGGTCTTCATAATGAATCGAGTGGAAGGGAAAATTACCGTTCCTATATCGAGAAATATGCATGTGAAGGGGTACCTCAACTGCTTCAAAATAGAGCCTACTCTATTTCTGTCTTCTGCTGCTGCGCTCTGTCCGACGGTGGGTGGCCGGCGGTGGTCCTATGACGATGCGCAAAGTTCGGGGTGTGTTGAGGGGGTTTGCAGGAACAAGGTCTTGGTTACGAGAGGTCAGTTTTAAGGGTTGATCGACTTCAACAGTTGATATATATCATTTTTTCTACTTTCAATCTGAACAAATTTAAACTTCAATATAGGTTGGATTTGGTGTAATCTCATAGAGAATAGGATTAGGTTTTACTTGGAGAAGATGTGATCAAATCTGGTGAGGATTTGAAGGAGTTTGTCGAACTCAAAAATTGAAAGTAAAAAAAATTTCCTTGCGCTGCCTAGGCTCAGGAAGAAGGGAACGTTTTCGTCTCGCATGATTTTCATAATCTCGTGAGATTTTGGTTATTTGTTTTGTTTATATCTATTAATATAGGGTAAATTGCAAAAAACCCCTCGTTAGATTCCCGCTTTTTGTACTAAAAGACCCCATGCTCTTAAAATTTCCAAAAGTATGAAATATGCTCATTTTGCCCCCAAATGACAATTTTACCCCTCCCTCCCTCCTTCTTCGGCTGTTTAGGGTGCGCTCGCCGGCGAGGAGGAGGAGGGGGTGTGCTCGCCGGCGAGGGAGGCGAAGGGGGGTGGGGGGTCGGGTGAGGGGGGTGTCGGAGGGTCGCTCGCCGGCGAGGAGGAGCAGGGGGGTCGGGGCCGGCGAGGGAGCAGGGGGGTCGGGGCCGGCGAAGGAGGAGGAGGGGGTCGGGGGGGGGCTGGAGGGGATCGTCGGCGAGGGGGGGTCGGGGGATCGTCGGCGAGGGGGGTCGGGGGATCGCCCGCGATCGGCGTCGTCGAGCCCCCAGCCCCCCCGACCCCCTCCCTCGCCAGTGATCCCCCAGCCCCCCCGACCCCCCCTCGCCGGCGATCCCCCAGCCCCCCCGACCCCCAGCTCGCGGCGGCGACGGCGTCCCTTCAAAATAGATGGAGGCACAGTGGATTTGGAATTTAGGGTTCAGAGAGTGTGGCAGCTCCGGTGCAGACACAGCAGCGAGCGGCGATGCCAGCCCACCAGAGAGCGACAGCGACGAGCGACTGCTACGGTTTGGTCGCGGGTGTGCGGCCAGATCTGACCATCCGGTGGTGACTCGAGGACAGGCGTCCAAGACAAGGCTCGGGCTCGCGCGGTGGTCGGCTACGAACGGAGCGCTGGGATGTTCGTCATGCACGGGACTGGCTCAACAAGGAGGTAAGTATGGTTGATTTTGGGTTTTTGGTGGTCAGCTTGTTAGTGGTAGCAATAAGTGGTGGTTGAGTTGGTGTTTGTGGCGGTGGTTGTTGGTACTACGGAGTGGCCGAATGAGCGCAGTACCGACACCCGAGGGAGGAGCGTCGTGGCATCACCGAAAGGTTGGCCACGTGGTGGCTGGAAGGTGTAAATGGTGGTGAACGATTCGGGTGTTGGTCGGGATGCTGGAGAATCTGGTGATGGGCAGGGGATGATCCTGTTGTGACTGGGTCAGGCGAGCAGAGGAGCGGCTTGGCCGGAGACGTTCACAGCAGCGGGGATGGTCTAGAGATTAGGGTTAGGAAATTGGTTGTGCCGGGGTATGTCCTGCGTGACACCGAACACGAGAATGGAATCGTATCGTGTCCGGTATATGGACTCGGAGACGATGATGTATTTGTAAAATAAATATAGTGGAAGAGAATAGAGATGGACACGGACCGATACACGGACACGGTGATGGATGATGATTATGGTGGTGTTTGATAACTTGGATAAAAATAGAGAAAACCTCCCCTATATATAGGAGAGGGGTTTCCTATACATGGAAGGATTAAGATTCATGGAACATATCTTCCATAGATTCTAATCAATCAATTAGATTGATTGAATCTCAAATAATATTACTTAAAATAATATCTATATCTCAAATACTATTTAGAATTAGATTTTATAAATCAAATCTTTTAAAATAAAAGGTAGTAATAAACTAAATAATCTTACAAATATATTTATCATAAATTGTACAATAATAATTGATAATAATAAGTTAAACAATTCTAAAATATTTTTCTAAATTTAAAACTTAAACATAATTGATAATAAAAATTAACAAGTTTAAAAGTATGCCTTTTTATAAAATAATATTTCAAAATAGTTTGATAAATCTTTTCAAAATATCCTTTATACTTTATACGTTTTCAAACAAAAATATTCTAACTAGAAAATATTCCAAAAACTAAATAAAATTAAAAAAAATCAGGAAGTGGGCTTACAGATACTTACTATAATTGCATGACTAGTGATGATTATACTTGATTCTTGACACGTTCGTTACACGGATTAGTGGCATATGGGTGTTAGTCAGGATACCATGTTTTCATGTTTTGTCGTGCTGCTCATGATCATCATGCTTGTATTACCGTGTTTCGTGACTTGACCCATATATAGTAGTCGGGCGAGGAAGTGCTATGTAGATATGTTATCAGACCTTAGACCTTGCTTTATTTTATATTTCATGCTATGTAGACCATGAGTGCAAATCCAATGTAGACCTTGCGGTGTAATGTCTCAGCCCGATCACATATTGAAAAGTGTACTTCAAATCACTTAGATGGTTATGCTTCCGTGTTCCATGCTTTACTTGTCCTTATAGTTCATGATTAACTGCTTCACCTTACTTTCCATGCCATGTTTTATAGTTTACTTCTTTGATCATGTATGCCATGACTATTCACTATTTTTATAGTCGTTATCATATATTTGGAACTGCATGCTTGAATTGTACTTGTTCTATTCCAGACTGGAAACCTATGTAACTCCACCTCCCTATTTTGAGAAATATAAATTTGATTTTAACAGCATTTCTAATAATAATAATTGTTGAATGAAGTTTCAAATAATAAGTTTAGTTTTAAAATAATAAATTTTGTGGTCTATTTTTGGAGGGAAATAATTTTAGGAGCATAATTTCAAATTTGAAAGTTGGTTGTAACCAACTTTGGGGCCCACCATTTAGTTCTCTAACTGATTTTTCATAATTCCTGAAATAGTGAAGAGGAGAGGGGGTTTTCTGAAATTCTCCAAAATTAGGAAGGGCTGATTTGCAAATATTACTGGGCGGGGGGACTTAAGTGAATAAGTCACATTTTTCCTTTTTTACCCTGTGAGTGAGGAGAGAGAATAAAATCTTCATTCACTATTTCCCTAAATTTTTTCCTCTCGGCCAATTCCAGAGGACCACCACCCGATCACGGCGGCGACGAGTCCGACCACGGCGACGAGTTCGATCACGGCGGTGACGTACTCTGACGACTGCGTACGACTTCATCCCGGCGAGCGGCGAGCTCCTCTTCTCCGGCGAGCTAGAAGCGGCGTACGTCTCCTCTCGACGACGAGTTCCTCAGCCCGACAACGACCACGAGAATCTCCTGCGACGATCACCTCTTGACGACCACGGCGACAACGACGACCATGACGAGATTTCCTCTCCGACGAGCGACGATCTCGTCCTCCAGCAACAAGCGGTGACAGCGTCGAGCATCCCCGATCGATCCCGGCGAAGCGTGGCTCGTTCCAGTCGAGCAGATCGACGCCGTCCTTAAGCTCGATCCAGATCTCGAAGAGTAAGTATAAATTCTCCTCTGATCTCTTGAATAGTTCGGAACTTTAGATTATTTCAGTTGATCGAATTCTTCGAGATCAATGAATTCTTGTGTAGAGGATCCTAGAGAATTATGTTCAACTAATCGATCGGACAATCGTTTTCATCACCATCTCGAGCAATGAAAATCAGTAAGTTCAATTAGAATATTTTAGTTTAAAGAATTTATCAATCACTAGAATTATTAGTGATCAAATTCTGGTCGAATTGTGATTCAGGAATTTAATTGATTGTTTGCTCGACTCTGTTGAAGGATCAAGTTGGTCTGATAAATTCTTGTGAGTATTTTCCTTGAAAATCTTTCTGAACGTTCTTGACATTTTATTCTCAAAGAAATGTTGGATTTCCTTTCATAATTTTGTTTTGAACTCATGAGCTGCATCTGTTCGACAAAATGTCAAAACAGAGCTTCGAGCATTTGTGAACAAGATAGAGGGAGCTGCTGTATCATTCCTGAAGGTGCCTGTGGCAGATCATCATTTATATTCAGGTATTATGCTATTTTCTATTAGTTGTGCAGTAATTCAATTGTTAGTGATGGAGAATTGCGGGGATGGGTTGATGCAGGGTGTTCGTTTTGTGTCTGTTTTCTCTTGTCCGTGTCCAGCAGTGCTGAGTTTGATGACTATTTGTGTTTGGGATATAGGTAGGTGTGTGGAGTATTTTAGACCAGGGTGGCAGTCCTGAGATGTGGTGTTGGTCGGGCAGTTGCTTCGAAGGCATGCATACGTATCCGGCGGTGTCGTGCCTTACGAGTTTGTGTCTGTTCTTGAGACGTCGAGTACATGGCAGAACCTCAGAATAAGTTGGCAGGCTTTTGGGGGGTGTAATTTAGCTAAATTAATCTTTCATTGATGTATAAATTTATATAATTTTCTTTAGAGATTCTTTAGATCCTTGATGGTGTGGTGTTTTAATTCTCCTTTCTAAATCTTGAATGACCTGGCCATAGAGTTTGAATGAAGATTGGTTTTGAATTAGTATTTTGGGTGTGTGTTGGTTTCCTCCTCTGGACATTTGGAACTTGTGGGTTCATGTTTTGCTCCCAGGAAGCAATTGCATTGCCAGGTTTCGAACTAAATAGTGACTTGATGAGGATGGTCAGGCCATACAGTATAGGAAGGAGGAGTACCTATGACTATATTTGAAGTGTTCAGTTATGTGTAGTTGAAGTCAATACTAGTTTTAGCTGCTTGGCTGAGCTGAGTTTTAATTCGCAGGAACCGAAAGCATGGGCTCACATTTGAATTTTCGGTTGGAAGAATATATGCCTTTTTGCTGAGTAGCAATTAGTAGCAGGTTCAACTGAGATGTTGCTCTGAAACTAAGGGAGGCTATGGGTTTATGTTGCCTAATAAGTTGTGGGTAATAGACTATATTGCTGGGCCTTGCCACATAATTGTTGAGTATAATGGGTCCCTTGTTTGAACCATTAAGTTGAGGCCTATTTTAGTCCAAAACAAATTTTAGTATTGGTATTACAAAGTCTTATGCTCTATATCTCTAAACCTATGGAGTTTGGGCTGGCAGTTTGGAATCGGGCCAGGATAGGTGGGCGGGATTGATTGAAATTATGTATTCCATATTCTTCTTTGAGAAGATAAGCTGTCCTGGTGATTGCATTGTCAATCTAGTAACCTTGTTGTACTAGTCCATTTGCATTTCTATCAAAGACCTAAAGGAACTATAAGCAAAGCTAAATTCCTTTAAAATTTGATAACCCTATGTGAATTAATATATGTGTACTGTAGGTCTGTAATCTTGATAGCTGCTATATGGGTTACTTTTCGTTATTTAATTAAGGCTAAGGATAAGCTAGTGTATATATAAGATGACTAGCTCTCTATATGCAATTAGACTGATACCAAATTTAGAATATAATTAGTTGGCAATATCTAACCAATGGTAAAATTGTACTTAACCAATTTGTACCTACTAGCAGGAGGACATACAGCTCTATTGCCTACCCTTGATCACCCGGAGCAAGGCAAGTACTTTTCTACGATCTTGTACATTTACATATCTTGTACTTTTCTTGTGACACGTCATGACACAATATCCTGTACCCTGTACTCCTGTACTATCTTGTTCTTGTACTTGTGTTGGTGGGGAAATACACTAGCCATGTGACCAAACCCCGATTATCATATTCATGTAGATAGCTTAGGCCTCGCATCGTGCACGCGGGCCCTAAGCCGTACCATATTCATGTACTCCTGTACATGCTTCTGTACTCACCCCAGTCGGTCACATGGACTAGTTGTATTTCAAACATGGTGCACTTGTCATGTCTTGTACTTCAGGATTATAGTTTTATTCCTGTACATTACATTTCCTGTACTTTATATTTCATGTACTTGATATTCCTGTACTGTAGTTCCTGTACTTTACTTCCTGTACTTACATTCCTGTACTTTCCTGTTCTTTTCCTGTATTTTATTTTCATGTACTCTTGTACTCATTTCCATATCATATTCTTGTTCATTACCTAGAACTGTACTTTTCTTCGCTCTTGACTAGGATATGTTGCAGGTGTACTTGCAGGACATTGTTCTACATTATGGGCCAGAGCCCGGGACATTAGCTGAGCAGGATGGAGACATGACTTAGCTAGAGGTTTCAGGTTTAGACTGTTAGCTTTACTCTTAGATATTGTTTTAGAGTTCATAGTACATTTCATTCCTGATGACTAGTACATTTATGATATATAGAATTGTGGATTATGGTGATCATTCTGGAATCGTATATAGATGCTGTGATTATGTACATTATGTTTATCTAGTTAGATTTCCCTAGTTTGGTACAGCTTACTTCGTCGTGTCTAACGACGAAGGCTGGGCGTGTCCGACTCGTGTTCGATTATTCGGGAGCGGGTCGTGACAACCTATTTTTTCAGATTACTCGCTTGCTACTCTATGCGTGGGATTCTTGGAAGAGATATGGGTATATGCTGAGGTCGACCCTAGAAGACTAGCTAGATAGATAAGTTAATCATAAGGCTTAATCGGTTGTTTTCTAAATTTTGTGAGACATTGTATTTTAATCAAATGTAATTTTTGAATATTGTAATTTGATTTAGTATTATGAATAAGCAAATAAAGATATTAATTATGAGCAAATATTGTAACTTTTATCATTGAGGTCTAGACAGCTTACTTTGTCGATGTTGCGACGTAAGCTGGACTTGCGCACGCACTTGCATCCCGAAAAACGGGTGCGGGTCGTGACATCGTCCACTGACGGAGCTGGAGAGGGCTGCGAGGAAGTATCGGCCCCTCCCTCTGCAGGTGTTGTAACTCGTCCGCTCACGTATCATAAGATGCTCATCCTAGAAAAGTATGCATCTTGATAAGCATTCTTTTTACTATCCATTTGTCATAGTTGCTAATGTCTAAGGTACTTATTACTAACTATATAGATATCTATTTGCATGTTCTAAGTTATATCAAAGTTAACAAAACATAAAGTAATACTTACATAGCTCTGCATGGCCCTCTCATCGTTGAGGTTTCCGTCCTTCCGATGGGTGGCCAGGAAGACGGTCACCATGTTGGCATCCTAACCCCTCTGTAATTGTTAAAATATCTTATTTGTTATTACAATTAAAAATTTTATCCTACTTTTATTAAAATAATACATATTCAATAATACATGCCAAATGACGAAAATATTTTGTCACAGGAATCGAGCCACCATACCACTTTCCTGCCCTCGTCCTAGCCGCCTTCGCCTTCTCCGAACGATCCTTGTACCGAGTATCCTCGAACCTAGCTATCATCGCTCTCCATTGACCAGGCGTAATCCATGTCATGCCCCAGTCTCAAAATACATAAGACTAGGAACGCAAGCATGCCAGCTAATTCGATCTAGAATAAGTTCTCAATTTAATAGACTTTAGCCAAATGTACTACGCTGAAAAGTGTACTAAACTACACTATCGCAACTAAGTCTCAATCCACATATAGGCAAATAAAGCAAGAATGAACAATATGTAATATAGTCGGCTGCCTTATAATACACATGTTCGAGCAAAGTCGAGAATGAAATAAGTTTGCAAACCTAGGCTAATGAGCAGAGTATATCATGATAAGAAATATATAAAACATCGAAGAATAATGAAATAATACTATAAGCAATACCTGAAGCATGAAGACGCAAACATATCATCCATCTATCTATAAGCGCTCCGTAATAACCTAGAGAGATCACCAGGTCCTCAGAGGGACGTAACAAAATACAAAGAAACATGCCATAATATGAACTGAATAAATATCATGAATAACTCGGATCACAACACGGTCCAATATCCCATCATCAAAGTTTTGAACCTCACCTGCAACCAGACAAGGACAAGGGGTGGCACACTATTCTGCGATAAGACATTGTCCTATGCTATGAGCAGGAATAAGTACAGGATCTCATCATTCTATGTGAATACATATTGAAGATGACTTTGGTACATATGAGTAGGTAAAGGAATAAAGCATAGCATCTGCTAGAGGCTTATGTATATACTAGCATACCTTCCATCTGTATTCTGACGAGAAGTCAGTGGCTGCTGTCGGATATATCCTTTAGAAATACACCCATAACCGGAAAACCATAAATCCATAACTGAGCAACCATAAGGCTAATGAATAGTTATCTCATATGCCTACTAATAGTCTTCTCCGTCCATGGGTTGTACTAGTCATATCCATGACTCAAATAATCCATATCTCAATGCAAGTCACTAACTAGACATCACTCTAACTCAATATGAATCGTCACACGAACCGCTCGCACCGATGATCAGTCAAGTACGTAAACTCGTGCCCACGGAATGAATCTCACTCACAGTGCCGTGTATGATACGTGATAAGACATAAAAGTTATTAAGAACAACTTCACAATTATCAGGAACGTCTCATACTCACTAAGTCATACACACGCACAATACATCGACGACACCATTGATGGCACCCAAGTCATACTTAGACGCACCTACTAAGAATAATACTAACAAATACAAGCATAATATTATAAATTTTAACAGTGCAAGAATGACAAAGTATCTTGCCTGGAGGTTGTGCGATGATTAGACGACGTCCAACAGGCGAACTCGTCAAGCCAAGGGAAGCAACAAAGGTAAAACTTCCGCAAACATCTCCGGATGCTGAAATGAACATCACCATCATTCTCGAAATAAAAGAAATAGCTAAGGAAGGCTACACATAAGTCCAATTCTGGATACATGAGAAAAATAGTAATTTCGGATCAAAATGATGTCCACCATAGAACCACTTTACATCAAAAAACGTGCTAGGATAAAGATTGTCCAAATTTGATGAACGATGCTGCAAGTCCAATGGTGGTGTCAGATTTGGAATCCGATGTCCCAGGTTCAATATTAGAATTTTACATGTTGGAAAATACGAATTCTAACGACCAACTTTGGCATCGAATTCCACTAACCAAATGATATAATAATTAATTAAAAATTTTACCGCAAGAAGGTAGTTATACTTGCTATGAATCGGAGCTAGTGGTTCGTCAAATGGAGCTACAATGAAGGAGAAATAATTCCACAAAGTTGGCTCCACGAAATTGTCAGAATTAAACGTAATTTAAACACCCAATTTGGTGGCCGGTTTTGATCTATCAAACGATTGAATTAACGGATAAAACTTGAGGAGGGTGAAAAGGTATATTTCGAGATTGATATGGAAGAAACGGTTCGAAGATCCAACAGTTGAATTGCCCAGAAAATACGCCCAAAGTCGTTGCCATGAAAAACAATTTATGACTTGCGCGTCATGATGGAATCGACTTTAAAACGCAGAAATTGACTATGTCGTACATCGGGAAGGACGACGCCACGTCGACATCTGTACTGGGGCACGCCAAAAGAAGTTGCCTGTACTGGGGAGGTACACGATGGTGCACTACGACCGAGGCAGCACATAGAGTGCGACTGTTGTGCCATACATACGGGGCACGAAGATGTGTCAGAGAGCTACGGGGGCTGTTGGCGGCGTCCATGGGCAACATACAGGAGGCAGCACAACCGTACCCTGGCTGGCGGCTAGCCGGAGTGACCACAAACGAGGCGATAGCGCTGCCACTGTCGTGGTTGCTGCTGCTGTCGCACACAACGCACGTAGGGAAGATGTGCAGGCCAGCAGCCGGGACAGGATATAGTAGTAGCATGCTAGCCATTTGGCGATGGCACGCGGGTTTTGGCGCTACTACCACGCAACTGTTGTCGTCGTTTTCCAATGGGGGGTGGGGGTTTAGTTTAAGCTTTAGGTTTTTTTTAATAAGGACATGTGTGTGTGTGTGTGTGTGTGTGTGTGTGTGTGTGTGTTTGTGTGTCTATATATATCCTCATCAAAGAAGATCTAAAACCTAAACTAGACCCCGACACACCACCACCACCCCCCCTCCGATTAGAAAGCGGCGACAACAGTAGCGTGATAGTGACGCCAAAACCCGTGCGTCACCACCTGGCTGGCCGGTGCGCCACCGCCGCACCCTGCCCCGGCCGCTGGCACGTGTCTGTCATACCCCGATTCTGCAGAACCGATCATCCTCGCTAGGGCGTGATGCTGTGCGAGCCTAGGTTGCGCTCACGCAAGGCAATTTTCATAATGGCCGATTACAGGCTAAGCGACGGGGTCATCGCACAAAAGTTCCAAAGCAGAAGTTTGGTAGCCCATGCAAGTCGAGTTAGCCGTTTCGGTTACGTTACTGTACCGAGCGGGCCTGCAAATATGGTTAAATCCTTAAGAATCTCAATGCACAACTGCCTTGAGAAATCATTTAGAAATTTCTCTATCGTCCTTGAACTTCATATTTGCTCTCGACTATTCATCTTTGCTTTCTCGTACTATTGCTTCTCGTCTCTCCCTATTTCGGAGTGGCGAATGATCATGCTCTATAAAATTTATCAGAAATTCTTAAGTTATAGTGTTAATTAGTTTGTTTATTGTATTTGATTGTTTGATAGATAAGAGGGAATTAGAGATGTATATGCCATAGATATCTAGTGGTATAGATTTTTGTAACTAGTGTGCAAGAGTTATAAAATTCTAGGGCACCATGTGGTTGATGGGGTAGTGTGACCAAAGGTTGTTTGCCATTGATCGTCGCAGAACAGAACAATTTTATAGGAGGACTGAACTTGACTCACAATTACAAACTCGCTTGTAAAAAAGAGAGCCTAGAAACAAAACCTAGGAAAAGCAATCTAAGTACAATTGTTTAGTTTTGATTCTGGAGAGTGACGGTAGAGGCTCGGAAAAGTGCTATCAACTCTGCCTTACTCCTTGGACGATCGAACGCAACCTCGGCTCCGGTGAAGAAATGCTCTCTGAAGACACGAAGGAAAGAGTCTGCTTCTGAGCTTTGTGTGCTTTTCTATGCGTCTGTGTGTGTGTGTGTGTGTCTACAAGGGAATAGCACCTTGCTATTTATAAGAATTCATGAGGGATGGGATGTACAGCCACGTGGCAAACTTCGGGCCACATAGTTGTAGCTGTGCCTCGAAACTCGATTTATAGTGGACAGCTGGGGATTGGTTGAGATTGATCATGATCTGTTTGTTACAGTAAATCTGAACTGTTAAGACTTGGTCAATCTCTGCCACGTGTCTCAACTACTATTCTATGGCGAGCCGCATAAAGAATGTATCCTGGCCGAGCCATATGAAGGACGTCTTATAACCGAGCCGCATGAAGAATGTCTCACGACCGAGCCGCATGAAAGACGTCTCAGAACCGAGCCGCATGAAGATTGTCTCATGACCGAGCCGCATGAAGGACATCTCATAACCGAACCGCATGAGGAATATCTCATGAAGGACGTCTCATAGCCGAACCGCATAAAGAATGTCTCATAATCGAGCAGCATGAAGGACGTCTCATAACCGAGCCGCATGAGAGATGCTTCATGATCGAGCCGCATGAGAGGTGTCTCATGACTGAGCCGCATAAAGAGTGTCTCATAGGCGATCCGCATGAAGAGTTTCCTTTGGTTCATAAACTGTGCCGGATGTCATGATAATTTTCTCGTCTTTTTAGGAGCATGTCATGTCTCATCTTTATGTCAGAGCTGTCATCTTTGTCAGAGCTGTCACCTTTGTGTCAGAGTAATTATGGCCAGCTGCGTAAGGAGACATTTAATGCTTAGGCTGATTTTGAACCGCATAAGGCTCTCCGTTGCTTTTGGGCCGCATGAAGCCTTCTGGGTTTTGAGCCGCATGAAGCCTTCTGGGTTTTGAGCCGCATGAGGCTCCGAGCCGCATAGAAAATCCCCTTCTTTTCCATGCTTCTACAACACCCCCTTCAAAGTTTTCAATTTGTAAAATTAAAATACTTTGAATAAGAAGCATAGGTATGTCCTAGGAAGCGTCGAGACCGCATAAGCTCTTCATGCCACATAGGCTTCTCTGACCGCATACTGGTTTCGTGCCACGTGGGCATCCCATCACTTCGGCATTAATTGTTTTTTGATTTGCTTTGATGATTTGGAGCCATTTTTTTGGATAGAATTTCAAGAGTCGACATTAATTTTTTTGATTTGCTTTGATGATTTCGAGCCATCTTTTGGATAGAATCCCAAGAGTCGCCTTTATCCTTCGGCCAGCACAAAATTCGAAGCGGCGTCTATCGCTCTACGCGCCTTTGCCAGCCTATAAATACGAGAAGTTTGAGGGAAGAAGTCCTTTCTTTCTTTCTTCAAACTTTCCATTGCCCTAGTCGCCGTTTCTCCTCTTCTCTCGATTAACCATGGCTCCCAAAGCTTCTTCCAGTGCTGCAGCGAAGGACAAAGGGCTTGCTTCCTCGTCGAATACGACAAGCTCGATCCACCCCGACGTTCATCCTCCTATTAGTGGTAAGAGTGACGGGAAGAAACTGCATTAATCTAAACCCTAAATACAATGGCTATGTCGTATGTTTTATGTGCGGGCCCTTCTCTGTTATGCTTCGACATAGTTGATGCTCTTTTCGTCTTCACTGAACTGCTCAAGTTCTGTGTGATAAATCTGCATAAGCTATGCCATATGGGCCGCATGAATGCCTCGTGAGTGAGCCGCAAGGGGTATGTTTCATGTCTGAGCCGCATGAGAGATGTCTCATGACTGAGCCGCATGAGAGATGCTTCATGACCGAGCCGCATGAGAGATGCTTCATGACCGAGCCGCATGAGAGACGCTTCATGACCGAGCCGCATGAGAGATGTCTCATGACTGAGCCGCATGAGAGATGCTTCATGACCGAGCCGCATGAGAAATGTCTCATGACTGAGCCGCATGAGAGATGATTCATGACCGAACCGCGATGTCCCATGACCGAGCCGTATGAGAGATGCTTCATGACCGAACCGCATGAGGGATGTCCCATGACCGCATAAGCACTTTATGGACTGAGTCGCATGAACGCCCACCTAACATAGCCGCATAAGCTCAGAAAGCACTAAGTGGTTTTCTCTTGGCTATCTTCTAACTTCTTTCTTCTTCCTTTTCAGTGAAGCTGCTGATCAATCCCTCGGGGGAGCTCTTGGTAGGTCAGGCTCAATCTGCCTTGGGTGTGAGGTTCGACCAGGTGGTCGAATATGTGTCTGCCCAAATTACCCAAAATCAATCTGAGGACAGGCTGAGAGTCATCAGCAACCAATCTTTCTTCTACCCCTTGGGCATGATGAACTCGGGGAAATTAGGGAGCACGCATCTGAAACCCGTATTCTTCTTTGGGGATGCCTTAACTGTAAAGAACTCCAGCGTTCTAGATTTATCTGAAAGTTGGAGTTTTTCTTCCAACGGGATGGCGATTCATATTCCTCAGATGGAACGTCATTTCCCGTTGTCCTGGTTTAATATGCTTCCAATTGACATAAAAATGGTGGACTCCCTAACTCCAAGCCAGCATGGGATCTTCGTGGGTGATATTCATTACAACAAAACATCGAGGTCGGTAGTCGCGGGCAAGATACCGGTCAGCCGTTCTGTGATCGGGTTGGCTCCGGGTAGTTTCATAAACGTGTATGGTCCCAACTTTAGGTTATCCCAAGCTGATACTTTTATGAACCAGATTGCTCAAAAGGGGTCCTACCCTACTGGTCGGCTGTCACTGCTGAACTGGATGACCCCTAGCCCTCCATGGATCAATTTGACCTTATGGATCTTGCGGACATATCGGGAACTCTTGTACGAGATTGGTCTTTATCATGCCATACGGGGCACTTGTTATGGTCTGCCCATAAACAAGAAGCTGTTCACGGCTCTTGTCGAGATGTACAACCATCGCACGGGGACCTTTTTCACACCTGGAGGGGAAATGGGACTCGCTCTCCATGAGATGCGTGAAGTCTCCAAGCTGCCCTGGGGAGATGAAGTTTTTGAGGCGTATACCCCTACAAATGAAGAATTTGAGGAATTTGAGCGGCGGTTTCCGGGTTTTGTGGCCGTTTACCGGGAATTGCTATGTCACCATAGCACATGCCAACAAATGTCAAAGAAGAAGAACGATAGCTCAGAAAGGAACCTTCCTCACACCAAGACCTGGCTCAGCTACCTGTTTGAACTCGGTGCCTCAGGTCGGGTTTTCCCTCAGAGTCCTCGAACCCGGGAGGAGGTGTACAATCAGGTGTTGAATGCCAAGAGGGTTAAAACCACGGGTGATAGATTTGGGAGCCAATCTGACACCTTTAGTTACTTTTATCAAGATACCCAGAGGATGTCTGATAAGGCCTTCCTGGCAGGATTTCTGATGATGTGGCTGCAAAATTGTGTAGTTTCGGGGGGAGCTGGTGCTATTGAAAGAATCAGCCGTAACTTGATCCTTCCCACTGTGAAGCTGGTCTTTGGAGGTAGGCTAGCTCTACTCCCCACCATAGTATGCAGCATATATCATGGTCTCCGTACTTTTTTGTCCAAAGTCATTGCTCGCGATACGGCAAAGGATTTTGAACGAATCGAGCTGCCCTATCATTATCTGATGGGGTGGCTATTAATGCATTGCCCGTCTTTGATGAGGCCTGGCCCAGAGGACAATGTGACCGCTGATGATGCCTTCATCTACCAGTATCATCGTATGCCCTTGGAGTACACTACCATGTCTGCCTGTCGGATGGCGCTGGCGCGAGTGGACAGATATTCCTTCTTCGTGTCTGTTCCTCATTTTACTGATAAAGAAGTGAGAGGCATACATCTTGATGGTGCTACGTCTTCCTATTTCTTGTCCGAGAAGATGCTCCTCTGGTTGCAGAACTTCCGCCTTGCACATCTGGTGTATCATAATCGTAACTCCGTCTTTTTGGAGCCTTACTTACCCAGTCGATTCTCTCGGCAATTTGGGTATAGTCAAATGTTCTTGGACAACCCCAGCTCCTCTCTGGGTTTCGAGGGTAGCGTTCTAGACGGCATCCGGGCTTGGCATTATTATAGCACGGTTCATACCCGTGCCAGCTTCTCCGTACCCGATGCTAGATAGTCGGGGCATATTTTGTACATGGCGGTCCTGTACCATGTCATGGTAAATAAGCCCCCTAATGATTTTGACCCAAGTACCAGCTTCATTACTGGTACTGGTTTGGAGGAGAAGCCAAAAGAGTCCCAGACGAGGACCAAGAAGGGGAATACAGTTGAAGTGTCTGACTCGGAGTCTATTAACATGGACGAAGAGGATGACCCTGATAACCTGCTTCCTCCTGCAAGCGATTCGGTGGGAGATCCGCCCTTGCTATGCCTAGTCCTTCACGTAAACGAAGCAGGCATGAGTCCTCTGTCGTCGGCAGAACTCGCTCCCAAAAACGGGTTGCGGTCAAGCTTCGCAGGCCGAGCACTAGGGAGAGAAGTGATGACGTCAAAGCCGTTTCAGAGGTGAATCGAGTTACGACCACCCTTTTTAGTTCTTCTTTTCTGAAATATAATCTGATCATCATTTTTTCTCTTTGTAGGCGTCAGGAGAAGTGAACTCCCCAGAACCGGCTATCGCCTCTGAGGTTGACCCTGTTATAGCCACCTTAATTGGTGCTATGACTGTCGAGCTTCCTTCCACCACGGTCGTCCTGGCGACGGCTGAGATTCCTCCTGCTGCTGACATCTCAACCAGGGATGATGTGGGCTTTACTGAACTAATCCCTGAGGTGGCTGAACCTCGGCCAGTTGATACCAACCCAGTTGTATCCACTTTCGGAGCAGCTGGGGCAGAGGAAGCAGCTGCAAGTGGCTAGGTGTCGCCATTGAAGAGGATATGGCGGTTGTGAGTGAGCCTCAGCCTCAGCGACCCTCCCCTGGTAAGCTATGTCATGTCTTAACTAGTGAGGAGATTCATTTGCTCTATCTTTATATCCTTCGGGTTAAGTTGATCGATGGTTGTTCCGGACATACAGGTCCTGCTCCTTCTCAGTCGATAATGGACATTCTCGCATGAGAAGTTACCAGGGGGGATCTAGTGGAAGGAAGTACGCCTCTTCCTCCTCCAGCTCAGATCGAGGGACCTCTTGCCGGGTCGAGTTCAGGAGGACAAGTAGTAGGACTGCCGGGGTGGAGAGAAATGGTCCCTGCACCCTCCTCGGTTAATGTGGCTTTATCACCGGAGGTCGACCTTTCTGCACTACCAAGTCTTCGAATCCTTCGGGCTGCGGAAGAGGAGATGATTGCTGTTCAGGCATCTTATCGCTCGAAACTTGCATCCCTAGTGATATGGACATCAAGTTCTGGTACATCTTCTTCACAACCATCGTCAACTCTCTCGGCTACTCTTCCTTTAACACCGTCCTCTTCGGAAGTTCTGGACGAATCATCGAAGGACGTAATTGATAGTTTTTACCGCCATTTGAAACGAGGGGTCAAAGCTGCCCTGGAAAGAGGGACGTCTTTTGTACTAGCTCGTCAATGTGCCTGCGATCAAATTGAACTTCTCATAACACTCCCTGGCGGGGCAGGGATGGTCGACCTCTTGGAGCCCAAATTGGTAGAAGCTGATAAGCTCGTGGCTCAGCTTCAAGGGCTGCGGCAACTTGGTATGTCTTTGGCAATAGATCAGGAGTGTGCCTTCCTTACAACAGCCATAGAAAAGGTAAGGATGGTACTGAATACGTCCAAGCCTGCTCTAGCGAAGGACCTTCGAGATCTGTCTCTAAGGTATGATCAATAAGCCGTAAAGGAGAGGACTGTTTAGCTCGGGAAGAGGCCGCATCCGTATGATAGCCGATACCAATGAGCAGATCCTCCAACTTCAGATAAAGTTGGCTTCTTCAGAATCTGAGCTCCAGGCCTCTCGCAAAGATAAGGAGTTAATTTGCCGGGAAACCGACCAGGTCACCCGAACCTCTGCTGTCCTGGAGTGTGCGCTGAAGAAACTTGAAGACCGTTGGCAGGCTCATGCGCATCTAGAGGATGCAGAAAAGTTAACTCAAGAGGCCGAGCGCCGGGCCACACTGAGGATAGAGCGGTCAACAACCAATCTAAAGGACCGGCTCAGAGAACTGTGTGTCACCGAACCATAATCGGATTTTTCTCTCTTTTATTATTATGTCCCTCCATTTTTTATGTAGCACTTTTGACTTTAAATGAATGAGTATGTTTACCCCATCCTTTATTTGTGGTATCTGTTGTGTTTGTACAGTATCTTTGATATTATGGTATTTGCTCCACTGGAGGACTTTCTGTGGACCTATTACCCTTGGCATACCTTGGTTTTAGGTACGGATAATAAGTTCGATAGAGAAACCCAGCATGTTTACTTGAACGTGGTAAACATGAGGTTTGATGATAGAACCTTCCTACTCAGAAGTACTGAGGACATGGTAGGGATGGGCCCAATGTAGATACATAGAACAACTCCGTGGTAAGGTGGACATGGAAGTTCTTGGTATTGGGCGAAAGAATGCCATGGAACAACTGGGCTCCAGAGGCATGTGATGGTGAGGAAAGAGGTGCATGTACTAGAGGACCTAATACAGTATTGGTGGTCAGCTGCGGACATTTGTGGTCAACTGTGGACATTTGTGGGCCTATTATCCTTGGCGTACCCTGGTTTTGGGTACGGATAATAGGTCAAAAGAAAACCAACATACTTACTCAGAGGTAATGAGGACGTGTTAAATATGGAGGTTTTAACAATGGAGTCTTCCTGCTCAGAGGTAATGAGGACGTGGCAGGAGTGGACTCAATGAAGGATACATAGAACAACTCAGAGGTAATATGGACGTGGAAGTTCTATGTAAGGGCTGATTTGTTTGTGATGGAAGAGAAACAACTCAGAGGTGACATCGACGTGGTTGTTTCGGGAATTTTCTGGACCTGTTACCCTTTTTATGCACTGAAAGCGCGGGTAACAGATTCTGAGGAAAAATGCTTTTTTAGGGAGGAAGTTCAGAGGTATGATCATACATGACTTGCTGCCCAGAAGATGCGATATAAATTCATTTGGGGTGACCAGAGTGTAAGTTCAGCGATACCTAAGGGTATATAACTCAACAATCTGGTTGATTCGGAGGGTGTCGTTTAGACATAATACTTTTTCAGGAACTTGCCGTTGATGGGCATCATGAGCAAGTCTCCGTTTGTCGGCAGAACTTGTCTTCTTTATTGGAGAATACAGCCTCAATGATGAATGGGCCTTCCCACTTGGGTTGGAACTTACCGGCTGTTTTATGAGTCATAACCATCGGCCTACGAACTGCCAAAACGAGATCGCCTACTTGGAATGTTCTCAGTTTGACCTTTTTGTTGAAGGCTCCAGAGATGCGTGCTTGATAAAGCTCGATTCGTTGTTGAGCTAGCAGACGCTCCTCATCTAAGGCCTCCAATTCTTGTAGCCGATGACGGTAATTATCATCCGACGGTAGTCGGTAAGTGAGGGCGACACGAAGCGAGGGGATTTAAGTTTCCAATGGGAGAACTGCCTCACTTCCATATACCAAAAAGAATGGTGTGTTCCCAGTGGCTGTCCGGACTGTAGTACGGTACGCCCATAAGCATTCGCCAAGCTTTTCATTCCAGTCACGTTTGTTTGAGAACATGAACTTCTTGAGAAGCTTGATTATGGTTTTGTTGAAAGCTTCAGCCAGACTATTAGCCGCCGGGTTGTACGGTATTAAAGCAACATTCTGAATTCAATATTTGTCGCAAAACCGATAGAAGGCGTGACTTGCGAACTGCGGACCATTGTCGTGGACGATCCTTCGAGGTAGTCGAAAGCGATATATGACATGATGCTTGACGAAGTTGATCACGTTTGATGTCTTCACTTCTGCAAGCGGAACAGCTTCCGCCCATTTGGAGAAGTAGTCCGTAATTGCGAGTATAAAGCGGTGTCCTCTGGATGAAGGCGGGGTGATTGGACCAATGATATCCATTCCCCATGCCTCAAATGGCCAGGATGCCACCGTCGGATGTAGGAATTCGGATGGTTGGTGTATGAAATCTGTGTGGATCTGACAAGCTTTATATTTTCTTGCATAGTCTATCGCATCTGCTACCATTGTAGGCCAGTAATAGCCCATCCGGCGAAGGCAGTCTTGTAATTTTGGGCCAGGTTGATGGGCCCCACAAACACCATCGTGAGCTTCGCGCACGGCTTCTTTGGCTTTCGTATTTGACAAACACCGGAGCAGTAATCCATCATAGGATCGCCGATACAACATCTTTGTACTGTATCGTAGAAGAATATGAGAGAACGTCTTCTAATAGAAGTGGCTTCTTTCGGATTTTTCGGCAAGATACCATAGACTACGAAGTCAATAAATGGAAGTCTCCAGTCCTGTGTTTCGTCGACCGTCAGGGCAGAATAACTCACAGCAAATTGCACGTTGTTCTTAGGACAAACCAATTCATGGGCTATTACGTCAACCAAATTCTGAGCATGATTTGGAACTGCCAGGGAAGCGGCAAGGCCCGCTAGGGCATCGGCTTCAATATTCTGAAGTCTGGGAACATGTTCTATGAAGAACCCTTCCAAGGACGTAATGATGGCGATTGCTATTTGATGATAGGGGATCATGTCTTCATAGCGAACTTCATATGAACCCCGGATCTGATTAACGATTAATTGTGAATCGCCATATGCTTCCAGGTACTCCACCCCCAGTTCTTTTGCAAGTCGGAGGCCGATAACCAAGGCGTTGTACTCGGCCACGTTGTTTGAACAAGGTTCCGTGAGGGAGTATGCCCGATTGATCACCAATCCAGAGGGAGAAATCAGTACCACTCCGACTCCAACGACGATATTGCCCTTGGGCCCGGTTCTTGAAGCACCGTCGAAGAACATTCGCCAGACGGTATCATGGGAAGCCATATTTGAATTGGCGACCTCGTCTGGAATCTCTTTATATATTCTGGTTGTCTCCGAATCTGGATGGACAACTAAAAAGTCTGCCAAAGCTTGACCTTTAACGGCCTTCTGCGGGACGAAGATCATGTCGTAGGAGGACAATAATATCGCCCAGGTAGCAAGACGAGAGCTGAGTGCACCTGGTTTGGTCATGAGGACCCTGAGGGGGTTGACTCGTTATATAACATGGATGGTCTGTCCTGTAACATAGTGTCGCGTCTTCTGAATGGCGAGCACCAAAGCGAGGCACTCCTTCTCTACGGTGGTGTATCTATGCTCAGGCCCTATCATCATTCGGCTGAGGTAATAGATAGCTTGTTCTTGCCCCGCATCATTATTTTGTGCTAGTAGAGCGCCAAGGGAATGCTCCATCGCTCGCACATAAAGCAAAAACGGCTTTCCAACAACCGGGGCCACCAGGACTGGAGGTTTCGACAGATATTCTTTAATATTGTTAAAGGTATGTTGGCATTCTTCATCCCATACGAAGGTAACACCTTTTTTCATGAGGTGTGTAAATGGTTGACATCGTCCGGAGAGGTTAGAGATAAACCTCCTAATATAAGCTAGCCTCCCTTGAAGGCCTCTGAGCTCACAGAGATTTCTCGGGGGACCCATCTCCATGATTGCCTTTGTTTTCTCAGGGTCTATATGGATACCCCGGGAGGTAATGACAAAACCCAAGAATTTTCCGTTGGATACGCCCAAGAAGGATTTGGTGGGATTCATCTTTAAATTGTGTGCTCGCATCAGGTCGAATACTGTCCTCAGATCGTGCAGATGATCTTCCTTAGAGCGGCTTTTGACGGCGATGTCGTCGACGTAACATTCCACTGTCTTACGCAGGTGGTCTCTGAAGATGACACTCATGGCTCATTGATATGTGGCGCCGGCATTCTTTAAACCAAAGGGCATGACTGTGTAGCAGTATACGCCAATTGGCATTCGAAATGATGTATGCCTTTCATCGTCAGGAAACATCTTGATTTGGTTGTATCCTGAGAAGCCATCCATGAACGACATGTGCTCAAAGCCACATGTGTTGTCAATCATTATGTCCGTAATAGGAAGAGGGGACTCATCCTTAGGACATGCTTCATTCAGATTCCGGAAGTCGATGCAAATTCGGATCTTCCTATTCTTCTTGAGGACCGGTACTATGTTGGCTATCCAGTCTGGATGTTGTTCCTCACGGATGAAGCCGCTGGCTATTAGCTTGTTGACCTCAACTTCGATAGAATTCATGATGTCCGGGCGGAACCGTCGTTGCTGTTGCTTGACCGGCTTCGCGTCCGGACGAATATTGAGCTTATGGAGTGCAACATCGGGGTTTAGCCCTGGCATGTCTTCATAGCTCCAGGCGAACACGTCAATATACTCTCTGACGAGTTGCAATAGCGACTCCCGCTCTTCGTCTGTCAGACTTTTGCTAACGAAGACTGGCTTTGGAGAGGATTCATCGCCGAGGTCAACTTGCATGACCTCATCTTCGGTAGGGGGATCTCTTTGTTCGAAACGCTTCTCCCATTGCGCATCTAGCTGTTGGACCCAAAGCTCTAACTCAAGAAGTTCGGGTATGTTTTCGTCTTCTTCGTAGGCGTTAGCAAATGCCATATTGATAGACCAAGCTTGCCTGAGTACGTCCCCGATGCTGACATCTGAATCGGAAGTGGGGGATCCGGTCGAATGAGAATGCCATTCGCATTCCTCATCCGAGCTCTCGGGAGTTGTTGCCGATGTAACATAGCCTAGACCATGTCTGGTCTTGCTGTAATAATCCTATGGTTTTCCAGCCGGGACCGGCAATTTCACAGGTGATCGCCGGCCAGTACCGTGGTTCAAGCCTAGTGTAGTCTTCATATCATATCCCTATTTTGCATAAGGTATTTGGATCGGAAGCTATACAGATAAAGTGACAGTCTTTCGGTGCCGGGCTCGAGATCGACTTCTTCTGGCCTGAAGGACTGTTGATCATTATTTCGGCCGAAGATGATTGGATGCTCCTCTCCCGCGACTAGGCAGCAAGCGCCTTCCACGGGAGTAAGTTGGTTCGTGGTATAGACATTTGTCACTTGTGTGTGTAAGTTGATGCCCATATCGTGTTCCATAGCATATATTACACGGAGCTTGTTAAGCTCGAGGTAGTTCAAAGATAACACTTTTTTAATAAAATAAGGTATCTTCTCTGGCAGTATTACATCATCGGCAGAGGGAATATTAGTGTGCGTAGCCACATATTTGGCTAGCTCTAGCTCCTCTGCAGCCACCCCCCGCATTATTGAAGATTGGGAGGATGACCTGGGCAGCTTGATCATCAAGGGTTCCCCTGGTGATGCTGGACGTGGGGTCGTTGGCTCACTAGCGGTCTTTGCCTCAGTGCTGGGCTGTCGATTTATCCTGGGGAGACGAATGACCATCGTCTTAACAGAAGGTTTTATCTCTTCTGATTGTTGTTGGCCAGCTCTTGGCAGTCTGATTGTCATTAGCTCCACAATGGGTCTCGGCCCCTGGCTAGACCTTGGGAGTCGGATAACCATTTGCTCCTTTTGTGCAGTGAGCACCGGTAGACTAGTTACTTCTTTACGTAGAGTGGCTACAAGAGGTACAATTCTGCCTAGTTTGCGGGCCTGGAAATGGATCTTCAGAGGTTCTTCTGATCCCATTGTAGCCTCTGTTCGGTCTTGAGCATCCCCTTCGACCAGGTGCTTTTTCGATTTTTCGTACAAGCAGGCATCCGAATAGTAGGATTCAACCCCTTTGAAGGGATCGACGTCGGCGAATTCCGTTCTTACGAAGCCGTGTTTGTCGACATATTTGAAGCACTGGTGCAATGTGGAGGGCACGATCATATAATCGTATATCCAAGGACGCCCAGGAGAATATTGTAGGACGTATCTGCGTCTATGACGTAGCAAGTTACTTTCGACTGGAGATCGCCAATTTGGTATTGCAGGCGAATCTTCCCAATAGGATAGCTTCTCCCTGAATTGAAACCGTTGATGGCAGTGTTGGTAGGGGTTAGCCGATGCATAGGGATGCGTAGGAGGTGAAGCAAGCTCTTCGGAATGATGCTTATTGAAGAACCAGGATCAATGTGCATCCGATCTACTTTGATGTCGCCGATGTATCCAGTGTAATATAAAGGGCGATCGTGCAGGTTGGTCTTGATGAGCATATCCTGCGGAGTGAACACGATGTTGGGCATTGCACCTGTATAATTACTGTCTTAGAAATCTGCTGGCGAGCTCTCCCCTGTAAGCTTGACCTGAGCCAAATAAGCGTCAGCATTCTGGAGTGCTTCACTCAGTACGACGCGAATATCCTTGGAGAGCCTCAAGAGCTCATATAATGATAATTTTGCTGGTGTGTTGGCCAATTGTGCCAGGATGTCAAAATTATAAGGCCTCTCCAGCCTCTGAGGACGGAGCGGGTTGTCGAAGCGGGTCTCCTTTGGCTTAGGCTTGTCGACCGGCGAAGACTGAGAAGGTCCTGGGGCATCAGCAGTGGTCGGCTGACGATCTTCAGCCGAGTTACCCGGTATGGGTTGAGATTGTGCACCGGACCATGTAACGACAGCTATTGCTTCTTCGGCTTCGGCTGAGATCGTGTGGCAAGACTTAGCCTTCCCGCCCTTCTTCTTGCCGGTGGAGGATGATGCTGACTGAGTCACTTCAGGCACCAAGTCCGGGTGAACCCACATGACCTCCTCTCATGACGTAGTGAGGGGCACCAGCCCAGTCGTCTGGTCTCGGTGAGGTGGAAGATTAGTGACCTCTATTGTTGCCCGGGGGATGGGTACTACGCCATCTTGAGTCCTCATTGGAAGGAAGCTGCCGAATTGGACCGACACCATGTTGGCAGCCATGGTTACCTCCTCGAAATCAATGGACAGAGCCTTGGAATCGATGAGGTTCTGGATGTACCGCTTCAATTGGAAGCAGTCCTGAGTAGCGTGGTGGACGTAGCGGTAGAAGTGACAGTACTTCGGGTTCTCCATCTCTGCAGGTCGAGGTTCACGTTTTGATGGAGAGAGCTGAATCCTATCCCCTTGCAAGAGCATGTCAAAGATGGGCTTGACATGGCTATTCTCGAAGGAGTAGGTCACCTGAGGTTACTGTTTATCTACCTGCTTTGGTTCAGGCTTCTGGGCTGTAGCGGCAACCATAGCATGTTTGCCTTTGGTGTCCCGGTTATTAGAGGAACTACCGCCGTTGTTGTTGTTGGTATTAGGGCGTTTGTCCTTATCCTCTCCATCCGAGATATGCAACCCCAGTTGGCGAGCCTTCTTCAATTTTGCTTCTGCGCTAGTGGCGCTGATGATGAAGGCCTTCCAGTCTTTAAATTGATCTTCGCCCATCCAGAGGCTGATTGCGGGGAGCAGCCTCTTTTGGCAAATCTCAATTAAAGAAGAGTTCGGGTTGCCAGAAGGCAACTTCATCGTGGTTTGGCGAAATCGTTCGATGTAATTCCTTGTCAGTTCTTTTTCTTCTTGAATAACGTCCATGAGGTTTGACATCGTCACATCTTGTCCCACCTCGTAGAATCTTTCCAAGAACATATGTTTAAAGCCGGCAAAGGAATGGATGCAGTTATCCGGCAGGTTGCGGTACCAATCGAACGCGACCCCCTCCAATGCTCCGATGAATAATCGCATGAGGATGGCGTCGTCATGCGGCAGATGGTCTTTTGTGACCTCGAAGTAGGTCATATAACGGCTCACAGAGGTCTTTCCGTCATATGGATTGATATTGAATGGTTTGTATCGTAGGGGGAAGGGGACATCTCTCCATGCAACAGGATACGGCTGTCGTATCCTGAGGTCCTGAGAGAATTCTCAGGCGTGAAATATTGCACGGAGTCCTAGACTTCTCTTCTCGCCTCCCTAGCTTCTTCTGCAGTAGTAGGAGCCGATATTTCGGGTGGATTGTTGTCCGGGGTTGGCGCGGTCGTGTTTGAGTTCGCATTGACGGCGGGACCAAGCTTGTTTGACTAGGTGTCCTTGCTTGTAGAGCTGGTAGGGCAGCCTTGATCTTGTCCACTTACTTAACCAAGGTTTGGAGTATGGCCTCAAGAGTGTCGAGGCCCTGCCGATCACTGGGACCGTCTTGATTGTTATCAGTCATGAATACCGTCCTCACATGAGGAGAAGTGGAAGAAACTGTAGAAGACGTGTCATCCGAATCATACCCTCGCATAGAGAAGTCGTCGGGGTATGTGGGAATATTCTCCTCTGGTTCGGACTCGGATGTAACACCCAATTTTTCCAGAAGAGGGTAATTTTGAAATTTTGTAATTTCAGTCTTTTAATAATGATATTTAAATCATGATATGATATTTGGTGATTTTTAATAGTGTAACCTTGGAGACTGGTTGACCTAGAGCCTAGCCATGTGATTAGGGTATTTTGTTTATCATTTCTAGTTTGAGGGTTATTTTGTCATTTTTGGGGTTATTTGAATTTATTATAATTTATTTGAATTTATGGGAATTTTTAGGATTTATTCTAGAATTGTTAGAATGAAGGTTGACTAGGTTGACTTTGACTAGTATTGACTAGGAGACTAACCTAGAGACTAACCTAGGTCATGACTACTTGGTTAGGTTAAGTAACCTTAGCTTGACCTAAGTTAGTGATTATTAACTCATTAGAACTTATTTGGAGAGATTAGGAATTGATTAGGCTAGAATGGCTTGTGACTTCATTGTTTCACTTAACAAAATTGCCAAACAAAAGGTTGGATTTTGAAAATAAAACGAGAAAAAGTACAAGAAGTACGAATTTGATTCTGGGAAAGTATTGCTATGGAAGTCTGATTCGTAAATGATCACTTTGTTCCTTGGACCATATGATGATGATGAAGATCACTGCTTGAAGTAGAACAACTTGGAAGAACTAAGTCACCAGAAAGGTATCGACGCACTTGGGCACTGATGGCGAGGCCGAATGCTTTCCTGCTTTGCTTCACTCTGTTCTGAAAGAAAAGTTGAAGAACAATGCTCTGGAGGATCAAAATCTCGAAGTCCTGATCTCTGTATTCTCCCCTGTTCTCTCCCTCCCTGTCTCTTTGACAAAAATGAGTCTATTTATAGATTGGGGCTTCTGTGCGTAAAAAGACACCAAAATCTATCTTTACGCTAACAACTGCCACCCATGATCAGAGTCATCATTTGCATACGTTGACACGCGTCCCATCATTTCAGTGAGAATATGATGCATGTACACACGTTCTTCGAAATATATGGCATGAAGGCCATGTAGGCAGACCACGTTCCATACTGGCCAGAAAGAATAGGGCGTAAAAATAGCTCCAACATCCTCTGGGCGTAAAGCAGTAAGATGAGCGTAAAATAGCTCTGTCATAGGTTTCCAGCGTAAAGTGGTTATTGAATAACCTTGAGCGTAAAATGGCTCAAATAGACTTTACGCACACATTGTTTTATGAGCGTAAAAACTCATGTAGAACTCCGTGCGTAAAAGAAACCATATAGTGAGCGTAAAGTAGCTCGATCCCCCGTAAACGACAACAATAGTCTTTGTATAAGACAAATCCCATTGAATTCTGTGGTAAATGCCATCATTAATATCTTCATGTCAGAGTTTGCATTAAATGAGAGATTTGACAGCTTTTTCCAGCGTAAAAGAGGCTGCTCTGTCCTTGGCGTAAAACCATCGGTGTGGACCCAAGCGTAAAATGATCAGCCTGCTTAGGCGTAAAAGAGATTATCCGCTCTTGCTTGGTGTAGAAAACCAATGATTTATGAATGAGATGACTCTTGCTTTGAAGCACTTTTTACGCTCCTACAAGACCCCCTTCAAAGTTTTCAAATATCTCCAAAATTTGAAACACTTTGAACAGAAGCGTAAAAGTTGAGATTTGACCTGCCAGCGTAAAATTTGGGATACGCAACAGCCATCCGCGTAAAAGCGGGGATGTCCAACAGTCGGCGTAATTATAGGGATATCCAACAGTCGGTTTTGAATCTCTCTTATAAATAGGTCTTTTTCAGAGAGAGAAAAACACTTTTACTCATCTTCTTGAATCTCTTTGCCTTTTCTTTCTTCGAAACTCTGATCTGATGGCTCCTAAGAAATCATCCGCCGCCGGTATCAAGGGGAAGAAACCAGCCATTGATTCTTCCTCGACTGATCATGTGAAAACCCCTACTCAGTCATCGCTACCACAACGAAATCCCAACCCGGCCGTGGCTCCGCCTATGATGGGTAAAAACCCTAATCTTTAGTTGGGAGAAAACAAATCCGTCGAGGAAGAAGAAGATAACCCAAACTTTCAGCTTTTTACGCCCACGTTGTACGTGTGAGCGTAAAGCTGAAATAACATTGTACGCCCACGTTGTTCGTGTTAGCGTAAAAAGATAACAAGAATACGCCCACGTTATACGTGACAGCGTAAAATTTGGTTTTATGCCCACAGTTAATGTGCTAGCGTAAAACTTAACTACGCCCATGTTCGTACATGCCAGCGTAAAAAGTTGTATTACGCTCATTTTACTATATGGTAGCGTAAAGTTCATCAATCTTTTTGAGAGATTTTGTCGAACAAAAGACTTCATAAGCTTTTCATCAATTCTTTAAAAAAACTTCGAACTAACTTGATCTCTTTTGTTATTTCACCAGTGGATTTGCAAGTTCACCCCCTCGCTGAAGTTTTCGGATCATCAATTGGCATGGTAGGTTCGAACTATTTGGAAGATTTATCTCATGTCCAATTTCTTCAGTCGAACCTCGAGTATCCGGCAGAGAGGGCACAGTTGATAGCAGCTCAGGGGGATAGACTGTTGCTATCCATGATAAATGGAGAATTGTTGAGTTCGCTAGACGGACAACACTTCGCAAAACCAGCCTTTCTATTTGGAGATGCTATTGATTGTAAATCCCAGACACACCCCAAGAAAGAGTCTTGGGTTTTTAAATTTGGAAATAGAGCCATGTATCTTCCAGATTTGGACAGAGATTATCCTTTGTCAGCATTCGTCCATGCTACTCATCCTCGACAAATGTTATGGAATTTGACTCCCAGTAGTCATGGACGCCCGGGCAGAATTGTTTTTAAGAGAGAGCGTGCCAATGATATGGAATACTTTGCAAGTGTTCCCAATGGAGGTGTTACTTCTATCTTTGGCCTTATGCCAGGCTCTAATCCTAGCGAAGATTCGGGTTTAATACAGCCAGTACAAACCCCGATATTTGTCAATAAATTTATGAGGGAAGCTGTACTATATCCCCAAACCAACCCCAGGCTGCCAGGATGGTTGACTCCATTCAACCAGAGTTGGATTCAGATAAGCCTTTGGATGATGAAGAACTTTGAGGAAGAGTTGAAAGATATTGGCTTGTACGAAGCAGTAGCTTCCACCAGTTATGGTATTCCTCCGAATGGAAACTTATTTCTGGCCTTGATGGAGATATATTTAAGTTCAACTGGAACTTTTGCCACTCCGAAAGGTGAAATGGGTCTTGCCCTTCATGAGATGCAGTTTATCTCGAAGCTGCCAATGGGGGAGGCCCCATATGAAGAATACGTTCCCTCCAACCGGGAGCTTGCTAAAATCAGAGGAGTTAACCCTCAGTTAACCGAGACATACGAAGAACTGATGTGCCACTACCTGATTTGTACCACGATGCATGAAAGTATATCCCATTTGGCGTATATCAACAAGTGGACGACTTATCTTTTCTTCCATAAGGATAAGATATCCAAGGAAGATAAAGAAAGGTTTCAAGAAAACAAAGCTCCAGTAATCAACATAGATTCGACAATCCCTTCTAACAAGGTTCGGGATATGATGGTTACTTACAAATTCCCGAATAAATATCTGTCTACGAAGACTGGGGAATTTCCTGCAGGAACTGAAGCCTTGAGCTTCCTCAGATATGGTAGGCAGAGAATCTCACGGAGAGCTTTGCTGGCAGGCTTTCTTTCTTTATGGTTGAGAAGATGGGTTGTACCGGGTATTGGTACTATTGACAGAATTCATCGCAGTGTGCTATGGCCAGCAGTACGTCTGGTATTTAAGGTCAGGATCAACTTGCTGTCGGCCATGGTGTGTCGGATAAATGCAGGTTTAAGAACCTTCGGTGAGGAGTTAATCAACAATGCTCCTCATCGGAATGTTTTCCCTAGAGTAGAGATGCCCTACACTTATCTGATGGGCTGGTTGTTGCATCACAACTGCAGATTATTCCCGCCGGGCCCAGGCGATGATGCGGAGGTCTTCCTCCAAAAATTTAGCAAAACTACATGGATTGCTACGACTGTGGCAGATACCCGAGCAGTTTTGAATTATTCATACGGTTGGAACTTCTTCTGTACCCGGCCGCAAGTTCCAGCAGATTGCTTCGGTGTCCAGTTTGAAGATGAAGTTGAAGGAAGAGTTGTATTGCCACAGTTAGTCTTTAGGTGGCTTCAGTGCATCAGACCGTCTCATCTGATGTACAGAAATGAAGATAATTGTGCGTTCGAACCATACTTACCCAGTAGGTTTGCTCGCCAATTTGGATACGACCAACTTCATGTTGGTAATCCTTTGACTAATTTCCATTACTATGGGAAATTACTTGACGGAGCTAGAGGTTGGAGGTATTTCGGTGCTGCTCGGACTGGTGCTAAATTTAGAATTTTGACTGCCACTAGCACTACAGAACTACGTATACTCCATACGTATGCCCACTTCTATGCTTCAATTCGTTCCTTTGCTCATGGTTACAATATGAAGGGTAGTCTGAGGTGGCCTAAAGAAGGAGATATTGAGGAGCAGGTCAGGGTACCAGCAGACATCCCTGACGATACTGGCATCCCATATCCGTTTTTAGTAGTTATCCCGACAGGAGTTGGAGAACCAGCTGCAGAACCTATCATTATTGGTAAAGGCCGAAAAAGAAAACAGAGTGCAGTCGCCACATCTCCAGTAAAAACTCCAGAAAAGAGAAAGAGGTCTACCACAAAAGGACCTTCCAAGCCAAGCGTTCACACTCCGGAAGAGGATATTGAAGAAGATCCTCTCGTCGATTCTTCCTCAGTCCATCCTGGAGAAGGGTCTTCAGCCCCTCCACAGACAATTGGATCAGGAGCTGTAACACTTTTGTCTCCTGGACGTCTTAGCACCTCGCTTCATTTATCTTTGCCGTCCAAGGCACAAGTTACGGAGAGTACTACTACTGTATCCACTGCTGATCAAGATCGCATTCCATCAGACGAACCGGCTCTTGACTTTGAGGATGATGACTGGGATGGTGATTATGATACATATCTTGAAAAAAACGCACATATTCCAAGTATTATACAAAACCTATACGGAATTATATATCATGATTTTGTATACTAACTTATTTTTGTTCATTTTGCAGATGTCATAATTGCACCAAAGCCTGTAGCTCCTCCCCCTCAAGAAGAAGAAATCTATGAAGAAAATGAGGAGTTTGAAGAGGAAGACGCAGACGTCGAGGAGGGAGAAGTGCAAAAGCATGAGATGGAGCCTCAAGAAGCACATCCTCCATCATTTGTGGCACAACAAACACAATCTGAAGTGTCCTCCCTCGCTGAGGACCAACACAAAGAGAAGACTACAGTCGACCCCACTGTAGGTGATGATGGAACTGCTGGAGAAGGACCAGACTTGAACAAAGAATCAGCTGTAGAGAGTCTCACCACAACTGAAGCAGCGAAAAATCCTGTGGAGCAATCAGTTGAAGAAGATGCTGGAGGCATGCTTAAACTTCCAACAGAAACTGAGGAAATAATAACATCCTCTACTGTCGTCACTGATCCAGTACCAGTTTCTGACAAGCCAATGCCAGAATCTGAACCAGCTCTTGTAGTTGTCACCACATCCACCAACATTACCGCCGCCAGAACTCCAGAAACGGCTGGAGTGACAAATATTGAAGACGTTGCTGCTGAGGTCCCTGGGAACCAGATAACAGTAGTAACGTCACCAGCTCCACCCCCGTCTGTTGATATACCGACTGGAGATATAATCCCTGAAGCTTCTAGGGATCAATTGGCTATAACGGTAGTAGCAACCACGACTTCATCTCATCCTACTGTTGCACCACTAACATCTGTTCCCGATTTCCGAGAAAGAGATCTGTTAAATATTGTTGCCACGCCAAGTTCCAGCACAGAAATGGATCTCCTCGTTGAGATTTATACTGACACCTTTTATAAGAGCCTGGCAACCTTGATAACAATGGTCCTAAATAAGGGCCTCAATTATGAAACTCTGAAGACGGCAATGGCTTCGACCATCAAGAACGTTGCTTTGTTCAATGATACTGAGAGAGCTGCCGTATTGGAGAAAATTGTGGAGGACCTTGAACAGCCAACCAGAGAATATCTTAAGCTGTCAAATGAGAATGTTGAAGGCCTCATTCAGGAGGAGTATGAAGCCTTAACAGCTGATTATCTTACTCGAGAGACTACATATAATACAGCCCTCCATGAACACAGTCTGAAGGTTGCCAAAGAGAAAGCCTTTTTGACTGGCATAAAACCTGCACTGCATGGCCACAGAGTGGCTTATGACGCTTTGAACATAGATATTCAGAGCAAAAATGATGAAATCCGAGCAGTCGAGGCTGAATTAGCTCGCTTGAAGGCTGAAAGGGAGAAGATGATCGAAGATCGAAATCTGCATCTCACCCAGAGCTCGATTTTAGAAGAGAAAGCCTTTGGAGCTGAATCGACTATCAGGGCCCTTGATGAAGCCAAAGAGGGTCTGATAACTACCTTCGCCAAACTTTCTTGTATTTGCACCCCTGAGGCTCGACGTGCAGAGGCTACCAAGAAGGTTATGAATTCTCGTGGCAGACGGTTAGAAGAATTAAAGAAATTGCTCCAAGATGTTTCCACTCCACCTTAAGAGAGTGTTTTGTCATCTTTTTGTCTTATTCATTCTGTAGTAATTTCACCAGAAATGAACGAAAGATTTGTTTTGTGATCCTATTATTTATTTGAAATTTAAACAATAGGTAAGAGGTAGAAAGCACTTATCAGAGGTAATATGGACGTGATAAGTCTCAACGTATCATATCTATCCAGAGGTAATATGAACATGATAGATGATAAAATCTTGTTTTCTGTTTTTAGAGTATACAATACTATCAGAGGTAATATGGACGTGATAGTATGTAAGAACTCATAGAAAAGTAGATTAATATCTATGCAGAGGTCAAATGGACATGACAGATAGGAAAAACAAGTAGGTTTTAATATTCATCCAGAGGTCTTGAGAACATGATAAATAATAAATCCAATTAATCGACTGATAAGATAGAAGATTAATTTCTGTTTGCGAGTATACAATATTATCAGAGGTAATATGGACGTGATAGCATGTATAAACTCAAAAGAAAATTAGATTAATATCTATGCAGAGGTCAAAAATAGAAGTGATAGATAGGAAAAGAAAGTAGGTTTAATATTTAATCAGAGGTCATGGAAACATGATAAATAATGAATCCCACTTTCTAATCAATTGATATTGAAGATATAAAATCCCTTTCCCAAGAAGTCAGCTTAACCAAACCGTGGTAGCTGGGGATTAAGAAGACAGATGTCATGAACATGTGGGTCAAAAACAATGGACGAACCAACGCATTTTTTCGGGAAAAGAAAACATTGATTCGAAATAAATGAACCCGATGGAACGAACGGACAGGTCTTTTTGGGAATGAAAGGTTGTTCTCAATCTTCAAAGACCGGTTTATCAACAGTCTTCTTCTATAAATAGGTGAGAACTCTCTGTAATATTTCATTCTTATTTCCACTCCTCTATTGGAAATGTCTTCTGAGGATGCACAGCAAAAGAATGAAGTTTCCAGGAAAATTGAGGACGTTGCTGAGATGTGTCCCCTTGAACCGACAGTGGCGGGCCCGATTCAAGTAGGCAACGGCTCTTCTACGCCCAAGCCACTCGAAGACATTCTTGCTTCTTTAGTAGAGCCAGGGAAAACACCTGAAGAAGAAGCGTCGAGGATGGCTGCCTGCCAATTTTTCATGTGTTCAGGAAACGATGCCTTCTATGCATTGGCCGACTATGTGTTCAATAAGGAAGTGAGTGGCTCTCGTCCTTAGTCTTTTATTTTGAACAAAAATAAATAAAAGAAGCTTTATTATTTTTTGTTCTGTCTCTTTTCTTTTTATACATAGTATTTCTTAAGAAATTTGCCATTGATCGGTAGCATGAGTAGATCTCCATTGGGCTTTGACAACCGATAGGCACCATTGGAAAACACAGACTCAATCACATAAGGGCCTTCCCATTTTGCTTGGAATTTCCCTTTACTTTTATGAGTCATTACCATTGGTCTCCGAACAGCTAATACAAGCTCGCCAACTTTGAATACCCTATCCTTAACTTTACGATTAAAAGTTCGAGATATGCGGGCTTGATATAGTTCAATATATTGTTGTGCTTGAAGACGCTTCTCATCCAATCCTTCAAGTTCTTGGAGTCGTAAGCGATCATTATTCTTCGTAGTTAGCTCATTAGCAATGGCTATTCGTAGAGAAGGGATCTGGATTTCCAATGGGAGAACAGCTTCGCATCCATAGACCAATGAGAATGGTGTAAAACCAGTAGGAGTCCGGACTGTTGTTCGATAAGCCCATAAACATTCTCCAAGTTTCTCATTCCAATCACGTTTATTGGAAGAAACAAACTTTTTAAGAAGTTTGATGATCGTCTTATTGAAAGCTTCAGCTAAACCATTAGCAGCTGGATTATAAGCCGTAGAAGCCAAATTCTGAATTCGATTCTTGTCACAGAATCGATAAAATGCTTGACTGGCAAATTGTGGACCATTGTCATGAATTATCCGTCGAGGAATCCCGAAACGATAAATGACATGGTGCTTGATGAAACTGATCACATTAGATGTTTTCACTTCCGCAAAGGGGACTGCTTCTGCCCACTTCGAAAAGTAATCGGTTATAGCTAGTATAAACCGATGTCCCTTGACAGAAGGAGGGTTAATAGGACCAATGACATCCATACCCCAAGCTTCGAAGGGCCAAGAGGCTGCTGTAGGATGTAGAAATTCAGATGGTTGATGAATAAAATCAGCATGAATCTGACATGCTTTACATCTTCTGGCATAGTCCACAGCATCTGCTATCATAGAAGGCCAATAATACCCCATTCTCCGAATGCGGTCTTGCAACTTTGGACCCGGTTGATGAGCACCACAGACACCATCATGAGCCTCACGCAGTGTTTGTTTGGCTTCACTTTCTGAAAGACAGCGCAGTAAGAGTCCGTCATATGAACGACGATACAGCATATGTAAAGACGAATCATAATAGAATCGAAATGATCATCTCTTAATTGATGCAGCTTCTTTAGGATCTTCAAGCAAAATTCTATGAACTGCATAATCAACGAATGGAGTTCTCCAATCTTTCTGCTGGGAACTTGACTCTGTAGTAAAACTTTGTTCAATATGCAGATTACTTTTCACACAGAACAAGTCTCGGTCTAACAAAGTAATTGTATTTTGCCTTCGGATTGGGACAGCCAAGTATGCGGCTAAGCTGGCAAGAGCATCAGCCTCTACATTCTGAGAACGTGGTACAAATTCAATGAAGAATCCTTTGAATGAAAGGACCAACTCGACTACCACTTGATGATATGGGATGAGATCAGGATTTCTGACTTCATAAGTTCCTCTAACTTGATTAACGATCAATTGAGAATCTCCATAAGCCTCTAAGAATTCAATATCCAATTGTTTTGCTACTTGGAGACCAATCAATAGAGCATTATATTCTGCTACATTGTTAGAGCATGGCTCATTAAGAGAATAGGCACGGTATATGACCATTTTGTCAGGAGAAACCAAGACAATTCCTACCCCAGAGACAATATTGTCTTTAGGTCCCACTTGTGATGCTCCATCAAAATATAATTGCCATATATCATTCTTCAAAGTCATGTTACAATCCACTACTTCGTCTGGAATGTCTTCATATAACTTCGAAGTTTCAGGTATAGGATGAGCAGCTAAGAAATCAGCTAACGCTTGGCCCTTCACTGATTTTTGAGGCACATAAATCATATCATAAGGAGTGAGCAACATCGTCCAGGTAGCTAACCTGGAATTAAGAATGCTCGGTTTCCTCATCAATACCCGAATGGGATTTATTCTGGAGATGACATGAATAGTCTGTCCGGTGACATAATGCCTTGTCTTTTGGATGGCGAAAACCAAAGCTAGACATTCTTTTTCTACAGGAGTATATCTGTGTTCAGCTCCGACCATCATTCTGCTCAGATAATATATTGCTTGTTCATGACCCATATCACTTTTCTGTGCCAGAAGAGCGCCAAGTGAATGATCTAAAGCTCGAACGTATAGCAAGAATGGTCTTCCTACCACCGAAGGTACCAGAACAGGTGGGTTTGTAAGATATTGCTTAATGTCATTGAAGGCTTTTTGACACGCTTCATCCCAGACGAAAGATACCCCTTTCTTTAATAGACGGGAGAAAGGTTGACATCTCCCAGAAAGATTAGATATAAATCTTCTGATATAAGCAATACGGCCTTGAAAGCCACGAAGTTCTTTCAGATTACGAGGAGGACGCATTTCAAGAATTGCTTTAATCTTATCAGGATCAACATGGATACCTTGAGAGGTAATGACAAATCCTAGAAACTTGCCACTGGAAACCCCTAAGAAAGACTTAGTAGGGTTCATTTTCAATTGATGTTGGCGCATCAATTCAAATACTGTTTTCAAGTCCTGAATGTGATCATCCTTTGATCGACTTTTAACAGCGATGTCATCTACATAGCATTCAACTATCTTCCGTAGATGTTCTTGAAAGATATTGCTCATAGCCCGTTGATACGTGGCACCGGCGTTTTTAAGACCAAACGGCATAACTGTATAGCAGTAGACCCCAAGAGGTGTACGAAAAGCGGTCTGCTTCTCATCTTCTGGATGCATCTTGATCTGATTGTATCCTGAGAATCCGTCCATGAAAGACATGCGTTCAAAACCACATGTATTGTCTATCATAATATCAGTAATTGGAAGTGGAAATTCATCCTTTGGACAAGCCGTATTAAGATCTCGGTAATCTATACAAACTCGGACTTTTCCGTTCTTCTTCATAACAGGAACAATATTGGCCACCCAATCTGGGTGTTGTTCTTCACGAACAAAGCTACACGTAATCAGCTTTTTGACTTCTGCCTCAATTGCATCCATCATATCTGGTCTAAAGCGTCGTTGCTGTTGTTTTACAGGCTTGACATTAGACAAAATGTTGAGTTTATGGGTAGCAACTGTAGGATCTAGCCCTGGCGGGCGGGATATTCACGATCTTCATAGTCGCCTTCGAAATTGGAATAATTCCATCAGGGACTTGTTGTGGAGGAAAATCTCCAAACTGAAGAGAGACCATGTTGGTTGTAACCGTATGGTCATCATTGGTTAAAGCGATGGCGCCACCATTTATCAGGTCTTGGATCTTCTTTTTCAAGACATAGCAAGCACTGGTAGGATGATTAATGTATCTATGATAGATACAATATTTGGGATTGTCAGTCAGATTCACCTCATTAGGCCTTTTTGGCTCTGGAATCTGAAGTTTGCCACTTTTCACCAGACACTGAAATATCCCTGGGATATCACTTTCGTCAAAAGAGTATTCTTCCTTTGGCCTGGAAGATTCTTGATTGTTTGGCGTCGTTTTGTTCTTGGAGAGATTGACCATAAGAGTATTTTTTCCTTTCACGTTACGATTGCCAGGATTATTACCAGGATTACTTTTCTTTCCTTTATCTTCTGAAGCGAAAATCATCCCATGTTCCCGAGCCAACCTACCATTGGTCTCGGCAGAAACTGCTGCTATGATAAATGAAGCCCAATCTGTGAATTGGGAACCTGTGAAGACAGCAATGGATGGTCGCAGATTCATCTTGCATGTATCGATCAACGCTGAATCTGGCATACCAGGAGGCATCTTTAGAGTAGCCTGTCGGAAACGTTCAATGAACTTCTGAGTATCTTCTTTCTCCTTTTGTTTTATTTCTATTAAGGAGGACATGTTCATGTCCATACCTCCTTCATAGAAGCGGGAGAGAAACATTGTCTTGAATTCGTCAAAAGACGAAATAGAGTTATCGGGTAAGCTACGATACCAGTCATAAGCCGAACCCGTCAAGCACCCAATGAATACTCGAGTGAGAAGAGCATCATTTTTCTGCAAGTGTACAGTCATAATATCAAAGTAATTGATATATTGACTGGGAGATGCTTTTCTATCGAATAAAACCATGGATTGTGGCTTGAACTTCGGTGGAAAGGGTACATCATTCCAATGAGGAGGATAAGGTTGCTTAATCCCTAACCTCTGGAGCTGATATTTGTGCCTCAAAACCTCAAACTGTGCTTTGAGTTCACGCACTGCTTGAATGGCTTCACTGATTTGAGGAAGCACATTTGATTGAATAGTCGTTGGATGTACCGTAACCCCCACTGGAGGTGGTACATCTTCTGGAATGATGGGATCTAGAGATGCAGAATTTTGATTAACAGCAGGTTCTTGAATATTCGAGGGTATATCAGCCCCTTGACTATCTTGAGTTTGTGCTGCTGTTGGTACCGGAGTTATTACTGTGGGTTGAGCAGTTTGCTGATTCAAAATTATCTGATGCATGCTTTGCACCATGTTGAGCATGTCTTTCAATGATTGCTCCACGACAGTGAGACGTTGTTCCGTATTAGCAGATGACGTCTCTGGTTCATCTCCAACAGCGTAGGATTCAACCTCTCTTAAAGATATAGAGGGATTAGTATAGAAGTATGAATCCACACTATCGGTATCAGACTCAAAAGATTGAGTACCCCCAGCTTCTGAATCAGAAATCTGCAATTGTCTTTGTCTTCTTGATCGAGTATTCTGATATACTCCTTCAAAGGAATCAAGAAGTCTGTTGAATTGTTGTTGACCTGGAGTTTGGGACATGTTCCGTATCGGTTGTCGTCCTCTGTTAGTATGAGATGCCATGTTGACTGATGCATATGACAACTCATCTTCTTGGTCTTCAGCTTGATGTTGAAGTGAGAAATTCAGTCGATCAAAAACTGACCGTTTTGAAGCTGAACAACAACAATTGATCACAACCTGATGATATCCACATTGATGTCTTTCTTGGGGGAGCATCGCCGGAGATTGTGAATTCTTACGCTTTTGCATTAGCAATTCACGTAAGTCAGAAGGAGTGGAGGGAATATTCTTCTTTATTACATTTGGGGTAGAAAAACGTTTAGTCCCCTGTGTATAAAGAAGATTACTAGCTTCATTCGCAGAACCAAACTGTACATTTTTACGCGTTTGGAGTTGTGTGCGTAAATCTTGAGATTTAGCACGAAGGACCCCATTTTCATGGCGTGTAATTTGCAAGTTTGGTACCTTGCGTAAAGCAGTATAAGAAGGTTGTTGGTATAGGACAGAAGTTTTACCAACATCACTTTTACGCTGTATGCGTTTAGGTATATTCACATTAGATGTGCAAACATCGTTGTGAATTTTATCTACACTGTCATAGACAGGAGACTTACCTTTACGCGTAAAACGTAAAAATTGATTATCTACCACATCACAGACGGGAGATTTTGTTTTACGCGAGGAGCGTAATTTGTGTGAGTCTACCACGTCACCGACGGGAGACGGGTTCTTACACTCAGAAACATTAGAATCTTCCACATTACAAATGGAAGACTCATTCTTATGCCTTGAGCGTAAAATTTGGTTCTTACCCACTGAGCGTAAAACTTGATTCTTACGCAGTGGGCGTGAAACCTGATTATCTTCTCCGTTACAAACGGGAGATAAATCATCACACTTTGAGTGCAACTCTGAAGTAAGGACTGCCTCGTTACGAACGGAAGCCCCTACGACAGGAGTGGGAAGAATTCCCTTGTCATCAGAAGCAACAGAGAGACCAGAAATCACTTTGGATTTGGGAATCCAAACTTTTCGTGCTTTGCGAGACTTTTGAACATTGGAGTGGTGAGAACCACCCCCAGTTCGGAGCATTTCTTCATAGGTAGTCTGGTCGAAGTGTACAACCAGAGTCTTCTTAGTCGAACCGACTGAAACATCATCATATTGAGCAATCACTTCCTCGTCGGAGGAGAAAGTCGTCCCCAGCAGAGTCGTCATTTTGTTTCACTTAACAAAATTGCCAAACAAAAGGTTGGATTTTGAAAATAAAACGAGAAAAAGTACAAGAAGTACGAATTTGATTCTGGAAAAGTATTGCTATGGAAGTCTGATTCATAAATGATCACTTTGTTCCTTGGACCATATGATGATGATGAAGATCACTGCTTGAAGTAGAACAACTTGGAAGAACTAAGTCACCAGAAAGGTATCGACGCACTTGGGCACTGATGGCGAGGCCGAATGCTTTCCTGCTTTGCTTCACTCTGTTCTGAAAGAAAAGTTGAAGAACAATGCTCTGGAGGATCCAAATCTCGAAGTCCTGATCTCTGTATTCTCCCCTGTTCTCTCCCTCCCTGTCTCTTTGAGAAAAATGAGTCTATTTATAGACTGGGGCTTCTGTGCGTAAAAAGACACCAAAATCTGTCTTTACGCTAACAACTGCCACCCATGATCAGAGTCATCCTTTGCATACGTTGACACACGTCCCATCATTTCAGTGAGAATAGGATGTATGTACACACGTTCTTCGAAATATATGGCATGAAGGCCATGTAGGCAGACCACGTTCCATACTGGCCAGAAAGAATAGGGCGTAAAAATAGCTCCAACATCCTCTGGGCGTAAAGCAGTAAAATGAGCGTAAAATAGCTCTGTCATAGGTTTCCAGCGTAAAATGGTTATTGAATAACCTTGATCGTAAAATGGCTCAAATAGACTTTACGCACACATTGTTTTATGAGCGTAAAAACTCATGTAGAACTCCGTGCGTAAAAGAAACCATATAGTGAGCGTAAAGTAGCTCGATCCCCCGTAAACGACAACAATGGTCTTTGTATAAGACAAATCCCATTGAATTCTGTGGTAAATGCCATCATTAATATCTTCACGTCAGAATTTGCATTAAATGAGAGATTTGACAGCTTTGTCCAGCGTAAAAGAGGCTGCTCTGTCCTTGGCGTAAAACCATCGGTGTGGACCCAAGCGTAAAATGATCAGCCTGCTTAGGCGTAAAAGAGATTATCCGCTCTTGCTTGGTGTAGAAAACCAATGATTTATGAATGAGATGACTCTTGCTTTGAAGCACTTTTTACGCTCCTACATTCATAAGTCATGACTAATGACTTAAGCCTTAGAAGCCCATAGGCCCACACCATGGAACCCTAGCCTATTCTAACAGCCCATGGCCGGCCACATGACCCCCCCCCCCCCCCCCTCTATTTAATGCTCCTCAAAGTTAGGGCTAGCCTCCACTAGGAATTTTGTAAAGTTTTAGAAAGAGGTAAGTCTCCATCTTCATTAAATCCTATAAAATCCATTTCAATTCCTTTTCCACCCAAACCAATTTCAATAGGTTCTAATTTTACTCTACTTGCTGTTGGTATCAAGAAATTTCAGCTTAGGAGCAAATTGGAGAAGTTTGGCTATCAAGAGGAACACCTCTCTTTAGAGCTTTTTGAGGATTTTGACACATATAGGTAAATCCAATTCTACACCATAGAATTCTGATTTTATTGCATATCTAGGAAGCCTTAGGCCTAACCTAACAGCTAACCCTAGTTTTCGTGTCCTTTTTGTGTCCTATTTGGACACGTATCAGTCCTATGGTGCAAGTATTTGATGAAATGCCCCAAAGGGCATTTCGAGTGATTTTTAGGAATGTAAATGAATAGGAAATTAGATTTTAATGTCACTTATGAGTTCTTAGTGTCTGAGTGTGGTTTTCGTGTCGTGTCGGGTCGCGGGGGACACACGAACACGCGGGTGCACCTCACGCGCGCGCACTGTTTGCTTGCCCTGCTACTCGGGGGCCACAACTCACTGGACACGCCACGTGGACATGAAAAATTCGACACGTGGGTCGGGGCTGACACTAACACGAGGCTCCCCAAGTTTCATGAGTCCTTGTGTCGTGTCGGACACGCACGAAGCCGTGCATCAATTTTTTACTGAATCAACTGCTGTCGATTTCCATCACTGATACGCGTGTCGTATCGCACGCACGCATATCGTGGACACGTGTCAGGGTGTTCTAGCCCTAGCCCTAGTCCTAGTCAACATTGGGACACGACCACGAGGTCTGTGTCGTGTCGCATCGTGTGCACGAACTCTGTGAACACGTGCACGAGGAATTGTCCTGTTTGTACTGTTTCATGTTTTAAATCTTTTTGGACACGTTTGTGTCCACTTGGGTGGACACAAATACATTGTATGGCACGTACACTATATGTACTTGTATTACCAACCTTTGGTTTGGTGTTTTAACTTGTTTTCAATGCTCATTTCTCATTTTCCCCAAATTTTCCTGATACTTTAAATATCAGTTTATTTCCTGTGGTTTCCAGATTTTCTAATTCGAATTGAGCATCAATTTACCTAGTTTATACTATTAATTAGTGTGGTTTAGAACCCTAATGTGGTACACCTATGTGTTTTCTATTGGTGTGTCAAAATTGGGGCTGATTTGGTGTTTGTTGGGTTCAATTTCTGAGCATGCAAGTATGGACTGAAATCTGGGTTTTTGGGTTCCTGTTTTAAACTGAAATTTGTGAACTGTGAAATGATCTTCAATATGGAAATCTGAGTATTTTGATATGGACTGAACTATGGTTGGTTTTGATTTGATTTCCTTCCCATTGTTGGACTGTGATTCCCCGTTTTTCCAAACACTTCACTGATTTTACATTTTCCTATTTCCTGTTGTTCATGAGCTAATGTAATTCCCATTTTACCTGAGAATTAGCCCTCATATTTCTGTGTTCCAATGTGTACAATTCCAGATTTCATATGTGGGTAGTTCACTGATTTTTCCCTTCACTTTGTCACTGTTTTCTTCACTATTTCGCCTAATACTGTCACACTGTTTAGGTTCCAGATTTACATTGTTAATACTCACTGTTTTCACATATACTTCACTATTCTTTGCTCACTGTTTTACTGATTTTTTTGCCTAACACACACACAGACACACAAGTTATCATACTCTCTTGACACTCTCACTATTATACACACACACAACTCTCATGTCTCATGGCACCACACACACATGCCTCACCCACACTTGACACATTGTGTGTCTCCCTTTGCTCTATACATATGTATATAAATATATATAGATAATATATGTATATTTTAGGTATACCTATATGCATATGTGTACCATATTATATTAATATGGATATAGACAATGTATGTGTGGTATTCACATAGGAGCCTATATGTTAATATGTGTATTCTATATTAGATTGTGTGGTATGGCTATATGTGTATTATATTATTTTAAAGATAAATATTGTCATGTGGTCATATGATTTATGGTTGGTTTTAGGCATGGTATAGCCTATGGCCTAGTCTCTTAGCCTATGGGTGTATATGTGTGTCTGCTTGACTAGTGAGCCTAGATTAGACTTTTGTAGTCTTGTTAGAACCTAGAATGGCTTGTTAGACCTAGAATAGACTAGTTTGACTAGTTTGACTTAGGTTTGACTTGGTTGACCTAGTTTGACTTCTAGGGTTGACCAGAGTTGACCAAGAGTTGACTTTGGCCTAAATTGACCTAGATTCATCTAGAATGCATTGAATTGCATATTGTTATCATTTTAGACTTGTTGTGACTTGTGTTGTTCTGATTAGGAGCCAGACACCTCTCCTCGGACAGTACATTTCATCCGGACACTCAGATACCAGGCGAGTACATTCTCTGATCATTTCATATCCTGCTTAGAATTATTTTCCTGTATTAAATTATTTTACTTGATATTGTCACGTTGGTCACACGGATTAGTACTATATGGATCTCTTCATGCAATGTTATCCCCCTCGGGAGCATCGGGTACATTGTGTCATGTGCGTTTCACTTTCATCATGTACTCCTGTGCTTTCACCATACATGTACACTCCTGTGAATCATGTACTCTCATGTTCACGGAGCCCCATGTATACTATCATGTGCACCCTTTCATGGGCCCCATGTGATATCATGTACAATAACATAACCTGCTTAGATCCTTGTGTATTGATTGGGAAAAACGGGGGAGTGCTAGCAGTCATGTGAACAATTCTATAGTAGTGTAGATCATGTGAAACTCTTTAGTGTAGATCATGTACAAATCTGTTCTGTTCACATGTGCTATCCTGTACTCTGACTCACTAGCCACTGTTAGTTCCTTACTTATAGTAGATATTTCTTTTATAGTTCTCTCTCTCTCTCTGTTTACTTACTACATTTCTTCAGTACCTGTATCTTACTTTACTGCATGATTATATTTTCTAACCTGCTATGAACTGTTGAGATGTATTGTGCTCGCTCCTGTCCTGACTGGACCTATTGAAAATATTACAGAGGACGAGGAGGAGGCCTGTGTGGATACCTTCTACGGGGCAGCCCTAGACGACACTTGCGAGCTGGACTCTCAGGAGGACCCAGCTCTAGCCGAGGACATTACCCCCATTGCCTAGACTAGCTTAGTTAGGCCTTATCTTATTTATGTTGTCTTGAGTCTGTTTTAGCTAGACTTTATTTCTGTTCAGAGATTCTGAGTTGTATATATTCTTTCATATTCAGTAGCTGAGATTTGTACTCTGGATATTTGCTGAGATGTTATCTTAGACTATTTTATCATCTGTATTTCCTTGAGTTCTATATCATATCGTGCTTCTTCTTCCTTAGTTGTGATTGAGTTTACTTCTATCATGTCACCCCCATTCGGGGAGTATAAACTGCTTAGAATTTATATTGTTAGATGTTATGACCTAGGATAGCGTTCTACCGTCGACACTGCAGCGTAGGCTGGGCGTACCCACGTCTCGTGCCCTTACTCTAGGGTGCGGGTCGTGACACGTTTTTAGTGGTGGCCCATGCAGGTCGAGTTTATGTAGTGGTATTCGAACTAGAGTATCACTACAGCCTGCAGTAGGATTAGGATATATATTTTTGAAGGTACTCAATCACAGTTAGGATTCCTTGAGAGATTCCTGGGACGACCCTTGAGAATCTTATTTAAACTTCAATTTGAATCATTTCCCTTGTTTTGTTGCTCTCATTTCTTGATTACTGACTTTGATTTTGTTGGATCGTTGTTGATTTTGATTTTCCTATCGAGATGAATTTTAAGGCCTGAGTTACGATATTTTTCTGATAACATATGTTGACGGGAATACAGGGATGGTAAAACGTCTACTTGATTATGGAACCAGTAGTTTATCGCAGCCATATTGGCTGGCGTAGCGGAAACATAGAGACCTAACTTCGGATGTACGTATCTTGGTTATGAGATTTGGAATTTCTCGCAGCTATACTAGTCGGCATAGCGAGATTTCTAGACGACATGATTGTAGAGGTGCATATCCTAGTTATGGAATCTATCGTTTATCGCAGCCTTGCTTACTTGCATGGCGAGGACTCTGAGTAACATGATTTTGGACAGACGCATATGATTATCAGATTATATCTTGAGAAGGTTTTTAAACATATCATCTCTATCGTACCATTCTGTTGTTATAAATTGTACTCCATCATCAAATAACTTAGGAGTAGGAGTATGAGTAGGAGTGGCTTAGCTGTTATTATAAGTCTAGTGTAACTTCTTGCTATAAATTTCTTCTTAATACAATGAATCGATGATTTTGCTAGACCTTAACTTGGATTTGATGTTATAACTCTGGTTTCAAATAGTTCCTTCTTTTAAACAGATAAGCAGAACAGATTTTATCATTATTTTTTTCTTGTCATTATTTCTTGTATTACCTTAATATATATATATAGTGGACACAGATACTTGTCTGACACGTATACATGCTACACTGGATTACCAACCTATCTAAATACATATTAATATGTTGATGTTAATTTCTCAAAATTTCAGTAATTCTAATATAGGACAGTATCAGTGACTAGTTCTCTATTTTTCCAGATTAAATTCGTAAATTAAATTTAATTTCGTGCTATTAGTTGTTGTTTACATCACTGCACATGTATGTTACATACAAGGTTTCAATTTTTAAAAGATATTGGTTGAGTTGTGTTGAATCTGTCAAATCTGAGACTATGTACATATTAAACCTTTAACCCTGGATTCTAAGTGTTTGGTTCAAATTGCAGTTTTCTTTAATGTAATGTTTTGAGCCGTGTACATTGTTGTGTGTAGGTATATAATGTTAGGTTTCATACTCTTACATGTTAGGTTGTGGTTGTGGTAAACATTGAGTTGGTTTTGATGTTCGAATTTTTCTAAATTTTTGAAAACTGAATACATGTTAACATTTTTACATTGCTTTCAAATGCGTAGTTCAATTTCAGATCTAATATGTAGTGTTGAACTAAGCTGAAGGATGAACCCTTCATTTCAAGTTTTAACCCATGAACACTTGACACTCTACACTAATGTTCACAACTGCCATGAAAACCTAACCCTTTATCTCTATGTTATGTTCATATAGCTATATAGATATATATATAATTCTGTATACATGTTATAATGTATGTAGATGCATAATTAAATCTCTACCTCTCTATACATATAGATATACATATATATATGGTTAGCCATGCATGTTATGAGTAAATGTAGGTCCTAAAAATCAAGTTGCGCCCATCAACAAAGTTATAAAAATCAAGAAATGCATCCTTCAATTGAATTGTGCAGAAGACAGATTGTGCAACATCTCGATTGTGCAGACTGAACTACGCACTCATCCAAGTGCGCAAGCTGACGTGGCCTTGTCATCATTATCTGACAGAGAATTAAATCTTTTGATAACTGACAGTACGAAGAACGAAAAAACTGTTCGTTTATCGTGAAGCACAGCGCTCGAGGACAGCTGTACATGCAGCGCAATCTGCCAGACTCCCTGCAGCGCAGTCCATCCTAGCGCAATCTGAAGTCAGCGCAATTCATGTGGCTCACTTCATCAAGACAACTGACAAATGTACACGTGGCCTTCATGCCATCAATTGCTCATCACGTGGCAACCGTCTGTACACGATCATGCGCAATTCAATCAAATGATGCCATGTGTCCAAGACAGTTGGCCCACGATCAAACAACTGCCAGCGCAGTCTGATGCTGCGCAATCCAGTACATATGCAATCCAGCTTGCGCCATTCAGAATAACTAAAATTTAGTTATTTCCAGAACTCTATAAATAGAGTTTCAAGTCTTCATTTCAGGGATCACACACATAAAAATCAGACATATCAAGATCAGAGAGATCAGGAGTTCTTGCCCAAGTGCTGTTGCTTTCTTCAGAGGCTTTTGCCTTCAACTTCAGAGGCTTTTGCCTTCAACTTCAGAGGCTATCGTCTTCAAAGTTCACATCGTCCAAGGGATAAAGCGATCGTCATTCAGATCGAATTCCTACAGTTGTACTTTCCCAGAATTCTTGTAATCTTCTTTACAAAGTTTGTGAAATAAAGTTCATACTTTTGTTTTTGCAAACAAAATAGCGACTCTGCTGGAGACGACTTTCTCCTCCGACGAGGAAGTGACAACTCAATGTGACGTTGCGTCTATCGGAAAGACGCAGAAGACGCTGGTTGTAAAGGTCAACCAGACAGCATACGAGGCGATGATCAACTCCAGGACCACCCCTCGCACTACAACAACTTCTGCCACGAGCAAAGTGCGCCCAGTGTGGGTCCCCAAGACTGCTGCGCAGTCTAATCTCTCTGCTGCCAAGGCTGCTGCGCAGTCTGTTGCACAGTCTGCTTCCAAGACTGTTGCACAATCTGCCTCTAAGACTGTTGCACAGTCTACAATCTCTGCTTCCAAGGCTGTTGCACAGTCTGCTGTTGCACAGTCTGCCTCAATTGCTCATGCGCAGTCTGCTGTTGCCAGTGCACAAACTACTTCTTATGCTGCCCTGTCAAAGTGCAAGACTCCTCTGCCCTTGGCGCAGTTGGCTGCCACTCTTTCTGCGCAGTCTACTACTCCAGCAACCAGAGTGCATCCCACACACTCTGTGGCCAGAACTCCTGATGCGCAAACCACAGTGGCCAGAACCAAAAAGCCATCTGCCAAAACTCCTAATGCACAATCAACAAGTGCGCAAGCTATGCCTGCGCAGTCCAAGAGGGACAGCCTTTTGGCTAAACTTCCTCCTTCTCATTGCAAGGGGAGAAGCTCTGTTCCCCTCCCTAAGCACCCAGTTGCTCCAGCGCAATCCACTGGGGGTAGTCTGTTGGCTATTCCTCTTCCTTCCCAGAACAAAGGAAAGGGCCCATTGGTCTTTTCTCAATCTTCCTCGTTCCAGGACTTGGAAGACAGCAGAGGGAAACGCTTTTTAGCTAACCCTTCTTCACAAAACAAAGGAAAAGGCCATTTGGTCTTTTCTCAGTCTTCTCCGGTCTTTACCGCGGAAGATCATTCTGAACGTGCCTCGGCACCAATCAGTACTATAACTCTCTCAAACAAGAGTTCTGTCAACTGTACTGATCAATGAGGTATTATGCCTACTCCGGTAGCGGAATTTCAAGATCTCCCAACTCTTTAGATATCCCGATCAAAGCAGGACAAATTACTGGTGTCTCAGACGGAAACCCCTGGGGGTGAGTTTGCTGATTTATGAAGTTATCTCAATAGACCTCGGTCTACGGCAACTTCGGCAAAACGCAAGCAGCCAATGCCGAAGATGAACCTGCATCAAAAGCAAACTTCCAGGATCAAAAATCCTGACACCTATGCTAATGAGGTGAGCACTTCCTTGTACACACAGGGGACAAAACATCTGAAGAACTGGAACCATGTTCCGAATGTTGTCAAAGAACATATCCCTCGAACTTTTTTCCATCCTGGCCTGGTTCCTGATCTCCGAGAGCACCTCAGGCAAAAGCGGGACAATGCCTCAACACCTTCAGTGCAACCACCCGAGCACCATTGTAATCACAATGTGGTCATCCAGTGTTGTTGCCAGACAACAAAATGATCTGTCTTCGATCGTCTGAACTTTGCAACCACAGAACCAATATCGGAATATGAAGATGAAGTGTTGTACGCTTCTGTCAACATGGCCTCTCGAGACACTGGGGGTAGAAAGTGCTCCAAGCACGGCAAGCCTCGCCGACCCAGCCAACGATATTTAGATTTACTCCAAGATTCTTCTGAAGGAGTATTTCGACATACCCGTTCCCGAAGCCGAGATACAATCGGTCAAAGGAATCTTCAAGATCCTTCTGGTCATCTTCCTACTTCTCATTCGGGAGATGATTCCTTCTCTGATTATGATGTATACAGTGAAAGCTCTGAACAGACAGTGTCCTCCACTGTACCTAGAGAAGTGACAGCTTATATTATCACTGAAGACCCAGATGCTTCTAGTTCGGCTAATCAAGAACAACGAATTGCTGCACTAGAGGACAAGTTGAAGACCATGGCTGAAATGGTCGAAAGTATGCACTCTATCATTGCGGCCCAACATACAGTACCACCGACTGTACTTACTGCAAATCCCGAGATCATAGCATCGCCGGTACCTGTCAATCCAGGGCTGGGGGTAGTGTCTCCTCAAATACCCCCTGTACAAGTTCAACCTACACCCAGTCAGTCAGGAGCTGGGGGTAGTGCTTACCATGCTGTTCCTCCTCCTAACACTGTCATTCAGCCTGCTCCTTCTTCAGCATCGGATGATGCTAATGAAGCTATTAAGCTCTTACGCACTCAATTCGAGGCCTTCAAAGAGAAGGATAACCTGCAGAGATTGGGGATCAAACAACCATATCCAGTTGAATGGAAGGAAGTCCCGTTTCCTTCCAAGTACAAAATTCCAACAAGTGAATAATATGGAATCGATATCGTGCTAGTAAAAGTTGGTACAACGAATTAAACCATTGATAGGAAGTTATGCTCGACGATAGTGCAATACTTGGTCTTGAATTTGACAAGAATTTCTTAGACTTGGTCGACCCCGCTAAGAGGAAATCATACTGATTTCATGGACGAGAACGCTTGAGAAGCGAATCGAGTCATCTCGATGACCGAGATAAACGAGAATGAGTTTGCCGTAGCCTACGACCCTCGTATTTGACAAATTACAACGTGCCTCGTGCAACCATTCCAGTTCCATGACACGTCGAAATGGCAACAGAATCGAAGAAACACGACAATTGAATAAGTATCATCAACTCTAAAATGAGTAAAAAGTCATTCGATAAAATTGACCGAAGGTGTGCGACACGGAACTTAGAAAGAAACCGAGTACCGTTCGATGCCATAGAACAATGAAGCCATTCGATAGGAAATTGCCTAAGATGCGCACACGATCCGAGTTAAGGAACGGTAGGATGACCTGCACTCAGGAAGTCTCGAGGACGAGACTTGTTTTGAGTGGTGTATTATGTAGTGACCCGCTCCGCCCTAGCGGAACGCCGATTCAAACGGCAAGTGCAACGACTCAAAATGAGCCGTCGACCCGAAGAGTTGCTTTGACCCGATGAAGTATCGATGCGAATCGATGCAAGACTTATATTGGCTCGTCAAAGATGAATCCAGACTTAGACTATCAAAGGCGCGCTCGGAGTATCGCTCGGCCGATGCGAACATCGCTAAGGTGGGTGGCTCCGATGAACCCGTCTGTGCTTAGCCTAGACACATAACAATACGGACACTATCACGAGAATCGCTAGGCGATAACACCGTACATGCTAATGAATGACTCAACGCACCTAGATAAGGGAATAATCCCATCTTGCATGCTTGTTTAGAACATGGAAAAGACCTCGGCAAATGTAGAAACTCCCGCACCGCGCCCTACGCTCGTGCTAAGGCACAAGCTCACGTTCATATTCCTTATGCGTTCAAACAATGAAACAATGAATGGTTTACAACAATAAAACGGAAAAACTATCAACATAGTCGCTCCGAGTAGAGTTTAGCGACATTGAAAGGCTATGGGACCGATGGGTCGCCAAGGCGACTCCCGTACTGGAAGTTGCGTAATGTGTAAATGAATGAATCAAAGAATGAAAGAATGAATAAATGAATGAATACGTGAATGAGTCAATGAACGAATGAACAAGAGAAAGAAAGAGAAGAAAAGAAAAGAACATGAAAGTTAAGAAAGAAAAGACGTTAGCGACAGGTGTGACGGGCACGTGCAACGGGGCTCGCTACCCGCACTGCACGGACGCCAACCTGGTCGACAACGCATTATGGCTAAGGGTTAGCCTACGGCGGAGATAGCCGTTAAATATAAGACAAGATAATACGAAATGGTCGTGGACAAACGGCACGGGCGATGGGGGGTAAACCGTGGCCGTCGAGTGGAAGGATTCTACGGCACGGGCGTTGGGGGGGTAAACCGTGGCCGGCCTAGGCGGAATCAATACGGGGCTTACGGGCTGCCTGGGTGCGGGCTTGGGCACCAGGAGACGTAAGTGCAGGGTATTTTCAAGAGACTTAACGGGGTGTACCAGCCATCACCCTATGCTAAGTTGAAAATTACCACAGGAAAATGTCCTAAATGGCTAGTAAAGCCAGCGACCCATGCATGTAGATTAAGTGGACTATGCTGGTGGCAATCCACGTGCAAGTCCTTGCATTGAAATCAAAGTAGTCTAAGTGAACTAAATGAAGTGCCTACGGAACATGCTTGTTATGTTGAACATGCTTAAGTGTAATATCCTGAACATGCTCAAAATGTAACACACCAAAATGATAAAAAGGAATTCATGCAAGTGAGTTAGATAACGTGCCCACGACGTGCTAGAACCCGAGACATGGACACGCCCGTAACACTGAATGCTGACATGAATCATGTTTAGTTGAATTATATGAACTGTTGTCTAACTTGGTTTACGTTGAACAGGGAAGGCCGGACGGTAAGTATGGGTAAGTCGTGCATGTATTTCCATGCGTCACTTGAATTTGGCAACACGGGATAGGTTATGACATATGCCATGAAATTGATCCTAAGGCAAGATTAGAAAGACAATGAATGATAGAGATGCACAAAAGTAAATGAAACGTGTTTGGTAATGATAGCATTGTGGGCGAGCTAGCCTCCCCACCAGTGCATAACAATGTACTGATAACCCCACAGTCTGCTTGCAGGATGCAGGAGACGCCGGCGGGTACGGAGCTTCCATTGAACGTGCTAAGGCGCGGAGCCAACTCTGGAGCCTTGGGACGTTGCAAGAAGCTGAAGCACCCTATACAGGACATAATGTATCGGAACATCGCCATGAATCATTCCATGTTGTAAGCCACTTGGCACGCCTTTTATGTTTCAGAGAGAGAGAGCTTGAGCGATTTGTAATATCGGCCTAGCGCCGCTTGTAAACTTCTTAAAAAATCAATAAAGAGTTTGAATTCGCTTCTACTTGTGTTCATTTATTTTCCGCTGCAAATGGGGACACTCTGTGCGACTCTGTGGCCTAGACCCAAATCGGCCGTTTCTGGACTTGGCCTTGCACGGGCGCAACCTAGGCCCGTGCGGCATCACGCCTTAGCGAGGACGATCGCTCCTACGGGAGCGGGGCGTGACAGATTGGTATCAGAGCACGGCTTCACGTCCTTGGACTTCATATCGATTTCTCAGTTTTGAAAGCTCGTCGTTGGAAAAGGAAGTGTACTCTCTCTCATTATGCCTTGGGATGTTCCATACAATAAGTCTAATATTTTCAAAAGCTCGTACAAGTACTCGGTTGAACGGGATTGATAAGCGAAGGCCTTTGTGCCGAATGATGTTAAACATGACTCGATAGAGAACACATGCAAAGTTAACATGTCGCGTGCGTACCGAACCAGTCTTGCGTTGACCCTAGCAGCTGAGCGTGCAAACATGAATATAGTCCGCACGGGATGGTTATGCGGCACAACTTAGTCCGCGCGTCGCGCACCTCGACTCTTGCGTGCAATCGGGTTGCGAGCGATATCAATGTATCGCTCGATCGAGAACGGAGATACACTTTGAGTGTATGTCGATAGGAACGCTATCGAGTTAACGCTTAGGCGCACCCAAAAGATTGACTTGGATTTTGAGGATTAGTACGAACGACTTAGTACGTCGAGGCGACGCGAACGATTACGCTAGAGATTCGTCGAACGAATCTGAAGGATGTCTTAGCGCATGGCGCGAATGTGATTGAGGACTAGATTGTATGGCTTGAACCCGAGTGGTGTATGTGATAGGTTCGGAGAATGATAAGGATGAGTATTGACGACTAGTCGAGTGGCTCGAATTCGAGTGGTGTATGGATGTTTTTGGAAATCATTCGAGCGAAAATTGAGGATTACGAAACGCAACGAGTATGTCGACGATGCGATGCGATCGCGCAAAGCCTTAGAACGCGTCACGCTTAGTTGGTCGTGACTTCGAATGTCCCGAACGAGCATCTCGTTCGGACAACTTGTGAATGAGCAACGCGAGTTAGAAAACGTTTCGGAACAATGAATGAAATTGAATGGTCTTGATCGAGGAAACTTAGAGGATCGCGCGTGCGATATCGAATTGATGCAAATGAAATGTGACTTGAGTTTTGAATAACGATTTTGAAACGAGCTTGAGGAAAAGCGACTGAACTTGATCTTGAGTATTGAGAAAATTATGGAATATCCAACTCGGACAACAGCATCAACGTACGACTCGAAATTGGTTGCAAAGGAAGATCGTCAGGTTACGCACATCGTCGATGGTATTGAGGCGTATCAAAGATCGATATGCGATAACTTGGGGGTACTCTGACTCGGCAAATGACGATCGTGCAAATGTCATTGTTCCGATGGATGCTATAATCGGGATGTTAAAATGTGTCGAGGAAAAGATAGACTTGGCTCGAGGATTTTCTAAGTTGAACGAATGACGATCGAACTTGACTTGAATGAAAACTGGAATGTTTGGATTTGCTTTGTCGATAACCACAATGTTGACGTTCTTGTCTTATGCGAGCGCTACTCCAGCCTCGCACATGTGTCACGCCGATTAGGGCGATCACTCTGCGTGAGCGCTGGTATGGTGATTCATACAGCGGGAGTGGTCAAACTTGCACGGTGCGACAATTTGTGCTTCGACTTGTGGTTTGACACGAAGATAGACTCGAGATTGAATTGGTGTGCTTGTCGATTGAACTTGAGGATTGAGTAGGTCCAATCCGCGTATCAAGAATGAATGAGTCTAAACTCAAACAAGAGTTACGTTCCGATGAGAATGATTATTATGCGGGAGCGTTGCATGGTGATTCATGAATTACCGCGGATTATCAGACTCGCGTGAGATTGGGGCGCAACGTATTGTCGAGCGAGATGACCTCGTGATCGAATACATGAATTGGTTAGAATTGGTGAATTGAAGGGATTCAAATATACGCAACGCGTGCCGTAATGCGAATTAGGTGATCGTGCTCGATGTTTAGAAATCTGAGTGACGCGAGCTTGGGTAGAAGACCCCGTATGATCGACTCTGGTTTGACCCTAGGATTGGGGTCAGTGTTGGCATTATTATTGGGGAACTATGATTCCAATCCTGACATTGACTTAGCCTCGAAAAGAAATAGCCTAGCGGTTAGGCGAGACGCCCTGTTTCAAGTGTTAGCAATCGGAAGGATTGATCTTGAGGATTGGAATGGATAGATGGCGCGGATCACGAATGTAGGAAACCCTGCTCACGAGACTCGGCTGACATGCATATATTTCAGGGACGCTTGGGTATGTGCACGATGCGACTCGAGTGAGAATAACAAATTTTCTATCATGCGGCTTGGCTAAATACAGGTATTCTGGGGACGCTTGGAATGCATGCACGATCCAGCCAAGTGATACGACGAGTTCAAGTAAGACTTGAGGAATGGAGGAGTGTCGAGGATCTTGGAATTGCGTTAAGTAAGGGATCGATACTAGTACGAGCGTGGCTCGGAATCAAGAAACGTGTGAGCGGGGTGTGCGTGAACGACACCAAGATTTGGCCCTAAACAAGTGAATAATATGGAATCGATATCGTGCTAGTAAAAGTTGGTACAACGAATTGAACCATTGATAGGAAGTTATGCTCGACGATAGTGCAATACTTGGTCTTGAATTTGACGAGAATTTCTTAGACTTGGTCGACCCCGCTAAGAGGAAATTATACTGATTTCATGGACGAGAACGCTTGAGAAGCGAATCGAGTCATCTCGATGACCGAGATAAACGAGAATGAGTTTGCCGTAGCCTACGACCCTCGCATTTGACAAATTACAACGTGCCTCGTGCAACCATTCCAGTTCCATGACACGTCGAAATGGCAACCGAATCGAAGAAACACGACAATTGAATAAGTATCATCAACTCTAAAATGAGTAAAAAGTCATTCGATAAAATTGACCGAACGTGTGCGACACGGAACTTAGAAAGAAACCGAGTACCGTTCGATGCCATAGAACGATGAAGCCATTCGATAGGAAATTGCCTAAGATGTGCACACAATCCGAGTTAAGGAACGGTAGGATGACCTGCACTCAGGAAGTCTCGAGGACGAGACTTGTTTTGAGTGGTGTATTATGTAGTGACCCGCTCCGCCCTAGCGGAACGCCGATTCAAACGGCAAGTGCAACGACTCAAAACGAGCCGTCGACCCGAAGAGTTGCTTTGACCCGATGAAGTATCGATGCGAATCGATGCAAGACTTATATTGGCTCGTCAAAGATGAATCCAGACTTAGACTATCAAAGGCGCGCTCGGAGTATCGCTCGGCCGATGCGAAGATCGCTAAGGTGGGTGGCTCCGATGAACCCGTCTGTGCTTAGCCTAGATACATAACAATACGGACACTATCACGAGAATTGCTAGGCGATAACACCGTACATGCTAATGAATGACTCAACGCACCTAGATAAGGGAATAATCCCATCTTGCATGCTTGTTTAGAACATGGAAAAGACCTCGGCAAATGTAGAAACTCCCGCACCGTGCCCTACGCTCGTGCTAAGGCACAAGCTCACGTTCATATTCCTTATGCGTTCAAACAATGAAACAATGAATGGTTTACAACAATGAAACGGGAAGACTATCAACATAGTCGCTCCGAGTAGAGTTTAGCGACATTGAAAGGCTATGGGACCGATGGGTCGCCAAGGCGACTCCCGCACTGGGAGTTGCGTAATGTGTAAATGAATGAATCAAAGAATGAAAGAATGAATAAATGAATGAATGAATACGTGAATGAGTCAATGAACGAATGAACAAGAGAAAGAAAGAAAAGAAAGAGAACATGAAAGTTAAGAAAGAAAAGACGTTAGCGACAGGTGTGACGGGCACGTGCAACGGGGCTCGCTACCCGCGCTGCACAGACGTCAACCTGGTCGACAACGCATTATGGCTAAGGGTTAGCCTACGGCGGAGATAGCCGTTAAATATAAGACAAGATAATACGAAATGGTCGTGGACAAACGCACGGGCGATGGGGGGGTAAACCGTGGCCGTCGAGTGGAAGGATTCTGCGGCACGGGCGTTGGGGGGTAAACCGTGGCCGGCCTAGGCGGAATCAATACGGGGCTTACGGGCTGCCTGGGTACGGGCTTGGGCACCAGGAGACGTAAGTGCAGGGTATTTTCCAGAGACTTAACGGGGTGTACCAGCCATCACCCTATGCTAAGTTGAGAAATACCACAGGAAAATGTCCTAAATGGCTAGTAAAGCCAGCGACCCATGCATGTAGATTAAGTGGACTATGCTGGTAGCAATCCACGTGCAAGTCCTTGCATTGAAATCAAAGTAGTCTAAGTGAACTAAATGAAGTGCCTACGGAACATGCTTGTTATGTTAAACATGCTTAAGTGTAATATCCTGAACATGCTCGAAATGTAACACACCAAAATGATAAAAAGGAATTCATGCAAGTGAGTTAGATAACGTGCCCACGACGTGCTAGAACCCGAGACATGGACACGCCCGTAACACTGAATGCTGACATGAATCATGTTTAGTTGAATTATATGAACTGTTGTCTAACTTGGTTTACGTTGAACAGGGAAGGCCGGACGGTAAGTATGGGTAAGTCGTGCATGTATTTCCATGCGTCACTTGAATTTGGCAACACGGGATAGGTTATGACATATGCCATGAAATTGATCCTAAGGCAAGATTAGAAAGACAATGAATGATAGAGATGCACAAAAGTAAATGAAACGTGTTTGGTAATGATAGTATTGTGGGCGAGCTAGCCTCCCCACCAGTGCATAACAATGTACTGATAACCCCACAGTCTGCTTGCAGGATGCAGGAGACGCCGGCGGGTGCGGAGCTTCCATCGAACGTGCTAAGGCGCGGAGCCAACTCTGGAGCCTTGGGACGTTGCAAGAAGCTGAGGCACCCTATACAGGACATAATGTATCCGAAAATCGCCGTGAATCATTCCATGTTGTAAGCCACTTGGCACGCCTTTTATGTTTCAGAGAGAGAGAGCTTGAGCGATTTGTAATATCGGCCTAGCGCCGCTTGTAAACTTCTTGAAAAATCAATAAAGAGTTCATTTATTTTCCGCTGCAAATGGGGACACTCTGTGCGACTCTGTGGCCTAGACCCAAATCGGCCGTTTCTGGACTTGGCCTTGCACGGGCGCAACCTAGGCCCGTGCGGCATCACGCCTTAGCGAGGACGATCGCTCCTACGGGAGCGGGGCATGACAGTAATCGTCAGAACAACCGCAAGAACAAAGAAACTTTGAATATCAATCTCAAGAGCAAAGAATCTATGGCGGTCAACGTGGCTCCACCCACATCTACTTCTACTCCTTCTGCCCCTCCACCAAGGGAACCACGTCCGAAAGTGGAGTAATCCTTTGATGAGAACGACACTGCGAGCATCTTTGATTGCTTAATCAAAAGCAATAAGCTCCAACCTTCGGACTCGAAGAAGCCTGATGAAGTCGGTAAGACTGATCATCCTATATACTGCGTCTATTACAGATTCATTGGACATCCCACTCGAGCATGCTACATGCTCAAGGGCAAAATTTAAGAGCTCGTCAATGCTGGTGTTGTTACTCTACAACAAGACGAGAAGACTGTTACTGCAAACATGGTTTCAGTACAGTTTGGTGACTTCTCTCCACAGATGATACAGCATGGTGTCATCCCTATTCCCAAGGCTACTCTCGAAATCGAGAATCTCCCTCCTCCGCGAAGTGAAGGTCTCATCCCCTTGTCTCTTGACAATGGTGAGGTTATGTGGATTCACCCTGATCTCGCTTCAGAGTTTGAAGTTCCCACTTCCTCCAAAAAGAAAGATCGCTCCAAAGGCAAAACGAAGAATCTGCAACATGGTGTCTTTTGACCCCATAGTTGAAGAAAAAATCCTGCTGGGCACAAGGTCAGGGAAAGCCTACCTACGGGAAATTCCCGAAAATCAAGAGAATCCTGCTTATTCTTCGGAGTCTGCTCCAGTGCAACCAGTCTCTAATGAGGATATCCCTTCTGCATCCTCACCGGTTGTAGTATCCATTCCCCCCCAGCCGGTGGCTGCTGACAAAGGCAAACAACAAGTCTGATTCGACAAACCTTTGAAGAAATCATCTCCTTCTGGACTTGAGAAGCCGTACAACTTCGATATCTTGGCTCAATTAGCCAACACACCAGCCAGGTTGTCAATCTTCGAGCTCTTGCGGCTCTCCAAGGAAACTCGAGAAACTCTGAGTGAAGCTCTGATGCAGGCAGAAACCTGTCTAACTCTTCTCAAGAAGCCGGAAGCAGAGTCGGTCTCTTGCCTCCATTGCCACAACATATTGGAGCTAATCCCAAACATCACCTTCACACAGGAGGATATGCTGCTGGAGGATAATAGACATGACCGTCCTCTATACTATACAGGATATGTCGACTCGATGAAAGTCGATCGTATTCTGATAGATCCAGGGTCAGCTCTCAGCATAATGCCGAAGACAATGATGGATGCACTGAAGATTCCAGTGCATAGTCTTTCAAGCACAATCACCACCATATTGGGATTCAACCAAGGTAGGAGTGAGCCTTTAGGCAAGATTCGCCTAAAACTTCAAATAGGCAATCTCCGCACGAAGGTGACCTTCTACATCATAGACAATCATGGCTGTTCCTACAATGCTCTTCTGGGGAGACCATTCTTACATGAACATAATATTGTTCCTTCGACTCTCCATCAATGCTTCAAATATGTCGATGACAAAGGAGAAGTTCAAAAGGAGGTTGCAGATCTTTACCCTTTCAAGGGCGTCGAAGCATATTGCAACGACGCTCGCATGTACAAGGAAGAGTTCATGAAGGTGGTATTGGCCATGGACACTGAAGAAGAACAAGAAGCAGTGCCCAATGACACCCTCATCATACCTGTCAAAGGGCGTGTTTCTCATCCTCAATCCTTCAAACCACTGGCTATTCACTTGCCAGCTTGGAAGCAACCAACTGAGGGTGATCAAGATGAAAGGGAGCTCACCTCTTTTGAGCCACTTGTTATCGACTTATGTCGTAACAAGGACAAAAAGTAGCTCACCTCTTCTGAGCCACTTGTTGATTCACCTCGCAACAAGGAAAAAAGGGAGCTCACCTCCTCTGAGCCACTTGTTATTGACCTTCGTCGTAACAAGCCTCCTCCATGTTCTTCTTCTCCCCCTCTTGTAATCAATCTGACCAAGCCTGCTAAGGCTAAAGGTCCTGTTGTAAATACAGATGTACATATCAATAAAAAAGCATCTACTTTCCAGTATACTGATGTCATTTATCATGCTAAGTGCTATTTGGATATGTTAGATAGCTTTCAGTTTACAATAGGAGTTGTACAGTCTCTTCAAACAGAGGTCATACTGGAACATCCAAAAGACTCGTACCGTATTGTCCCTTCTCGAAAGAAAGGCGAAAGTCCAATACTTTTTAGTAAAGGACTAGAACAACAATTCAGCTACACGGATGATAGCAAAATTGACGATACGGGACGTCTTCAACTTTGTCGTTATAGTCAACAGTCGAAAGACATCATCCGAAAGATGGGTTATGACTTCAAGAATGGCCTCAATTACGGTAAAGGAAGACGAACCCCTATCCGTACGGTTGTTCCGAAAGGAAAATCCGAGATGTACTACAGCAGGACCAAAAGAGGTCTCGGCTACGCTTCACCTCCGGTATTATCCCCAGCAATCTCCGAATCTGATAGTAAAGAACGCTCTAACTCTTCCGATTCCAGATCATGGGACTCTGATACCAGCATTGGTGAAGTCCATCGGATGATCGTATCTTCTAACATGGTCTCTGCCGAACTTCCTGAAGGCTATGACGAGGATATTGAAGAAAGTCCAGAAACAGATCCTTGGGCTCAACGAATAGATACCCAATGGGAACTCCGATTCGAACAATGAGAACCTCCTACCGAAGATTAATTGGTTCAAGTTGACGTAGGAGAGAGCGGGTCTCCTCGTCCAATCTTCATCAGCAAGAACCTTCCAGAGACAGATAAGAAAGAATTAATTCTTCTTATTCGTGAATACATTGATGTATTTGCCTGGAGTTATGAAGACATGCCGGGTCTAGACCCCAAAGTTGCTACTCACAAACTGAATATCTTGCCTAATACAAAACCAGTCAAACAGCAACAACGACGATTCAAGTCAGAGATGATGGACGCAATTGATGATGAAGTCAAGAAGCTCATTAGCTGTGGCTTTATTCGAGAAAAACAACATCCTGATTGGGTAGCCAATGTCGTTCCGGTCCTGAAGAAAAATGGTAAAGTTCGAGTCTGCATCGACTTTCGAGATCTAAATGAAGCCTGTCCAAAAGATGAATTTCCTCTTCCTATCATGGACGTCATGATTGACAACACATGTGGGTTCGAGCGAATATCCTTCATGGATGGATTCTCTGGGTACAATCAGATCTGAATGAATCCTGAAGATGAAAAACATACCTCTTTCTGCACTCCTCGTGGAGTCTACTGCTATACGATGATGCCATTTGGTCTCAAGAACGCTGGTGCAACTTACCAACGGGCTATGAGTACCATCTTTCGAGATCATCTTCGCAAAACTATCGAATGCTATGTTGACGATATCGCCATCAAAAGTCGTCTAAAGGAAGATCACATCCTTGAGAACAATCTTCAATCTCATGCGCCAACATCAACTCAAAATGAATCCCACCAAGTCATTCTTGGGTGTCTCTAGTGGTAAATTTCTCGGCTTCGTCATTACCTCTAAGGGTATACACGTGGATCCCGAGAAGATCAAAGCCATTCAAGAGATGCGTCCTCCACGCAACCTAAAAGAGCTACGAGGATTCCAAGGTCAATTTGCGTACATCAGGAGATTCATTTCTAATTTGTCTGGACGCTGCAGACCATTTACTCAACTAATGAAGAAGGGTGTATCTTTCGTTTGGACTGAAGAATGTCAACGAGCATTCGAAGACATAAGCGGTATCTCATGAACCCACCAATCTTAGTGCCACCAATATGAGGCATACCATTCTTAATGTATGTTCGTGCTATGGATCATTCATTGGGTGCTTTACTTGCCCAAAAGAACAAAGAAGGCCATGAACAGGCTATCTACTATCTCAGTCGTACTATGATCGGTGCCGAACATCGTTATAGTCTGGTCGAGAAAGAATGCCTAGCTCTTATGTTTGCTGTTCAAAAGACGAGGCATTACATCATTGGACAAACTATTCATGTCATATCCCGAGTTAATCCTCTTCGGGTACTGATGAAGAAGCCCAGCACACTCAACTCTCGGCTGGCTACATGGGCTATTCTGCTAGCCCAATATGACATGGTATATGTTCCTCAAAAATCTGTCAAAGGTCAAGCACTGGCTGATTTCTTAGCAGCTCATCCTGTTCCAGAGACATCCAAACTCTATGATAAAATTCCAGATGAGACATTGGAAGTCAACATGATCTCTGAAGAATTTCCTATCTGGCGTCTGTTCTTCGACGGTGCATCCAGGATCGGACCAAATGGTGTTATTGTCGCAGGAGTTAGAGTTGTTCTTGTTTCTCCAGACAGATCAACTATCCAAAGAGCCTACTCCTTAGATGAACCCTGCTCCAACAAAGTAGCAGAGTACAATGCTCTACTCATCGGCCTTCAATTAGCCAGACAGCTGGACGTCGAATATCTTGAAGTCTACGACGACTCTAAGTTGGTTGTCAACCAGGTTAGAGGAACCTATGAAGTTCGCCATCAAGATCTGGTGCCTTACTTCGAAGCAGCAATCAACATGGCTACATCATTCAAAGCTTTCTTCATCGACTATGTTCGTCGAGCTTGCAATACTGAAGCAGATGCCTTGGCCAACCTTGCAGCCGTCTTAGCTATCCCTATCAAAAGACAGCAGGTGGTGGTTGTCTCTAATCGTGAGTTGTTTTGCATCAAAAATAATCGTAATATTGAGTTCAGCAACCTTGCTGAAGCCAATGTTATCGATGAAGATTGGAGAAGTCCTTTCATCGACTTCATGGTTCACGACATACTCCCCGAAGATCCTAAGGAGGCCACGAGTATTCGTCGACGGTCTCTTCAGTTCTACTACAATCAAACTACCAAGACTCTTTATCGACGGACTTATGACGGTCTTCTTCTGCGCTGTCTCGCTGGTGATGAAGCAAAGCAAGTATTGCGCGAAGCTCACGATGGCGTCTGCGGAGCACATCAACCTGGTCCTAAGCTACAGGATCGCATCCGACGCATGGGTTACTACTGGCCCTCTATAGTATCTGATGCCATCGAATATACAAGAAAATGCCGAGCCTGTCAAATCCATGCAGACTTCATTCATCAACCTTCAGAATTTCTGCATCCGACTGCTGCTTCCTGGCCTTTCGAAGCTTGGGGCATGGACGTCATAGGTCCTATCAACCCTCCTTCTTCCAGAGGACATCGGTTCATACTAGCAATAACCGACTACTTCTCCAAGTGGGCTGAAGCTATACCTTTGGCCGAAGTCAAGACCAGCAGTGTCATCAACTTCGTCAAACATCATGTCATCTATAAGTTTGGTGTACCTCGGCGAATCATTCATGACAATGGGCCACAATTCATCAGTCAAAAATTCACAAGGTTTTGTGACGATCACCGGATTGACAACGTCGCCTCTACAGCTTACAATCCTGCCGCTAATGGTTTAGCCGAAGCCTTCAACAAAACTATTATCAAGCTCCTTAAGAAGTTTGTATCTACTAACAAACGAAACTGGAGTGAAAAGCTTGGCGAATGTCTATGGGCCTACCGTACTACGGTCCGCAACCCCACAGGCTGTACACCTTTCTCTTTGGTGTACGGCTGTGAAGCAGTTCTACCTCTGGAACTTCAGATCTCGTCCCTACGAATTGCCATTGCCAACGAGCTTACTACAGAGAACAATGATCTTCTTCGACTTCAAGAACTGGATGCGCTTGATGAGAAGCGGCTATTAGCTCAGCAACACATCGAATTATATCAAGCTCGCATCTCGAAGACTTTCAACCGCAAAGTTAAAGTCAGAGCCTTTCAGCAAGGAGAGCTTGTTCTAACAGTCAGACGTCCTATGACTATGACGCACATGATCAAGGGCAAGTTCGATGCGAAGTGGGAAGGGCCATATATCGTGAGCAAAGTCTTCTCAAATGGAGCCTATCAACTCACAGAACTGGATGGTCGAGTTGCAATGATGCCCATCAATGACAAATTCCTTAAGAAATACTATGCATAAATATAAAAGGGATTTCTTGTAAATATCATCAGACAAGTTCATATATAAAATTCAATTTTTATTTCATCATGAATGATACTACATAATATCGAGGAAGGTCACTATCATCCTTCTCAACATTGGGACGCAGACCACTACCGTCCTTATCAAAGACAAAGTCGGCAAAAGAGCCGAGAACATCCTTGCTCGAACCCACCAGGAACTTGCAAGCAGCCATCCTCATGGACTCTTCTTCTTCAGTTTTCCCTGGTTCGAGAAGGAAGTCCAAGATATCCCTTGGCAGCTTCGGTGCAGATGAACCTTCGCCCGCCTCTGGCTGCTTTGGCTGGGCTGGCTCAATAGGACACTCCTCGGTGCCCGCTTCAACCTTTGGGGAAATCTCAGCCTTCTTGGATGCATCTCCAGACGACATTTTTATGTTAAAAAGTGGAAGTGGTCATTCCTGCCAGATTTCTGTCCTATTTATAGGCAGAGATTCCTGAAACAATGAAGCGACGCGTCTTTCGCAATGTTCATTTCATTTGACGGTTCACCCGTTCATTTCCTTATTCGACGGTTCACCCGTTCATTACCATCATCCGACGGTTCATCCGTTCATTATATTCATCCGACGGTTCATCCGTTCATTACCATCATCCGACGGTTCACCCGTTCATTACCATTCATTTGACGGTTCGCCCGTTCATTACATCCATCCGACGGTCTACCCGTTCATTTCATTCATTTGACGGTCCTTCCGTTCATTCTGACGATTCACTTCGTTCACACATTTTGACGATTTATTTTCGTTCATCATCCACATCAGCAACTTGTCATCCTTGATTAAGTTGTCTATTGAAATAATGATATTCAACAAATTATATTCTGTCATGTCCACATTACATCTGAGCAGATATAATGAATATAATTATTTTTTAAAATCAAGAAATATATCATGTCCTGCACCTCTGAATATATTTTCTATCGCTATTATTTGTAGCTGAATAAGATATGCAATAAAAAATAGAGCCACAAAAAAAGTCTTTTTATTTGATCAAAATTCAAGACATTACAAAGATACATATTGCAAAACAAGAAGATACAGATAATCCTTCTATTCTGCTGGCCGGGTCATTAGGCTGGTCATCTGCTGCTTCAAAATTTGCATTCGTTCCTCACGAGATTCCATCACTCGTTTCCTAGCTTCTTCCATCCCAGATTTATCATTGAAGGTTGGCAGGGTTACTAGTCTGCGAGTGATTTCAGGTTGATGAGCTGCAACATATTCATCTCTTCCTTGAGTCGGAACACCAAGTTGTTGAATTGCAGCCTGATGTTGGGTGGCCTCATCTTCCAGCTCTTCTTGAAGACGGGCAATTTCCGCTTGCAATTCAGCAACTCTCCTTTCTTTCTCTTCAGCAACAGATGCCACTGTTTCTACTTTGGAGTTGTACTCAGCGGACTTGGCAGTGAAAGCCTCCAAGAAAACTTGGAAATTAACTTTCTCAACCGCGGCCTCTTGTGACATCCGTTCAAATTCGGCTTGCACCAAAGGCTCTACCTCTCCCTTATTTAGCTCTTTGTAGCTCTTTACTGAGGTCTCCAGCTCATCTAATATATGATCAAGAAAAGTAGCCTGAGCTTCATCTCCTTGATTGCGGATGGCATCTACCAAGTAAGAGGTTGGACCTCTAACTGTGGAGAAATCAGCCTCTTCTTTCTCCATCACCCTATCTATTAAAGGTCCCAATGAATCAAAGAAGAACTTGGTAAATGAGTTAATGACGAATTGATTGGTAGCCAGAGCACCAGGAGTAGCAGCTACTCCTGTTGACGATGAAGCAGCAGGACGTTCAGCCTCTTGCACTTGGACGGAGGGCTCTTTAAATAAGGGAGCTAAAGTAGAGCTGGTTGCTCCTCCCGGTTGTTCTTCTGCAAAATTAAATATTGTCATTTTGCCTGTAACCCATACTTTTCATACTTTGTTGGAGATTCTGAAATGAGGAACCGCCTCGGCGACAAACGGTCATATGAACTTTCCATTCTTTGAAACCCAGAAAATGGCTACTACATAGCCTTCATACTTAACTTGAACAAAACGTGTTCCATAAGTGCCATAAACCGTGGCATACTTATCATTGAACCAACCGTATTCCGTACCTTAAACCAATTGTGTACTGTGCGACACTCCCACCCAAGTCATACTCTATATGACGAGCATTGAGACCGTAGGAACGTGTGGAAATACAAAGCCATAGAACCGTAGGACAGTATCTGCTATGACAACAAGTCGATAGTCCGTGGCGTTACTTTGTTTAACTCAATAAGTATGGTCAAAAGACCGAGTGCCAACATTGAAAACCATCGTGGAGTGATATCTAGACAACAAGTTAACCATTTTTCATGTTCTACTCAATCTGACCCAGGACAGATTATTCCCTTTAGCTATGTGGGTTCGTCTCTTTTATTATCAGCCTATTCAGTGCAATGAAAACTTCCAGTTATTAGTGTGAAGACCAAGCCGAGGAAAGTTCAACAAAGCCACCCACCTGAACGAGGAGTTGCCTTGACTGAGCGTGTAGTGCCCCGTCCCGCTCAGTCAATCGGAGGAATCGAAAGGCCGACGGCGTTCGGACTTAGCCTTACAACGGCGACTCGAAGACATTGCTCGGTCGAGGCGACTCCTCGCTCAGGTGGGATAGTTTCGGTGAACTTGCCTCATCTCAGCCTTCACATAATAAATCACGTGTTTTCAACTTGCACAAGTAGGCTTAATAATAAAAGAGACGAATCCACATAGCTAAGGGAATAATCCCGACGGATCGAATCGAGTTAAGAACATGGAAAACGTCCCGCGGTCGGCTTAGAATTATTCTACGGTGCGCTTTGAAAATGACACTCGGTCCTTTGTCCCGTGGCTTGGGATAAGAAAAAGTTGGTCTTCGTCACAAGCTAAGAGTTAGCCTAAGTCATAGGCGTCGCCCGCGTAAATGCTCGATAAAGCATGCACGTTTCCTCGAAGCAAGGCTCGGCGTAGCCTTGATCGTCCCACGAGCTAAGTTGTATCGCATAGCTTATGGCATGAGTTTAGGTACCCAAAGACCTTGGTTGTTCAAGTTGAGCGCATGCTCGGTCCCACGGTTCTACGGCTGCATATAGCCATTTGTTCCCACGGTCTTAAGGCTCGTCACATAGAGTATGAGGCGGTCCCTCGGTTGGGAGTCTCACGTTCCTATGCACGTTAAGAAGTATGAGGTGGTCCCTCGGTTGGGAGTCTCACGTTCCTATGCACGTTAAGAAGTATGAGGCGGTCCCTCAGTTGGGAGTCTCACGTTCCTATGCACGTTAAGAAGTATGAAGCGGTCCCTCGGTTGGGAGTCTCACGGTTCCAATGCACGTTATGCAAAGTATGGTTTAGAGAACGAGATGCTAAGTACAGTTCCAGTCGTACCGTAACATTAGGCCATGCATTTACGTGAGTCTAGATGTTTCGTAGGTGCGTGGTCATGGACAACTTGTCGACAAGGGCGTTTGTTTCTTCGATCGGCACCTCGGGGCCACGGGATCGACTCGGCCTAGGAAGAAACACGATATAGCCAAGCTGGGTAATAGGCAATGGTAGTTCGGGGACTTGCATCGGGGATCGCTACCTGCGGTGCAAGGGTCCCGTTTGCCAGGCTATGTCCACGATGGCTTGTCGTGCCAGTGACCTTTCATATAGATAATTGGCGTGCTAAGCGGCAAATTCGCATGCACGGTGTCGGTCGTAACAAAGGAAGTGTAAGCACGGTATGACTTGAGTTATGAAATGTGTGCTCGGTTGCACCCAAAGTATTATGAGGCCTAAGATTTGGCTTTGCGTAAGACACATGCTTCGACATACGATATGGCATCGTACTTGAGTTCTCAACACGAGTTCCACAAGTTGGGTTAGATGTTGCGAGTTAAGTCGAGAAGGGCCGTAGGGCAAGTTGGGTGAAGTTACGTTGAGTTGCTGGGCACGACCTCAATTATGAGGCACGGCTGCGCTGTCATAACACAAGTATGGGTAAGTCAGTAGGGGGCGAGGCACTGCCTCAAGGAGGTAGCACAATCACACGGAAATGGGGTCTATCGTGTAGTTGCGTCTCTGATTATGGCCGTAAGGCAAACACGACTTGATAGGTTAACGTTGTTGGCACGAAGAAGGGTCTAGAGGCAAAGTATGAGTTAACGTTGTTGTTGCAAGAACGGGATGGTCCCCAGACACAAGTATGCCAAGGCGTCTGTCATAAAATTGATCCTAAGATAAGACTAGAAAGACAATTGATAAGAAGAGACTGTGTTGCACAAAATAAATCAAACGTGTCAGTTTTGTATGGGTGGGCGAGAAGCTCATTCTACCAGTACAGTTGTGTACTGACACCCACATAGTTTTTATGTGCAGGCACAGGTAGAAGCTCGTGGTGCAGAGCTCGCTTGGATGCGTCGAGGCACGGAGTTCCTTGGCGATTCGAAGCATGCTGCTGCATGGAGTCAAAGACTTATACGGGATATAATGTATGGACGTCGCCTTCCGAAGCATCCGCTGGCTCGAGATATGTATTGAGAGAAGAGAGAGAGCTGAGCGACTTGTAATATGAGAAGAGTGAGCTTGAGTGATTGTAACCTTGGCCATGCGCCCCACTGTAATCCTTTATTTCAATATCAATAAAGAGTTTCTTTTGTATGATTTGTGTTTTGTTCTAAATTTCCGTTGCGTGTTCAATGTCTCTGCTTGAGACTTCTGTGCGACGACCCCGTCGCAGCCGCTGTAATCGGCCGTTATGGAACCCGCCTTGCACGAGCGCAATCTAGGCTCGTGCGGCATCACGCCTTAGCGAGGACGATCGCTCCTACGGGAGCGGAGCATGCCATAATGGTATCAGAGCACAGCTTTACGTCCTTGGACTATCGATTGAATTCTTTAACTCCGTTGTTTCCGTAAACTCTGTAGTGTTGCTTCCGCAAGTTGATATCGTTGGTGCGCTCTCTCAATTGTCCCACGGAATGTCTATACAATAAGTCTAATATTTTTAAAAGCTCGTACAAGTGTTCAATCGAACGCATCGATAGGCGATGGCCTTTGGGCCGAACGGTGCCGACCATGAGTTGATAGAAAACACGTGCTAAAGTTAGCAAATCGCGTGCGTGCCTAAATAGTCCTATGTCAACGTTAGCAAATGAGCATGCAAAACTCAGAGTATAGTCCGTACGGGATGGCTATGCACACGGCCTTTTGGCTAAGTTGTGCCGAATATCGCGCACGTAGACCTTCTGGTGCGAACGAGTTTGCGAGCGAGATTGACTATCGCTCGGACGAGAATAAATGAGACATAGAACGTGTGTTGATAGAGACGCTACTTGACCAACGCTAAAGCGAACACGAGAAATGGTTCTTAGACCTTGAGGAACGGGCGAACGCACGATTGAGCATGTCGATTGTGAATCGTATGACCTTGTTGAGGATTTATAGAATGACTTGACCCCGAGTGGTGTATGTGATAGCTTTGAAGAAAAATAAGAGTGCGTGTCGACGACTAGTCGAGTGGCTCGAACCCTGAGTGGTGTATGGATGCTATAGAAATTGTCCGAGCGAAACTAGAAGATATACGGATAGTACGAGTATGTCGACAAGCGATGATATCGCAAAGCCTTAAAACGAGTAGCGCTTAGTTAGTCATGATTCGGGAGTCGCAAACGAGATATCGTTCGGACGAATTATGAATGGTAATGCGAGTTACGAAATGGTTGAATGGAGATTCTAAACGATAAAATAAATGGATGACTTGATTGAAGAAATTGATACGGATCGTATACGAAAAGTTAGCACGACGGAAAGATAGTGTGCATGAAAAAGTTTGATTCGAATGTTTGAAAATGACTCTGAGGATTGGAATGGATGTCGTTCAATGATTGAGTTAGCAAGGAATGATGCGAATTGAGGAAATACGTTGGTCGATGACTTAAGATAGACGGATGAACGATACGTGAATTTGGGTTTGAGGAAAATGATGTTGTAAACGATTTGAGGGGTAATGATCGAATTTGAATTTGAATGTCGAGAAGATTATCCAGTCGGACGCTAGCATCATTCGTACGACTCAAAATTCGTTGCAAAAGAAGATCGTCAGGTTATGCATGTCATCGATGGTATTGAGACGTATCAAAGATCGATATGCGATAACTCAGGGGTACTCTGATACGGTAAATGATGATCGTGCAAGTGTTATCGTTCTGATAGATGCAATACTTAGGATTTTGATTGAGACGAATGTTGGATGAAAGTGATCTTGTCTTGATGGTTACATTGATAACCACAACGTCGACGATCTTGTCTTGCGCGAGCGCAACTCTAGCCTCGCACATGCGTTGCGTCGGATTTGGGGCAATCGTTCCGCGTGAGCGCTGACATGGTGATTCATGTCACGGGAATGATCGAACTCGAAAAATCAGGATGCGACAACTTTGATTGTCTCGACTTATCGGTTTGATGCGAAGACAAATTCGAGGATTTAAAGGACTTGTGATTAACGATTGAGTAAAACTTAAGGATTGAGTAGGTCCAATCCGCGCATCGAGAATGAATTAGTCTAGACACAAAATAAGAGTTACGTCCCGATGAGAATGATTATCTCGCGAGAGTGCGCATGGTGATTCGTGCCCACCATGGATAATCTGACTCGCGTGAGATCGGGGCGCAACATATTGTTAAGTCGGACGACCTTGTGATCGATTACGTGAATTGGGATGAATGACTTAGGGAGTATGAAATGTGAATTATGGTTTAGCGATGAATTGTGTCGTAGCGTGCTTGACTTGAGAAGGATTGATAAGTGGATTATGTCGAACGTGTGCAAAGGGATGGACTATACGAAATGGCTTGATAAACGAGTAAGATTGGTATATCGAGGAAATCGGTTGAAACGTGATTTATCGTAGGATGGCTTTGCTGAATGACTCAGACCCCGTACGATGAATGTCGGGATGTGTGTAGGCAATCGATGCTCGATGTTTAGAAATCGGAGTGATGCGAGCTTGGGTAGAAAATTCCGTACCATCGATTTGGTTTGACCTTAGGTTGGGGTCAGTGTTGATATCGTTGTTTGGGAACTATGATTCCAGTACTGACGAAAAGACAGCCTAGCGGTTAGGCAGACGTCCGAGTGCAAAGCGATAGAAAATTGTGGAGGCACCACTCATGAGGCTCGGTTGACATGTACGTATATCAGGGACGCTCGAATATGTGCACGATCCGACTCGAGTGGTGATGGCGGATTCTCTATCACGAGGCTTGGCTGAAATGCATGAATTTTGGGGACGCCTGGAATATATGCACGATCCAACTAAGTGATACGTTGAATCAAGTGAGACTTGAGGAACGAAAAAGTGTCAAGGATTTTGAGATCGTGAGTTTCAAAGAAATGTTGATGGTAATGCGATCATTGAATTGAGACGAGTTTGAATGTTGGTTGATCGGTTGGTGTGCCTAACGACTAAGTTAGTGATAAGCACGAGCGTGGCTCGGATTGAGGGAACGCATAGGAGTAGTGTGTACGAGAAACGTAGGATGTCGAATCAAGTTATAAGCCGATAAGTATACTCAATAAGTTTCGAGAACGAAACTTTTTCTGAGTGGTGTATGATGTAGTGCCCCGTCCCGCTCAGTCAATCGGAGGAATCGAAACGCCGACGGCGTTCGGACTTAGCCTTACAACAGTGACTCGAAGACATCGCTCGGTTGAGGCGACTCCTCGCTCAGGTGGGGTAGTTTCGGTGAACTTGCCTCATCTCAGCCTTCACATAATAAATCGTGTGTTTTCAACTTGCACAAGTAGGCTTAATAATAAAAGAGACGAATCCACATAGCTAAGGGAATAATCCCGACGGATCGAATTGAGTTAAGAACATGGAAAACGTCCCACGGTCGGCTTAGAATTATTCCACGGTGCGCTTTGAAAATGACACTCGGTCCTTCGTCCTATGGCTTAGGAGAAGGAAAAGTTGGTCTTCGTCACAAGCTAAGAGTTAGCCTAAGTCATAGGCGTCGTCCGCGTAAATGCTCGATAAAGCATGCACGTTTCCTCGAAGTAAGGCTCGGCGTAGCCTTGATCGTCCCACGAGCTAAGTTGTATCGCACGGCTTATGGCATGAGTTTAGGTACCCAAAGACCTTGGTTGTTCAAGTTGAGCGCATGCTCGGTCCCACGGTTCTACGGCTGCATATAGCCATTTGTTCCACGGTCTTAAGGCTCGTCACATAGAGTATGAGGCGGTCCCTTGGTTGGGAGTCTCATGTTCCTATGCACGTTAAGAAGTATGAAGCGGTCCCTCGGTTGGGAGTCTCACGTTCCTATGCACGTTAAGAAGTATGAGACGGTCCCTCGGTTGGGAGTCTCACGTTCCTATGCACGTTAAGAAGTATAAGGCGATCCCTCGGTTGGGAGTCTCACGGTTCCGATGCACGTTATGCAAAGTGTGGTTTAGAGCACGAGATGCTAAGTACAGTTCCAGTCGTACTGTAACATTAGGCCATGCATTTACGTGAGTCTAGATGTCTCGTAGGTGCGTGGTCATGGTCAACTTGTCGACAAGGGCGTTTGTTTCTTCGAGCGACACCCCGGGGCCACGGGACCGACTCGGCCTAGGAAGAAACACGGTATAGCCGAGCTGGGTAATAGGCAATGGTAGTTCGGGGACTTGCATCGGGGATCGCTACCTGCGGTGCAAGGGTCCCGTTTGCCAGGCTATGTCCACGATGGCTTGTCGTGCCAGTGACCTTTCATATAGATAATTGGCGTGCTAAGCGACGAATCCGCATGCACGGTCGGTCGTAACAAAGGAAGTGTAAGCACGGTATGACTTGAGTTATGAAATGTGTGCTCGGTTGCACCCAAATTATTATGAGGCCTAAGATTTGTCTTTGCGTAAGACATATGCTTCGGCATACGATGTGGCATCGTACTTGAGTTCTCAACACGAGTTCCACAAGTTGGGTTAGACGTTGCGAGTTAAGTCGAGAAGGGCCGTAGGGCAAGTTGGGTGAAGTTACGTTGAGTTGCTGGGCACGACCTCAATTATGAGGCACGGCTGCGCTGTCATAACACAAGTATGGGTAAGTCAGTAGGGGGCGAGGCACTGCCTCAAGGAGGTAGCACGGTCACACGGAAATGGGGTCTATCGTGTAGTTGCGTCTCTGATTATGGTCGTAAGGCAAACACGACTTGATAGGTTAACGTTGTTGGCACGAAGAAGGGTCTAGAGGCAAAGTATGAGTTAACGTTGCTGTTGCAAGCACGGGATGGTCCTCAGACACAAGTATGCCAAGGCGTCTGTCATAAAACTGATCCTAAGACAAGACTAGAAAGACAATTGATAAGAAGAGACTGTGTTGCACAAAGTAAATCAAACGTGTCAGTTTTGTATGGGTGGACGAGGAGCTCATTCCACCAGTACAGTTGAGTAACCCACATAATTTTCATGTGCAGGCACAGGTAGAAGCTCGTGGTGCGGAGCTCGCTTGGATGCGTCGAGGCACGGAGTTCCTTGGCGATTCGAAGCGTGCGGCCGCGTGGAGTCAAAGACTTATACGGGACATAATATATGGACGTCGCCTTCCGAAGCATCCGCTAGCTCGAGATATGTATTGAGAGAAGAGAGAGTTGAGCGACTTGTAATGTGAGAAGAGTGAGCTTGAGTGATTGTAACCTTGGTCATACGCCCCACTGTAATCCTTCGTTTCAATATCAATAAAGAGTTTCTTTTGTATGACTTGTGTTTTGTTCTAAATTTCCACTGCGTGTTCAATGTCTCTGCTTGGGACTTCTGTGTGACGACCCCGTCGCAGCCGCTGTAATCGGCTGTTATGGAACCCGCCTTGCACGAGCGCAATCTAGGCTCGTGCGGCATCACGCCTTAGCGAGGACGATCGCTCCTACGGGAGCGGGGCGTGGCAGAGCGGGACTTCGAGCAAGCCGTTGCACGACTAAGTCCAAACGTCGTTGCCTTTCGATTCCTCCGGTTGAACTGAGCGGGATGAGACATTACATAATACACCACTTAGAAAAAAGTTTTGTGCTCGAAACTTACTGAGTACATACTCTTCAACTTATCACTTATTACTCAACTCGAACTCATCGGGCATACATCAAAATCTCTCGAACACACTTCCTTAGCCAATTTCATCGAACAACTAAGTCATTCTTAAACAACCGAACTATTTAGCAACACCATTTCCTCAAGTAATGTCTCCAACCACAATGCGCTTCGTGCTGCTACAGCTCACAACACGGGGTAACTTATACTCGCCGCATACACGGGCAACTTAACTCTAGGATAAACCACCCGAGCAATATATCTACAACAAAAATGATTAATAACAACACTTTATTGATGACACTTTTTTAATAAGTGTCATTAAATTTTTTTTATGATGACACTTTGCTAAACTGTGTCGTAGTAATAGAATGTTTATCATCATTAATGACACTTTTGTAAAGTGTTGTAGACATGAATTCAACGACACTATTAAGATGTCGTCTAATATTAAATGATAAAATACGACACATTTTTAGTGCCATCCCCAAATTATTCTCCCGCTATTTCTTTCCAGAATCTACTCATTGAAAACCTAAAATCTAAAATCCAAAATTACTCTCTTCAAAATCCCAATTTCCCTCCTCTCTAAAATCCCAACTTCCTCTCTGTCTCCAAAATCCCAATTTCCCTCCTCTCCAAAATACCAAATTCCTCTCTATCTCCTAAATGGCAAATTCCTTCGCTCCTTCGTCGACTCATGCTCGAGTGCTTGGACACTGGGTTTCGGCTTCGGTCTTCTCCATGACACCCGTTCGAACACAGAGGCAGGACCACGACTCCTACTCCTTCGTCAACTTCAGCTCGAGCAAGGGTTCAGCTCCCTCTCTTTCGGTGACTCTTGTTCGAGTAAAGGGTTTCTCCATCAGATCCAAATCACCGACACCAAGAACTGAATATTGTTAGCCCTTTCCTCTTCCTCCTCGACCCGTTCACCCTCCTCCTCCTCTAGAAAGGGTTTCATAATCAGGGAATATTTTAGGGCTCATCGGCGAGGCAGTCGCACAAGGTGAGCCCTAACCCTAGCTTGATTTGGTGCTATTTTATGTATGATGTGTTTGAAATTGTTGTGAGGACAACTGGAGATGGATCTCCATTTAATTTTACCATACTCTTGTTTTGTATGATGTATTTGAAATTTTTTTTTGTGGAACTTCAAATTAGAGTATGAACTACATATTCTATTCCTTATATTTTCCTCTTTGTAACTGAAACTTATCAGTTTCTTAGAATTTAATGTTGTTTCTTTAACTTAAATTGCAGTCACTCAAGTACAGAAGACCAGGTTGTCTTAACAGGATGTGAAGATGAAATTGCTAACATAGCTAAAAGCATTATGAATGAACAAAGCCCAATACAGGAAGTACTCTTGTCCTTGTATAAATCTTGTGCTAACTGTTTGTGGAACCGTCTATATCTATGGTTGGCAGTGAAAAATTGTTGCCAAGATTGCTTATGTTTTCTTTTCATTTACTTGAGGAAAGAATCAAGAAATTGATGGTGGTTTTCTTATGAAGGTTATATGTCATCCGTGGCAAGCAGCATCTCCTCTCTGGTATGGACGGCAGTGAGCGCATGTTCCTCTCTGCTCTGATTTCATGATAATCTGAGCACTAAGTTTATAGCAGCAACATTGCAATAATAGAAGAGAGAAGTGAGGAGAACAGGGACCAAGCCATTGTGAGTCCTAGTGAAACCACCAACAGCTCATAATCATAGGCTTTGTGCTATAGGGATGAAACCACCACGAGCTCAGTCCTCAACCCTCAGTGAATCTCACTAATATCTATGAATACATACATAGTACAACAGCTACATAGGTAGGTTTTAGACTCGCACCCCAAAATTAGGAGAGGATCCTTCACCTTGCAGAGAAATTCCTAAGGGCCTAATGAAACTACGTTGCACGGACACAAGATAATGATGTCCGTATCCATATTAGGATGCAGTTCCAAGGGGTTAGGGGAGCCCGTTAATTATGTTATGGACTAGCATAATTCCTAATGATTGTGATAAGAGCTAGCAGAGACTTTTGCATATTCCCTTAAATCTATGCATGTCTTAGATTCCACATGAATGGAATGTTTTTAAATTTAAAACAATGAAATTGGTAACAAGAAGCTGTACCTGTGGGTATTTTTTCACCCAAACAGATGTCAGTTTTCCTTCATCTCTCAAAAAGATGAAATAGCTTTCTTTATCAAATTGATGTAACATTCTTATATCTTAAATCTAGACGTTCACCTATTCTATATATAAACTAGATTTATGTCTATTAATTCTAGGTTATTATAGCTTTAATTAAGGGTGAGGCCCCACACCTATCATTAAGAACCCACAGATATTGTGATTTGGATCCCCTTTCCTTGGTTAGCAAACCGAATATGTAAAGGATATCGGACAAGGTGGAACAAAGTTATAAACCTATGTTGCATGTGTATGGGCTCGACACGGATACAGATATGGACAAGGACATGATACTGAAAGGGGATGTTAGCATTTTCAAATATCTACAATGTAATCACCTATGTTGCACAAATACAGGCACGACTACGAGCAGGATAAAGACACGGATATGGGCTCCATTTTCCCGTGCCCGTGCAACATAGCAAACTACCTTATATGGAACTTGTGTCTGGTGACCTGGGAGTTGAAATTGCGTTGCTCAATTACAAGGTTCCACCTTGTAGGAGGTTATTACATTCTATGCAATTATCAAGATGTATTTTCTAGTCTGTCTTAGTTTTCTTACCTCATACAGGTCAGAAGAATTATTCTTTAGTAACAAATAGTGTTTGTACCTTTTATATTGTGTGCATATATCATCATGTAGAGAAATAGCCAGATAAGCTTACACCATGCTAGAGAAACAGAAAACATGCTACATATCTCAAGCTTCATATTCGATTTGCTTGAAGGTGTGGGGAAATCGTCACTTGTGCACTTAATTCTGCAGGGTTCAACCATTACTCGCCCTAGTAAAACAATTGGATGTGCAGTGGGTGTGAAAGTAAGATTGCTCATCTTCATGCAAAGGTGTCAGTCTGCATCTTTGATTTGAAATTTCCCTCATGACTTTAAAGGTTTTTTTTTCTTGCTTTCAGCATATTGCTTATGGAAATGTTGGAAGCTCTTCTAGTAGCATAAAAGGGGGCACAAAAAGGGACTTCTTTATCGAGGTTTGGGATATTTCCGGGCATGAGAGGTACCAAGCAACTGGAATCTTCATTATAGTTACTTGTTCATGGTAAACTTTATATTCCGCTACCAATTTCAAGTGATCCAGATTTTCGCCTACCATGCAACACTATAATTTGATTTTTAAAATGTCGAGGTTGCTGTCTTGTTCATAGTGCTGATAGTTCTACTAATTTCCTTCTATGTTGATCAAATTTTGTTTTGCAACAATGATTTCATACTCCATTTTAGTAATCTTTTTTGTAAAACTGTGTTTTTATTTGATGGAGCATTAGCACTAAACCAAACAGAAAACATGACTTTTTGTTTGCACAAGAGATATCTATTGTAACATGTAGAATTGTTAAACAAATCTAATTGTTGGGCTAAGAATGTTTCATGCGGAAACATTTTCAGTACTCAGCAGTACTTTCTTAAAAAAGTAGTTTATTGTTATTTGATCTGTTCATCCTTTTCTTTATTGATATACATAGTATAGAACTGTAGAACATGCCTTGAGATTCAGTCTGTTACCCAATTGTAGTTAGTTTTATGCTTATCCTGAATAGTTTTTGTATTTTCATCATTCTTTTTTATGCAACAGAACATGGATGTTACAGAAGCTCTTCAGAAGGTGGCTGCTGCAATATGATTGCAAGATTGAGGAAGGGTTTTCAGTCATCGGCTTACGCAGTTTGTAATTGACGGAAACAAGGCCATACTTAGCATAGAAAATCTTGATACTAGAGTTGATGATGCTGAATTTTAGGAAAATGAAGTATATGCGGAAGATATTGACATCAGTACCGGTGAAGCCAAGTTAGCATGACTGCTTTTTTAAGTCATCATAGACAACAATATCATCACATATTTTATATACTCTTTTTTCTTCCAAACTTCGGTTCTTGATACTGAATAATTGTAAAACTCTAGCCAAAGTTGTTGGACATGAGGCAAACAACGATATACAAAAGGGCCGTGGACAAAAATTATCACCTGAAAATGAAGTCATCGAGGTTCATCTTTATTGAGATAAGCCAGAAATGTTCAATCATGCCTTTAACTGCAAGGTTTGCAGTTTTGCACTCCTTATCCTTTGCCTTGGTCTTTTTCCAGTGTGTTTTTACTGAACCTTTATGTCTTTTTACCAGAGCTTTGGAGGGAAAGCGGGCTCGGCTTGGACTGGTTGAATGTGTGAACCATGATCTCTTGCAACCGTATCCTGTTCTCCATGAGAAACCTGGTAACATTTACTCTCCTAGTAGTATGTACATATTTCTAGATTAGGTATCATGAATAATGGTTGCAGCAAGATATTTAATCGTTGATACATGGTGTTCATTGTATCACATTCGGTGTTTCACAATTTTCGAAAAGATAGTAATTCTATTTTCCTTTTCTTTTGTTTCCTTTCTTTCCTCTTTAGGAGTTTGAACTTATAACCATTTTGAGTTTCTTTAGTTTGGTTCTTCCTTCAAGGATTCACAAATTCCTACAAGATATTCCCTTATATCTTATGAAATGCTTGAAAAGTTTTATGCCCTCTGCAGGCGTTCTTGCCCTGATCATCTTCATATTCAAATTATTTGATGCATATGACTAGTATATTTGTTTTTTAATGTTATTTTTACTATTGGCGGTGGTGAGAAGGAGGATTTGGGATTCCTTTCTTCCCAGGATGCAGTGCTGTTTGTACTTAAATGTACCTTGGTTATACTCTGGGAAGGAAAATAACTTGCCGCTGCCGATACCCTTACAAAGTCAAAATATATGCCTTGTCCGTATCTTTTCAAATTTTGGGTTGTCATTTTTCTCTCTACTGTAATGCAAAATTTATCTGTAGCCAAATCAGCTTCCAAAACTTTTTGGATGGGTTGTGTGACCTTTAGGTGGGAGACCCTTGCAGGATTTGATGTGTTTGAAAATGCAATGAACTTCGAGTTTCAATTTTCTTCTATATAACGATTTAATAGCAGTTGGTGTGTATTAACTAGTTCTCTTATCTTGTGGCAGGTGATCTTGTTGCTCACATCAAGTTCACTGTACTCTTGATGCCAAATGGATCGGACACGATTACATGATTACATCTCACGCTTTGCAACAGTTGCAGCCCACCAAGTCTATTGATGATGATCCTGAAATCAAGGCATGGTTAGCTTTGGGGACAGACGAAGAAGAAAGGTGGTGGGAAGAAGAAGGGATTAATTGGATGTGCAGTGGGTGTGAAAGTAAGATTGCTCATCTTCATGCAAAGGTGTCAGTCTGCGTCTTTGATTTGAAATTTCCCTCATGACTTTTAACGTTTTTTTTTGCTTTCAGCATATTTCTTATGGAAATGTTGGAAGCTCTTCTAGTAGCATAAATGGGGATGCAAAAGGGGACTTCTTTGTTGAGATTTGGGATATTTCAGGACACGAGAGGTACAAGGACTGGATTTATTGTTTGTTATTATTTGAATCATTGATGTTGTCATTTTCTTATTTACTGCAATCCTTGAATAGAGATCCAACCCATGTTTTTTTTTGTTTCTTTTGAATTCATTGTATACTTTGCTCATTCTACTCGTTTAAGTTTCTATTGGTTTTCTTGCGTCTTGTGGAAACTTGGTATGTTGTTTTATCTTTAACATTTTATTACTGCTACTACATGAACATGTCTTCAGCATTTTTATTGATGTCATTATCAATAAATGACCTCAAAATTGTGGTATAAAGGATTTATTGATGATTTTGTGGTATAAAGCATTTATTGATGATTTTGGTGTCATCTACATGAACATGACAGCTTCTTTCTTTGTTGTTGGATATTTATTACTTTGAGATTTTGAGGATGGCCTTTATTAGATATTTCTTACTTTCTTGTTGGTTGTTGATAAGAGAGTTGGAGCCATTCCATTAATTTTCCCCATTTGGATTTCATATTTACTGATGATTTATTTTTGTGTGTCATTTCTATTTGTCCATCTTCTCTGTTTCGGGCTTTGATGAGGTTTGTTCTGCTATGTATCATTTTTGAAAAGAGGTTTCATTCTCTTCATACTAATTGTTTTCCTTCCCATCAAACGTTTGCAGTAGCATTTGCATGGTCAGTTTGAAAGCCGAAATATTAATTCTCATCTTTTTTTGTGCAGATCGATTGATGAGTTTGGATAGGTTCGAGTTTGATGCTTGAAAAAGTTGGGCGCTAAGTAGTACTAGTAGGAATTTTATATGTTATGTAATAGACTTTGTTATGTAATAGACTTTGTTGTTGTTATTAATATTACATTTTAATTTATTGAGACTTCGTATGGATTTGCGATATTTTAATATATATTATTGTTGTTACATTAAAGTTTTATTATCTGTGAGATTGGTTTTTGCTAAATATATGAAAATAAATATACAAATGAAAAGTGTTGTGAAAAGTATCCATAACATTAAGATGACACTAGTAGACTGTCGTGAAATAAGTATTAAACGACATTCAAAAAGTGTCGTCATAAAATTATTACATGGCATTTTTGTCGTGTCGTTGAAAGTCCAAAAAAATTTATAACGACACTTATTAGATGTCATTGAAGTACGTTAAGATGACACCAGTATGATGTCATAAAATAAATATTATATGACATTTAGAAGTGTTGTCATAAATTTATTACACGGCACTTCTAATGTGTCGTTGAAAGTAAGAAAACTTTTTATGACACCCCTCTAGATAGCACTTAAAAAGTGCCATGGAAAGTCATTAACGACACTTTTCGAGTGTCGTTAAAACACTTTTTTTGTATATACACTAACTCATATAAGAAACAAATTTTGACAGTTTCTCGGCTTGACCGCACACCGCACATGTCATTAGGATGACGGTAGTACATCCATAGGGTCGAAGGTTAACATGTCCAAGTCGTATCCATAATCAACCTTTCTTTCTACATTATCAAACTATGTGATTTTCTTCTCCTAGGGCTTGGATTTCAGATAATGATTCACATGGACACATGACTTTGGAGTGGCCAACATAGGTAGTCACAACTATTATTGACTTTGGAATTTAAACTAAACCAAAAGACTAGTTTCTTAGTATTTTTGCCAAATTTAGACTAAGACAATTATGACATATCCATATGTGATACTAAGTGCTACGTAGTCTGTGATTCATTGGGTTAAGTCTACACTATAATCACTTAAAGACTTTTCAAATTAAAAGGCACAAAATTTAGACACTTTTAATTTAAAATACACCCAAGGCACACAAAACTTAGACACTTTCACATAGGTATTGTCACAAATATATTAAGGGGAATATTTATACTAACTACACATACTATAACCTAAATTTTGATTCCACGACTTATGAATATCATTCCTAACACCGTATCCTAATTACTTGTGTCCAAATCATGTCTAATTTATGTGTCCACATCAATATATCCTGAAATACATAACCAATTCCTAATTATGTATCACAACATAATATAATTTTGTGCCCAAGTTAAAGAGAAGGAGTGTGTGTCCATGTCAAACATAAACATTCCCGTGTTAGTGTGTGCGCGTGTTTATGTCAGTGTGTGTGTCTATGATAGTTTGTGTCATGTTTTGTGTGTGTGTCGTGTCAGTGTTAGGTCAGTGTGTATGTGTCGTGCCGTGTTAGTGTCCATGCTACGAGAGAAAGAAAGAAAGAAAGGGGTTTTACTGAGATGGGGGGTTGACTGAGGAGGGGGTCGACCAGAGGGGAGGAGGACCGGAGGCGGAGGAGGATGAAGCGTCTGGGGGTTGTCTGGGTCTTGGGGGAGGAGGGGGTTTGAGCGACTGTCGAATGGTCAACCGGAAGGAGGAGGACCGGAGACGGAGAAGGGCTAGAGAGTCGGAGGCTGAGGGGGGTGGAGCGCCGGAGGGTCTCAGGGGAGGGAGGTTTCGAGCAGCTGTCAAAAAATTTAGAGAACAAATGAATGGGGGAAAATGAAAAGTTAGAACCCTATATTAAAAATATTAGTGACGTCTCAAATAGACGTCGCTCATCATCGCTGAAATTTTAATATACTGCAACGTAAATATTATGACACCACTAAACATCGCTGTGTTTAAAAAATCAGTGACGTCCAGCGACCCCTAGCGACGTCACTTTTCGTAATTCTAATGATAGTCGCAGAACGTCCCGGAACGTCGCCAACAGCGACATATTGTGACGTTTTATTAGTGAGTCGCTAAATTCCTATGGTGTAGCGACGTTTTCTTTGGACATCGCTAAATACGTCGCTAATTTGACTTATTTTGGTAGTGCTCCAGGCAAGATACCTTATCAAATTTACTGTTTATTTACCTTTAGTTCAGGATGTTGCATCATATTATTTATTTTATTTAAACTGAGCGTCCGGGTCATACTTGGGTGCAACGGCTGAGTTAGTCGTATTTCATTACTTGTCTTTACTTTATGCACATTAACCTAGAGTTAAGGGACTGTCCTCCATTTGTGCAGCATTCATTGCCCTTGACATGTGTGTGCCACGAGTCATGATTTGCATAGATTCGGACTTGCGTATCGACTGATCTCGGTGCGTACAGGTCGTACGATAGGTGATAACTGCCATTAGATATTCATGTTAGAAGACTTGGCAGGTATTTGGGATAAACTGTGTCGAGGAGATGACTCATGTTTGTGTGTTGTGGAGGCGACACATATATAGTATCATGGGGAGGGAGGGGATAACTATTAATGTAGGGGCTCCTATTTATATTTTTTTACACACACTAATGGGCCGATAGTGACTCAAATGAGCGCTACTTACTGCCACCCTTACTTTTCCTCTAGATGCCATTAGTGACTCGGTCGAAATGCTAGTGTGTGCATTAATTACTGTTCTTTAGATGCCAGTAGTGACTCGGCTAAAATGCAAATGTGTCGTGCATTTACTATTTGATCTTAAAGCCCTGCGTGGAACGTTGTCCTCAAAGTGCATCCCACATAGAATGGTTATATGACCTTTATTTGATGTTTTGTCACTCTGTGTTTCGAGTATTTGTATTCTTCTATATTGGTCCTGTACTTATACTTGATCATGGCATGGGACAGTGTCTTGTCGCGGATAGTGTCACTCATTTTCTTTTTCTGGTTGTAGGTGTGGTTCACTGCTTCGATGATGGAATACTGGACCATGTTGTGATCCGAGTTATTTGCTTTTACCTATGACTATGTGACATATTTATATTCTATTTATATGACATGCTTTTTTGTATCTTGTTAAGTCCCTCTAAGGACCTGGTGATCTCTCCAAGTAGTTGTTGGCTTCATGCTTAGAGTCGTTGATGTATCCTGCAGGATTCAGGTATAGATTGTGATTTTATTTTATCATTTCTTTCGTGCTTTATTTTCCTTATCATGATATATTCTGCTTGTTAGCCTAGTATTTGTAGACTCATGTTATTTCTTTCAAGTCTATTCGGACAAGTGTAGTATTGGGTGCACACCATGATATAAATTGCCCATTCTTGTATCCTATATTATTGTGGATTAAGACACAGATTGACATTTTTACGTATTCATAGTCCTACTTATTGTGGGACTGAGGCGTTACATGAAGATTGAAAAGTTGCAAAGTCACCCTTGGTATCGGAGCAACACCATCTTGGACTTTGACTGCAGGAAAATCCCCAAACTAAAGGGAGAACAGATTAGCGGACACTTACTTCTCATATGTATACAGTATGATAGCCTTTGAGTCCAGTAACTGCTGGATATGGTTCTTCAATATGTAACAATCTTTTGTAGGATGATGCACATATCGATGGTAGAAGCAGTATTTCGAATCGTTAGTTTGTCCCACTTCATCCGGCCTACGAGGATCAGGAAGTTACAATTTATTGCCTTTCATGAGGACATGAAAAATATCCAAAACATGATCCTCATTGAAAGAGTACTGAGGTTTAGGCTTCGGAGCAGTCGGAGCCTTCTGCTTGGATTGGAAAGCAGCGGCAAATATATCCACTATAAAAGATTCCTTCACTTTTCTAGCTTTCCCAAAAGTATTATTATTCTGGGGATGCTTGTCCTTGTCATCGGATGGCTTGAAAATCATCAATTGTAAGCACTCCACAGATTTTTTTGCCTTCTTTGCTGCAGCAATAAAGGAAGGCAAGTCTTTGTAAGATGCATTCCCGAGACAGAATATGAGAGTATGTGAGAAGTTGGTCCGGCAAGTATCAATCAGTACTGGTTGAGGAGTCCCAGGATGCAACATCATAGCCAATCTCCGAAAACACTCGATAAAATCTCGAGCTGCTTCTTTGTTATTTTGCTTTGTCAAAATAAGTTTTGACATAGAGACATCACCGGTCCCTTCATATAATCTGATGAGGAACAACTTCTCCATATCCTTAAAGCTTTCTATGCAATCATCAGATAGACTGCAAAACCATTTGAAAGCCACATCTTTCAACATATCAATGAACATGTTAGACCAAAGTGCATCATTCTTCGGTATATGTACTGTTTGAGAGTAGAAGTACGTCAGATGATGTCGTGGTGACTATGTTCGGTCATAAGGGATGAGGAATTGAGGTTTGTATTTTGGAGGACAAACTACGTCATCCCATTCTGGTGGATTATGTCGGGATACCCCCTGTAGAAGCATGAAAATCTCAGGCGCATCAACTAGTCAACATGCGCCGAAATTATCATAAAACAGTAAAAGAGTAGCAGCATAAATGGGCTTTTTATTTCATAAAAGTCTGTTACATGACTAAAGACTCTTTTTACATAGAAGACTCTTTTTACATAGAAGACTCTTTTTATGAAGAAAAAATAAAAAAAGACCTAAAGCTACGCTTCATCTAGGCGCATCTCTCCAGCGTCTCAGTCAGGCGTATCTCTTCAGCGTCTCAGCTAGGCGCATCTCTTCAGCGTCTCAGTCAGGCGCATCTTTTCAGCGTCTCAGTTAGGCACATCTCTTCAGCATCTCAGTCAAGCGCATCATGAAGTCTCAGCATATGTGCTCTACTTCGACCCGATCAAGTGCTTCGGCTAATGAAGCGGTTATTGAGCATAACAAGGGTGGGCAACCAACCCCACTCTAGCAGGAGGAAGAGCTCTCCAAAGCCCAAGGAAGATGGAAGCACCACAATTCCGATCTGGGGCTCTTCCAGCATAACGAAGACGGGACTCGAACGTCCCGATCTTTGGATGCAACAGGCACCTTCGGCCTGCATCGAGACCCCGCGATCCCGACTTTTGGATGTAACAGTCACCTTCACGAGTGCGTATGAAGACGACTCGACGCATCTTCACCCTCGGGAGCGTCTTGTCAACAGAATGTACTTGAGCGAAGAAGTTCATCTCCATTCGGGAAGACGGAAGAGAACGAGAAACAAACACTCTCCTTGCTGCTATTTATAGGCCGGGCAAATCAAACCCACGCGCCAAGTGGCGGGCTCTCCGAATCCCGTGCAATGAATTTGCATTCATGGTGATGAACCTATCCCCTCGAATTCAGCCAGGTCAAAACGGCTATTTAAAGCACTCGAAGAACTCAACAGCCGGACCAATAAAGATACGTCATGCAACAGACGCGCCGGTCAGATACTGCGCATCATACAGACGCGCCCATCAGTATCAAGCGCCTCATAAGGATGCGCCACACGCGTCCCTATGCGCGTAGTAGAACGCAGATCAATGCGCCTACTCAAAAGCTCATCACCCGTCAAGAGCATTAAATGCTGAAGTCTGAGACGACAGCAGCCATGCCTCGATGACAGAGCGGCAACAGCTTTTGCAGAAAACAAAGCGCCGCTGACGTCAGCGTCATCATTACTTTCCTTTGTCGGTTACAAGCCACGTGGTCGATCAACCACTCGCATGCGCCTCCGCAGCCATGCGCCCGAAGATTTGCATGCGCCTCAAAAGCCATGAGCCTCTGACTTACTTCTGATCACAGAAGTCAAGTCGCTGCATGCGCCTCCCCGGCCATGTGACCAAAATATGCGCCTCAAAAGCCATGCGCCCAGACTGGTTCGTGACTCCTGAAGATTACGAGCCAAAGTCTCCTCATGCGTCGGATCCAAGGCATAGCTCATCAGGTCCTTCTCCACCAAATGCTAGATCTTTGAACCAAAGGCATGTGCCACGTGTCTTTTGACTCGGTTCAGTCTACGAAGGGGTGCTAACCACCCAAGATCTCAGCAACCGAAGAATCCTTCCTACTGCCACGTGTTAGCCTACGATTGCAGCAAGAAAAATTCATCCCACAAATCAGGGCGCATCATCCATGCACCCTCCGCAGCAACCACCACGTGGCGTTCCCACGCGTAGGCGCATTCTACATATGCGCGCATGAGCAGCCCCAACCTGTGGCCTATAAAAAGAGGGATTATTCCTTCTTCCAGAGGACAGACACACATAACGAGATCATCAGAGTTACAGAAGATGCACGTCCGCTCACAGAGATCGAAAGATACACTCAACGTCTTCTTCCCCTCCGCAAGCTCCGACATCCAGAGCAGCCCAGACCTTCAGAGAACCTAAAATCATCGTCAGATCGTCAACGGAGTCAACGCATTACCACTCGCTCCATCGACACAGGACCCAGATAAAAACAAAAGTGTACTCCTAAAACTACATCTGAGTCCTACATTGTAATACTGTTCTGTTTGTGATTGAAATTTCTCAAAGATTTTAATGGCAAACAAGCTGGCGACTCTGCTGGGGAGCTCTTTCTCCTCCGATGAGAAAGCTGTGTTACAATCGGATGACGTGAAGGTGGGCTCCTCCCACAAGACACTAGTCGTATGCCTCAATCAACAGGCGTATGAGGAGTTCATCTCTGAAGGCAGTGCAAGTCCTTCGAAGCGGCTGCCGAAGCCGAAGAAGACTCGTCAAGCCTGGGTGCACAAGGTGGAGGCCCCTGGCATCATCACTGAAGGGGATGCGCCGATGCAACCTACCCTTCCCGTTGACGTCCTCAGCAGCTAGGATGCGCCCACGGGTGCAGCACATCTCTCGGGGAAATGTGGGGCTGACTACATTCCCCGACGATCTCCTTCTTAGTCAAGGAAGATGTGCCGATGGAGCAGGGGTGCATCTAACGCCCTGCGCATTAACTCTGATACGCCGCGGAAGGCTTATGTCTTTGACAAACTCACTCACTGTCATGGCGAGGATAATTTGGACTCTGAGTACTATGCATCCCAGCGGGTTGGTACGAAGAAGTCCAAGGCGGCACGGGCCATGCGCCTCGAACGTGCTATGCCGATAATAAGTTAGAGGCATGCACTCACAATCATGCACGCTGCCGAAGGTAAGCTGTACAAGGTTGACTCGGGTGCTTCTGCACCGTGAACGAGCAAACCTTCAAAGTCCTCGTTTCATTTGGGCACATCCGCTGCGCTTGCAACCAAGCCGTTCGAGGCAAACTCTGTGGTCTTGAACCCCTGCGCCTACATTGGTTGTGCGTTTGAGGCTGGTTCAAACCACCCTAAATGTTGTGCCCCCACTACTGATCTGGGCGCATCTTATGTTGTAACGCCCCAGAACCAGAATACTGGAAAGCGGGGGCGTACATAGCCAGCTACGCATATTGAAGTGCAACCCACTTCGCTATACGGTCACGGCTGTCTAGATACATGAGGGTTTAACTATAAGCCAACAGTCTCCTATGGTCATGAACAAGCCTATTGTCTCAATCTCAAGCAAGCAATAATAGTTACAAGATGTCAGAGCACCAAATATATAATAGCAAGGCGTCCCATACATTACATATTGGATGATCAAGAAGCTAGTCGTACAAAATGTCAAGACTAGCAAGAGTTCAGTCATACATGATCAACCCTAGGATCTGTCAATCATGTTACAGCCCGTAGGCAGACAGTAAATAAAGGTACAATACGAGCTAACACGTGCTCGCTGGCTAAACGCCTCAAAAGAATAATTTTACAATAAAGTGGGAGGACAAAAAGAAATCTACTCGTTGTCAGGGTTACGCCTGGTGGTCACCATCTGGCTGGAAGACAGGTGGATCCTCTGGTGCTGCTCCAATATCTGGCCACACAAAACCAGCTGGGTCAGACCCCAGAAAGAGCAAGTGCCACAAAGGAGGCTTCACTTAAGAACTAAAACCAGCATATCACAATAGAATATTAAAGATAAATAATAAAGAACTGATAATAATAGAGATAACCACAGTAAACTGAGTACAAAGAAACCATTCAAGTAGCCAGGTCACAACCCTTAAACCAAACAAGGACCGGGGTTGCAGCCCTTCACCTGAATAGAAACCCGTCTTAAATACTATTGGTACAGTGAAGTCAATAAACGAAGAGAGGACATAGAACTGCTACGGGAGCCAGGTTACAACCCTTAAACCAAACAAGGACCGGGGTTGTAACCCTTCGCCTGAACAGAACTGGACCCCTGATCTTTATTGCTAAGGCCAGCATAATTAATCATGGTATTAAGGTAAGGTAAAACATGATGAACATGGCATGGGGTTTCAATAAGACAATAAATGAAGAGAGGACACAGAACTGCTCCGGGAGCCAGGTTACAACCCTTAAACTAAACAAGGACCGGGGTTGTAACCCTTTGTCTGAACAGAACTGGACCCCCGATCGTTATTGTTAAGGCAAGCATCAATAATCATGTCATGTCACAATCTTGTACAGGATCAGGATAAGACTAAGCTGGAATAAACTCCATCCAATCAATCACGGCCAATCAATAGTACGGCTTGATACTTTTAACTAACTAGGGTTATCACAGGCCTAGTTACTAGCAAGATGCAATGAGATTATCCCAACAGCCACAAGCCCTGCAGACCATCCGGTTATTCGGGTCGAATGTCCGTTATGAAGAATGCAACACGTGACTGTGTGCTGAAAATGTGCTCTACTCGTCGGTAGGCTACAAGTCCACTTAATGTGCCCAGATAACGGGATTGCCTGTAGCTGGAAATCTCTTCATGTCTACTGTATTATCTTAGTTTATTAGCCTTAGTCAATTACTGTAGGTATCCCTGACCGTGGTACTCAGGGATCCCTATCCTAAACATGATGCAAGATAGTACTGGTTTATTTGTACAAACGCAATCGTCCACGGTATCCAGATCTTTTATACTTGTCATGTCAGGCTAGCTGTCGTGACAGCATGTCGAGATATATCAGTTTACTTGTCAAGAGTGCGCCACAGCGGGCCACTATCGTGTTCTATTCTTACATTATCATGAATGAAAAAATTGCATAAAATAACTAATAACATATTCTTGAAGCCAAGGAAAAGATCTACAACTTTCATGTTGGAAGTTGGAAGAAATTCTGGCCACAATTCAGCCAAATATGACTTAAAACAGCCAAAAACAGCCAAAATAGGCACTATGCGGCACTATTCAGCACTATGCGGCACTATTCAGCACTATGCGGCACTCCCATATACGGCTGGACACTATGCGGCACTATGCAGCACCCTTATGCGACTGGATACTATGCGACACTAGGTAGCACCCTCATGCGGCTGGGCACTATGCGGCACTATGCAGCACCCTTATGCGGCTGGACACTATGCAGCACCCTTATGCGGCTGGACACTATGCAACACTATACAGCACCCTCATACGGCTGGGCACTATGCAGCACTATGCAGCACCCTTATGCGGCTGGATACTATGCAGCACCCTTATGCGGCTGGACACTATACGATACTATGCAGCACCCTCATGCGACTGGGCACTATGCAGCACCCTTATGCGGCTGGACACTATGCAGCACCCTTATGCGGCTGGACACTATGCGGCACTATTTATCGTTCCTGCCAAAATCAGCACAGATGAACATAGAAATGGCCAAAAATACTTTTGGCCATAACTTCCTCAAAACAAGTCGAAATCCAACTTTTCAAAGGTCTATCTTGGGTAAAATCGAATTCTCTACAACATGGAACAATCAAAACATGAAAAATAATAAAGTTCAATAGATCAAAACCCAAAAAAATCAAAAATAATATAAACTTAGATCTACAAGAAAATATCCATCAAAATAGAAAATGCCAAGTTCTAAAGTATCTTAGAATCAAGTAAGGAAGAGAATGGAACAATAAAACTTGAGATCAATCATGAAGTAAGTTTGCACTTGCCTAAGCTCTCTCTCTCTCTCTCTCTCTCTCTCTTCCTGGTAGGTGTAGAAGTAAATATGGAGAAGAAGAAGAGTAATGAAGAGAGAGAATTAATAAAGGATGATGGTGGTGGTAGGTAGGGGTTCTCCCCTTGGTTCATGATGAACCAAGGCAACCCAAGCCTAGCCGAACCAACCCAAAATAAACCGAGCCAAGCCAAGAGATATACGATACAAGATAAAATACGTACACGTATTCCAAGATACGTAATATGAACTACATGCATTACAACTCTACCCACCTTAAAAGAATTCCGTCCTTGGAATTTAATCAAGAGGTTAGAATTGCAAGGACAAGCTATACTAATCATAGGCACGCTATACTAATCAAGCAATCAAGAAATTATTCATGCAAGCACGAAATCGAAGGTATGAGGCATAAGAAAGATATTATACCTCACGAGTCAAACAGGTCAGGATATCGCGATCGGATATCATCCTCACGCTCCCACGTTGACTCACCCAAAGAGTGATGACCCCAAGCAACTCGGACTAACTTGATAGTCTTGTTCTTGAGTGTCTTCTCTCTTCGGTCCAATATAGACACGGGCCTCTCCTCATACGAAAGGTTGGTACCAACAACCAATTCCGAATGATCCAGGATGTGGCTCGGGTTCGGGATATACCGTCGCAGTTGGGATACATGGAACACGTCATGCACCTCACGTAGCGACGGCGGAAGAGCGAGACGATAGGACACATCACCTACTCGCTCCAAAATGTCGAACGGCCCTATATACCTAGGACTAAGCTTTCCTCGTATGCCGAAATGAATGACGCCACGGTTAGACGAAATCCTCAGGAATACATGGTCGCCGACAGAAAACTCAAGAGGGCGCCGATGAGAATCGGCCCAATGACGCTGGCGATCTTGGGCAACTCGAAGATGATCTCTGACTCTTCTGACCACTTCAACGGTCTGAGCAATCATTTTCGGACCAAGCATCTGCCTCTCTCCAACATCGTCCTAGGCTAGCGGGGAACGACACTTCCTACCATACAGTGCCTCGAACGGTGCCATCTGGATACTGGCCTGGAAACTGTTGTTTTACGAGAACTCCACCAGGTGCATGTGATCTTCCCACGAACCATCGAAGTCGAGTGTACATGATCGCAACATATCTTCAAGAGTCTGGATCGTGCGTTCCGACTGGCCATCTGTCTGCGGGTGATAAGTTGAACTGAACTGGAGGTGAGTTCCCAAACTTTCTTACAAGCTACACCAAAAGTGCGACGTAAATCTTGAATCTCTGTCCGAAGTGATACTGACTGGTACACCGTGCAATCTGACAATCTGTCGGAGATACATCTCCGCTAGCTGAGCCGTCGACTGACCAACTCTGAACGGAAGAAAGTGAGCCACCTTCGTGAGCCTGTCTATGACAACCCAAATAGCGTCTCTGCCAGCCGGGCATCTAGGCAATCCAGTCACAAAATCCATGGTTATATGCTCCCATTTCCACTCGGAAATCGGCAATGGTTGAAGTAGCCCAGCTGGTCTCTGATGTTCAGCCTTAACTTGTTGGCAGACTAAACAACGAGAGACAAACCGGGCTATCTCCCTCTTCATGCTATTACACCAAAAGTGCTGGCGGATATCACGGTACATCTTCGTGCCACCGGGGTGAATGGAATACTGCGAACTGTGGGCCTCTGCCATGATCTCATGTCTGATATCTCCACTGGGTACACAAAGACGCTTACCATGTCAAAGTGTACCATCTTCATGAATGCATAACTCTGGTCTTCGTCCTGTCTCACACTCTGCTCTGAGTCGCTGAAGCTTGGAATCTGCTGACTGCGCCATCCGGATCCTCTCAACTATAGTGGACTGAACTTGCATGCTGGCCATCAATGCCACACTAGAAGGGAGAACAACTTCTATACCCATCTTCTGAAGATTGGCTAACAGCTCTGGTTGTGCCGTTAGGAAATAAACTCTGGCTCTCCTGCTCAATGCATCTGCAACAACGTTAGCCTTCCCAGGATGATACTGCAAGTTGATGTCATAATCCACAAGCAGCTCTAGCCATCTCCTCTGACGCATGTTAAGATCCTTCTGGGTGAAAACATACTTCAGGCTCTTGTGGTCGGTGAAAATCTCCACCCTATCTCCGTACAAGTAGTGCCTCCACAACTTGAGTGCAAACACTACCGCTGCCAGCTCCAAGTCATGGGTTGGGTAATTTCTCACATGATCACGAAGTTGTCGTGACGCATAAGCTATTACCTTCCCATGCTGCATCAGAACACATTCTAAACCTCTGCCCGAAGCATCACAATACACTGAGAATCCTCCGGTTCCATCTGGAAGCGTGAGAATAGGAGCCGTCATCAAGCCCCGCTTCAACCTCTCAAAAGAATCCTGGCACTCTGCTGTCCGAGCAAACTGCACATCCTTTCGGGTCAACTGGGTCAATGGCGCTGAAATCCGAGCAAAGTCTGAAACAAATTGCCGGTAGTAACCGGCCAATCCAAGAAAACTACGAACTTCTGCAACTGTGCTAGGTACCGGCCACGTTTCGATAGCCACGATCTTCTGGAGATCCACTTCTACTCCTCCTCTGGTGATGATATGACCCAAGTACGAAATACGGTCGAGCCAGAACTCGCATTTACTAAACTTGGCATACAACTGGTGCTCTCTGAGAATCTGGAGGACAACTCGGAGATGCTGCTCATGCTCCGCTTCACTCTTGTTGTAGACCAGGATGTCGTCTAGGAACACGATCACGAACAGATCCAAATAAGGCATGAAGATGCGATTCATGAGGTCCATGAATACAGCCGGCCCATTGGTTGCTCCAAATGGCATCACAAGGAACTCCCAATGCCCATAACTCGATCTAAAAGCTGTCTTCGGGATGTCCTGCTCTCTGACTCTGATCTGGTAGTATCCTGACCGCAAGTCAATCTTCGAAAATACTGACGCCCCCTTGAGTTGATCAAATAAGTCATCTATCCTTGGTAGAGGATATCTGTTCTTGATTGTCACTGAGTTCAAGGTACGATAATCAACACACAATCTGGACGTACCATCCTTCTTTTTCACAAGAAGCATTGGGGCTCCCCAAGGCGATCCACTAGCATGAATGAATCCCTTGGTTCTGAGTTCTTCAATCATCTTGTACAATATCTCTAGCTCTGACGGCGCCATCCTGTAGACTCTCTCTGACACTGGGGCTATCCCGGGAATCAAGTCGATGGTAAACTCGATCTCTCGTTCGGGCGACATCCCTGGAAGCTCTTCTGGGAAAACATCTGGAAACTCTTCGACTATCCGAGGCAACTGTACTGCTGCTACTGCCATCCATAATACTGGAGGAGAAGATTCAACTTCGCCTCGGGAGAAAGAAAACTCTGGCTCCCCGGGAATGCTAAAAACAACCCTGCCAATGTGGCAGTCTGTCCTAGCATACTGGTCCCTCAACCAATCCATCCCTAAGACCACATCATAATCGGCCATCGAAAACTCTATCAATCTAGCGGAGAATTCTCTACCGCTAACTACGATCCGACACGAGAAAAACACTCTATCTACTCCCACAAGTCCGTTACCAGTAAGTATATTGAGCCTTACTGATAATGACTCGGGCTCCAGTCCTACCCGTGTCACGAATCGTGCAGACATAAATGAAAACGAGGCACCAATATCAAATAATACTGAAGCTGGAAAGGTGTTGATAAGAATAGTACCTGCCACCACCTCACCTGGTGCTACTCCTTCCTCTCCCATGGTCAAAGCCAGCACTTGACCATGCCCTCTGGGTGCGGGTCCCCTCTGCTGAAAATTCCTCTGCCTGCTCTGGATCAGGGCTTGGGCTTGGGCATACTGCTGCGGTCTCTGCTGTTGGAATGCCTGGGCCTGCGTCGGCAATGGCCTCGGGAACGGGTACTGCAGCTGCTGCTGCTGCTGCTGGACTGGTGCTGGTCCTCTAACTGAAGGACTAGAGAAGGCCGATGAACTCCCCCAGTTCGGGCAGTTCCCAACCCTGTGGTCCGGGGCACCACAAACCAAGCACAAACCCTGTGGTCTGCGAGACTCTGATACCACATGCCCTGGCTTCCCGCAGTGTGAACATCCTACTGCAGAAGACTGCTTCTGCTTCTGCTTCTGCTGTTGAGGGTGCGTCGGGGTGGAATGCTGAACCGACGTCACTGAGGCCGCCCGCCTCGGAGCTCCAATGGTCAAAGCCCTGGCTGCCAGGGCTGATGCTGATGACTGATTCATCTGGCCGTGAGATCGCTTCCGACCTCCGGTCCTATCCACGATCCTCTGGGAGGTATACTCATGCCTCTGGGCTGCTCTCAACACTGCATCAAAAGTCTGATGCTCAAACTGCTCTACCGCCAATAAAATCTCTAGGTGAAGCCCCTGTTGGAATCGCTGGGCTCTATCGAACTCAGTTGCTACCAGGGTGGGAGCAAACCGACTAAGTCGAGAAAACTCAGTCGCATATCCATCGACCGTCCTGCCCATCTGCTTCAGATTTGTGAACCTCGTCTGTAGATCATACCGAGCTATAACATCAAAATACTTGGTCTGGAATCTCTCTCTGAATACTGCCCATGAAATAGGGACATCAAAATACTTGGTCTGGAATCTCTCTCTGAATACTGCCCATGAAATAGGGGCCACCAATCCATCGGCCTGCGCTGCCCACCAGCTACGGGCAAGATCCAATAACTGCAGGCGTACCACGGCCACCTTCTCGTTCTCTGGAGTCCTGGCTGCTTCTAAAATCACCTCTGTGTCCTGAAGCCATGCATCTGCAGCGATCGCATCTTCACTGTCGTCGAAGAAGGGAGGGTTCAAGCGCTTGAAGCTGTTAGCCGCGCTATTACCCTGATGACCTTCTCTGGTCAAAGCGTCTGCCACCGCATGGTGCAAGGCATCTCCTTATCGATCCTGGGAGGCTAATAGTGACCTGATGAGATCCACCAAAGTGCCATCATCAGGCTCTGCAGGCTGGATGGGCTGAATTGGTGGTTCTCCTTCAGTAGGCATGACTCTGGAGGCTACTCCTGAATGCTGGGCTTGATCTCCAGGTTGCTGCTGGTTCGCGGAAGGTGCTCCGTCTTGCTGATCGGCAGGTACAGGAACAATGCCGCTGAAGAAGATGACATAGGGAACAATAAGGAAGGACCAGGACAGATCAAAGATGCAAGCATGTGATCAGGTCAAGATTCTCAGGAATTTGAAGATATGAGCAGAGATCAAGGGCGAGTACTGATTGAGACATCTATTCGGTAAACCCTCACATATCTTGATTTACAAGACCTGCATGGGCCACCACTAAAACCATGTAACGCCCCAGAACCAGAATACTGGAGAGCGGGGGCGTACATAGCCAGCTACGCATATTGAAGTGCAACCCACTTCGCTATACGATCACGGTTGTCTAGATACATGAGTGTTTAACTACAAGCCAACAGTCTCCTATGATCATGAACAAGCCTATTGTCTCAATCTCAAGTAAGCAATAATAGTTACAAGATGTCAGAGCACCAAATATACAATAGCAAGACGTCCCATACATTAGATATTGGATGATCATGAAGCTAGTCGTACAAAATGTCAAGACTAGCAAGAGTTCAGTCATACATGATCAACCCTAGGATCTGTCAATCATGTTACAGCCCGTAGGCAGACAGTAAATAAAGGTGCAATACGAGCTAACACGTGCTCGCTGGCTAAACGCCTCAAAAGAATAATTTTACAATAAAGTGGAAGGACAAAAAGAAACCCACTCGTTGCCAGGGTTACGCCTGGTGGTCACCATTTGGCTGGAAGACAGGTGGATCCTCTGGTGCTGCTCCGATATCTGGCCACACAAAACCAGCTGGGTCAGACCCCAGAAAGAGCAAGTGCCACAAAGGAGGCTTCACTTAGGAACTAAAACCAGCATATCACAATAGAATAATAAAGATAAATAATAAAGAACTGATAATAATAGAGATAATCACAGTAAACTGAGTACGAAGAAACCATTCAAGTAGCCAGGTCACAACCCTTAAACCAAACAAGGACCGGGGTTGCAGCCCTTCACCTGAATAGAAACCCGTCTCAAATACTATTGGTACAGTGAAGTTAATAAACGAAGAGAGGACACAGAACTGCTCCGGGAGCCAGGTTACAACCCTTAAACCAAACAAGGACCGGGGTTGTAACCCTTCGCCTGAACAGAACTGGACCCCTGATCTTTATTGCTAAGGCCAGCATAATTAATCATGGTATTAAGGTAAGGTAAAACATGATGAACATGGCATGGGATTGCAATAAGACAATAAATGAAGAGAGGACACAGAACTGCTACGGGAGCCAGGTTACAACCCTTAAACCAAACAAGGACCGGGGTTGTAACCCTTCGTCTGAACAGAACTAGACCCCCGATCGTTATTGTTAAGGCAAGCATCAATAATCATGTCATGTCACAATCTTGTATAGGATCAGGATAAGACTAAGCTGGAATAAACTCCATCCAATCAATCATGGCCAATCAATAGTACGGTTTGATACTTTTAACTAACTAGGATTATCACAGGCCTAGTTACTAACAAGATGCAATGAGATTATCCCAACAGCCACAAGCCCTGCAGACCATCCGATTATCCGGGTCGAATGTCCGTTATGAAGAATGCAACACGTGACTGTGTGCTGAAAATGTGCCCTACTCGTCGGTAGGCTATAAGTCCACTTAATGCGCCCAGATAACGGGATTGCCTGTAGCTGGGAATCTCTTCATATCCACTGTATTATATTAGTTTATTAACCTTAGTCAATTACTGTAGGTATCCCTGACCGTGGTACTCAGGGATCCCTATCCTAGACATGATGCAAGACAGTACTGGTTTATTTGTACAAACGTAATCGCCCACGGTGTCCAGATCTTTTATACTTGTCATGTCAGGCTAGATGTCGTGAAAGCATGTCGAGATATATCAGTTTACTTGTCAAGAGTGCGCCACAGCGGGCCACTATCGTGTTCTATTCTTACATTATCGTGAATGAGAAAAATTGCATAAAATAACTAATAACATATTCTTGAAGCCAAGAAAAAGATCTACAACTTTTATGTTGGAAGTTGGGAGAAATTCTGGCCACAATTCAGCCAAACAGGACTTAAAACAGCCAAAAATAGCCAAAATAGGCACTATGCGGCACTATTCAGCACTATGCGGCACTATTCAGCACTATGTGGCACTCCCATATGCGGCTAGACACTATGCGGCACTATGCAGCACCCTTATGCGGCTGGACACTATGTGGCACTATGCAGCACCCTCATGCGGCTGGGCACTATACGGCACTATACAGCACCCTTATGCGGCTGGATACTATGCAGCACCCTTATATGGCTGGACACTATGCAGCACCCTCATGCGGCTGGGCACTATGCGGCACTATGCAGCACCCTTATGCGGCTGGACACTATGCGACACTATGCAGCACCCTCATACGGCTGGGCACTATGCGGCACTATGCAGCACCCTTATGCGGCTGGACACTATACAGCACCCTTATAATGCTGGACACTATGCGGCACTATTCATCGTCCCTGCCAAAATCAACACAGATGAACATAGAAATGGCCAAAAATACTTTTGGCTATAACTTCCTCAAAACAAGTCGAAATCCAACTTTTCAAAGGTCTATCTTGGGTAAAATCGAATTCTCTACAACATGGAACAATCAAAACATGAAAATAATAAAGTTCAATAGATCAAAACCCAAAAAAATCAAAAATAATATAAACTTAGATCTACAAGAAAATATCCATCAAAATAGAAAATGCCAAGTTCTAAAGTATCTTAGAATCAAGTAAGGAAGAGAATTGAACAATAAAACTTGAGATCCATCATGAAGCAAGTTTGCATTTGCCTAAGCTCTCTCTCTCTCTCTCTCTCTCTCTCTTCCTGGTAGGTGTAGAAGTAAATATGGAGAAGAAGAAGAGTAATGAAGAGAGAGAATAAGGGAATGGGTTAATAAAGGATGATGGTGGTGGTAGGTAGGGGTTCTCCCCTTGGTTCATGATGAACCAAGGCAACCCAAGCCTAGCCGAACCAACCCAAAATAAACCGAGCCAAGCCAAGAGATATGCGATACAAGATAAAATACATACACGTATTCCAAGATACGTAATACGAACTACAGGCATTACATATGCGCTGGATCAGGGGGTGCAGCATTCACTTGATCACCCCGGCGCTTGGCCTTGCCATGGGCCTGATGGGGGTGTAAAGGTGGCACTCTTCTCTAACGATTTGCGTAATATGATCATTGACAAACGCCGATCAGGAGAGTCGACCGACAAGCACAATGCGCCCCTCACAGGGCACACCTGTGCTGTGGTCACCATCAACTGTTGTTGCAAGACAGCAGTCCCACCACGAAGGCAGTCTGTGTTCCAGCGATTGCAATCGTCAACACCCCTCCGACATCGCCTTGGGAAGAAGGTGTCGATTGAAGAGGAGCCGGAATTAAAGGTTGCTTCTTGCAACGTAGTCTCTAACTCCTCATCAATCCGTAAGGCGACTAGCAACTCCTCGACCTCGTCCTCATCCAAGAGCCAGCCGAGGAAGACCATGATGACTGTCCCATCCTCAGGAGTGTTTGAAGGCACCCGTGGGAGAAAGAAGATTTCAGAGGAAGTAATAGCTGGGGGTAGTCAAGCCCTTGTTGATCCTCATCCTGAAGGCGAAGATATCCTCCAAAACATAGCCGGAGGTAGCCAGGACGAAACTCCAGAAGAAGTGACTCTTCTACAAGAGAGCGAGGCTGAAAGCGAAGCTTCAACCGATCCATCCATTTCCAGTCATGACAGTATACATGACGAGAGGTGGTGATACGGAGTCAGATGCTCCGCCAGCAGACCTCGTTCAACGTATGGATACTTTGGAGGGGGGACTCAAAACCCTCTCTGCCTCCATGCAAACACTGACTCAAGCAGTGTTTGAGATACGGTCAGCTTTGGCCAGAGCACCTTCCACCAATCCTGACCCAGGAGCCAACGGGGAATCAAGTGTGCCCCTTCAACGAGCATCCTTGAATACCGATTGTCGCAAAGCACCTCGGGTATCGGAACCTTCGAATGTACAACTCCAGACTGTACCGCCTTCTTCGACTCCCAGCTCCACGGAAGACGTGGTTGAGATGATCAGGGACTTGCGTGAACGCTTCGAGTCAAAGAATAGACATAAGGAGTGCCAGAAGATGGGGATCCCACAACCATACCCCCTCGAATGGAACAAAGTGGTCTATCCTCCCAAGTATAAACCACAAACGTTGACGCCATACGACGAAAAGGACTCTCCACGCCATTATCTGACGTACTTCCAGTCTCAAATGGGACATCTCCCGAAGAAAGACGCGCTACTCACCAGCCTGTTTGTCGGGGCATTGAAAGGAGTGGCTTACGACTGGTACTGTAGTCTCCCTGACAACTCCATATCCTCCTTTGATGACCTGACACGCCTCTTCCTCGATCGTTTCTACGACGGAGGGAAAGACATGACGATGGCGTCCCTTATAGAGGTACGTCAGACAGAAAAAGAGACTGTTCGAGCATTCATCGAACGATTCCAACAAGCCTGCTTGAGACTGCCCCCGGGTATGCCAGAACATGCACTCCTCTCCTCCTGCAGCATGAACATGCTTCCTGCGGTTAAGCTCTGGCTCAATTCCACTCCTCCTCCCGACTGGAGCTCATTGATTATTGAGACCGAAGCAGTTGAAAAGAAGGCATGCAATGCTCGTCTTCTGAGAGTCAGTTTTCCTGCCTTTGAAGATAAGGGAAAACGGCCTGCTACCAGCAACCCTGGACGTAAGACGAAGGGAAAACAGACATTGACTGTCAATGCTTCTAAAAGCGCACAAGCACCTACTCAAAAGCCTCCGCTTGTACCGAGGCCAAAGGAGGTCTACTCCTTCAATGATGAAGACACCTTGCAACTCTTTGAGATGTTGAAGCAGGGTGATAAGATTAAATTACCGGACCCGAAGCGTCCCGACGAGGTTGGGAGAGTTGACAATCCGAGGTACTGTCACTACCATCGGTTTGTCGTACATCCAACTCAGGACTGCTACGTCCTCAAGAATTACATCCAGCGCATGATCAATGCGAATGTCATCTCCGTCGATTACGAGGAGAAGACAGTCTCGGCCAACCTGGTGTCGCTCCAATTCGGCACCTTGTCGCCAACCACAGCACAAGGTGGCATCGTCCCCATCCCAAAGGCGACAATGGAGGTGGTCAACCTACCACCTACCCGTGACAACGTGAGTGGACTCATCCCACTCACCACATCTCGGGGAGAGATCGTATGGGTTCATCCAGATCTCGTCTCCAAAGTTACTCAACCGGGGGTACGCTCTGCTTCCAAAACCAAGGACAAGAAGACCAAGTCTTACCGCATGGTCTCTTCCTCCACGGAAGAGGCACTTCCTGTACAAACGCGTTCGCAGCAGAACACCTAACCTGATGAAGCTGCCGTCGAGGTGGTGCCTTCCTGCACCACCCCTGCTGCCCAGGAGGGGGTCCATCCAGACCTCCAGCAGCCAATAAACAGAAGCACGTAGAGGCCCGCTTCGACAAGACTTTGCGAAGAGAAAATGCTTCGGGGCTAGCCAAGCCCTACAACTTTGACATACTGGCACAACTTGCCGGTACTCCTGCCCGCTTATCTCTGTTCGAGCTTTTCGTCTTTCCAAAGACACCCGTGAAGCTCTCTGTGAAGCCTTGAAGGATGCTGAGTCCTTCATCAGTCAGGTTAAGCAGCCTGAGGATATCCCAACAACATGTGTGCACTGCCATTGTGTGGAGGAGGTCATCCCCAACATAACCTTCACCCAACAAGACATGTTGCTCAAGCACAACCGGCACAACAGGCCGCTGTATTACACAGGGTATGTGGGTTCCATCAAGGTGAAACGAATTCAGATTGATCCAGGGTCTTCCCTCAGCATCATCCCTAGGACTCTGCTCTCAACACTGGGGATCCCGATGCACCGTCTGGCGTCTTCCAACACTACAATCAGCGGTTTCAATGCCAGCAGAAGTGAATCGCTGGGCAAAATCTGACTGAAATGTCATATCGATAATCTCCGAACCGAAGTGACTTGCTAGGTCGTGGATACCGACGTCAACTACAACCTCCTGCTAGGTCGCCCATGGCGGCACGAGTACATGGTGGTGCCGTCTACACTCCACCAATGTATGAAGTACGTGTCCACTAACGACATCATTCGAACAGAGTTCGTGGACATTGACCCTTTCAAGGGGGTCGAAGCCTACTTCACTGATGCTAGCTTATATAAGTCGCTCGATGAAGGGGAAGCCAATGATGCTGATGACGAAGCAGAAACGGCGGCAGAGATGGACGTGGAGACAGAGATGGTTCTCAACGCTCCTCTGAAAATTCGACTCAAAGGAAAACCGCCTCAAACGCTGCCTCCCATGGCAATCAAGTTACCTGGAAAGCACCAACTTCTCTAGGTAGAACATCCACCGAAGCTCCCTTGAAGATACGGCTCAAAGGAAAACCTCCTCAAATATCGGCTCCCCTTGTGGCAAAACTACAGGGAAAGATACCGGTCACCGAAGGCGCAGTTGAGGCACCCCTGAAGGTGCGTCTTAGAGGCAAGCCTTCGCAATCTTCAGCCTTACTCAAGCTGCAAGAGAAGGCCCATACAGCCCTCTCAGAGCCCAAGGTCAAGTCTGTGATGAGTTCTCCCAAACCAGCCCCAATGCTCACAGATGAAGAGTTAGGAGAATACATATCTGCTGACATAGATGCACCTTCTCTTGACAATGTAATCCCACGAGATAAAATCTCATATTTTATCAATAATAGAGTGTCCTTCCATTATTCTAGTCTTCCGCATTGGAATGCCATGTATATATTAGATAACGCTCTACGGTCGTTACAAACACAAATAACGACCGTCAATCATGTAAATCGAGTAGTCCCGTCCCAAGGAGTCTATTTTATAGTCCCACCACGAAACCAGGACGAAGAACCCATCATCTTCGGCAAAGTCGAGCGTCATCAAGACCTCCTGCCACTCGAGCCAGAACCGGATACCGACAGAATACAAGTCTATCGGTACACGGATAAGGCAAAGTACCTCATCCAAAAGATGGGTTACGATCTGAAAAGCAACAAGGGCCTGAACTACGGCAAAGGTCGGCATCTTCCCCTCCGACTCCCAACACCTGAAGAAAAGCCGCAGGACTACTATCATCGTACTCGACGGGGGGTGGGCTATGTCACGCCGCCGGCAACTTCAGAGTGTTCGGAAGCGGAAGAAGTGGGGCACTCTCATTCATCTGAAGCAACAACTTGGGATTTCGATACCAGTATCGGCCCAATCTTCAGGAAGGTGCTATCAGTCAACATGTCATCTGCATAATCTTGAGAGGATGAAGGCGATGACCAAACGCCGGAATTCTTCGAGGAAGAACCTTGGGCTCAACGCCTAGGAGCGCAGTGGGAGTCTCGTTTTGAATTACACGAACCCCCTACCGAAGACGAAGTCGAGCAGATCGACCTTGGGGATGGGTCTCCTTCTAAACCTATCTTCATCAGCAAGAGTCTAAAGGGAAGAGACTGGGAGTCTTTAGTCCAATTGGCCAAAGAATACATCGACGTCTTCGCCTGGAGCTACGAAAATATGCCGGGACTTGATCCCCAGATTGCGATGCATAGACTTAACATCTTACCTGATGCTAAGCCTATAAAGCAGCAACAACGACATTTTTGTCCTGACATCATGAACGCTATCGTTCAAGAGGTGGACAAACTCCTGAGCAGCGGGTTCATTCGTGAAGAGCAACATCCGGATTGGGTGGCCAATGTCGTCCCTGTCACCAAGAAGAATAGGAAGATACGAGTCTGCATCGACTTCAGAAATCTCAATACTGCTTGCCCGAAAGATGAATTCCCGCTTCCAATCACTGACGTGATGATCGACAATACATACAACTTCGAACGCATGTCTTTCATGGACGAGTACTCGGGCTACAACCAGATCAAAATGTTTCCCGATGATGCAAAATATACGTCATTCAGGACTCCGAAAGGGGTTTTCTGCTACACAGTGATGCCCTTTGGTTTGAAGAACGCTGGTGCTACGTACCAACGAGCTATGAGTACCATCTTCCGTCAACATCTATGCAAAACAGTTGAATGTTATGTTGATGATATCGCCGTCAAGAGCCGTCTCAAAGATGATCACTTACAAGACCTAAAGACAGTCTTCGATCTCATGCGAGCGCATCAACTCAAGATGAACCCCGCTAAATCCTTCCTTGGGGTTTCTAGCAAAAAGTTCTTGGGCTTCATTATCACGGCGAAAGGCATTCATGTCGACCCCGAGAAGACCAAAGCCATCCTTGACATGGACCCTCCGAAGAACCTCCGAGAACTTTGAGGCCTGCAAGGGCGTCTTGCATACATCCGAAGGTTTATAGCAAACCTTTCTGGAAAATGTCAACCCTTCACCCAGCTCATGAAGAAGGGAGTCTCCTACATCTGGACAGAAGAATGCCAGAAAGTTTTCGATGATATTAAAGCTTACCTGACGAGCCCGCCAGTCCTGGTGGCACCCATCGCGAGCAAACCATTTTTTCTCTACATCCGTGCCATGGATCATTCCTTCGGTGCTTTGTTGGCTCAGAACAACGATGCAGGCTACGAGCAAGCTATCTACTACCTTAGTAGGACAATGATCAGGGCTGAACACCGGTATAACCCCGTCGAAAAGGAATATTTGGCTTTGTTATTCTCCATCCAGAAGACTCGTCATTACGTTTCGGGCCAGACAATTCATGTCATCTCCCGAGTCAATCCACTCAGGGTTCTCATGACGAAGTCGGGATCATTGAACTCCCGACTAGCTACATGGGCAATCCTGTTGACACCGTATAATATGGTATTCGTTCCACAAAAAGCCGTCAAGGGTCAAGGTCTAGCTGACTTTTTAGCCGCGCACCCCATCCCAGACTCCTCCAGACTCTATGAAGACATCCCGGATGAGGTCCAAGAATCAAACGTCACCGAAGAAAACTTCGTCTGGCGGGTGTTTTTTTTATGGTGCTTCGAGAACAGGCCCTAAAGGCTAAATCATCGCCGAAGTGGGGGTGGTCTTAGTCTTCCCCGATCAGCTGGTTATCTAGCGTGCTTACTCCCTTTCAAAGCCGTGCTCCAACAATGTTGCCAAGTACAATGCTCTCATCATGGGACTCCAGCTGGCGCAACAACTGGGGGTGGATCATCTGGAAGCTTACGACGACTCAAAACTCATCGTTAATCAAATCCGAGGGCAGTACGAAGTTCGTCATGAAGATCTGGTTCCTTACCATGAAGTTACATTGAATATTATCTCAACCTTCACCAAGTTCTTCATAGAACACGTAACTCGGCTACAAAAACCTGGAGGCTGACGCTCTGTCTGGCCTCGCAGCTTCATTAGCAGCACCCTTCGGGACTCAACACTACGTCACGATAGTTGGTCGAGACTTGGTCTGTCCTAAAAACAACCTATGCACACAAATGGCCCATGCCATGACGACAAGTGCCGGTGTTAATGTCCGAGACTGGAGGTTCCCATTCATGGACTTCGCTGTCTATGGAATTCTTCCAGAAGACCCGAAAGAAGCCGTCTCGGTCAGAAGGCGTTCTCTTCGATTTTATTATGATACAGCTACTAAAACGCTGTTCTGACGTTCCTACGATGGACTTCTCCTTCGATGTCTATCCAACGAAGAAGCAGCCGAAGTCCTTCGAGAAGCTCATGACGGAACTTGCGGGGCTCACCAACCCGGGCCTAAGTTGCAGGATCGACTGCGACGCATGGGTTACTACTGGCTAACCATGGCAGCCGATGCCGTCGACTATGCTAAAAAGTGCCATGTTTGCCAGCTTCACGCCGACTTTATCCATACACCATCGGAACCACTACATCCTACGGTCGCCTCCTAGCCCTTTGAAGCTTGGGGCATAGACATTGTGGGACCTATCACCCCTCATTCATCGAGGGGACACCGCTTCATACTAGCCATCACCGACTACTTCTCCAAATGGGCAGAAGCAGTTCCACTGACAGAAGTGAAAAGCTCTAGGGTGATCAGCTTCATCAAGCATCATGTCATCTACCATTTCGGGATACCCCATAGGATTATCCACGACAATGGTCCACAGTTCATCAGCCATGCTTTCAGCAGATTCTGTGACAAGAATGGTATTCAGAACGTGGCATCAACCGCCTACAATCCGGTAGCGAACGGATTGGCCGAGGTTTTTAACAAGACTATCGTCAGGCTACTCAAAAAGGTCATGTCATCCAACAAATACGACTGGGACGAAAAGCTCGGTGAATGCCTTTGGGCCTACCGTACAATGGTACGGACTCCGACAGGCAACACACCATTTTCCTTAGTCTACGGGAGCGAAGAGGTACTGCCTCTCGATATCCAGATACCCTCACTCCATGTAGCGATCACAAACCAATTGACAGAAGAAGACAATCAGCATCGTCATCTGCGAGAATTGGAGGCACTTGACGAAAAACGTCTCCTAGCTCAGCAGCGTATTGAACTCTATCAAGCCCGTATATCACAGGCTTTCAACAAAAAGGTCAAGCAGAGGACTTTCCAAATAGGCGACCTGGTCCTGGCAGTCAGGAGGCCGATGGTGTTGACTCACAAAACACCAGGAAAGTTTGAGCCCAAGTGGGAGGGACCTTTCATCATAGAGACGGTATACTCAAACGGTGCTTACCGCCTCGCCCGACCAAACGGGGACTTGTTCATGATGCCCATCAACGGCAAGTTCCTAAAGAAGTACTACTCTTGACATCTTTCAGATATGTACTTCCATCTCTACCCAGCAAGGGAATCAGTGGACCTGATCATCAGAGCTCACATATACCTCACTTTCACAAAATCTTATGTTTTCGTAACCCAGTTATTCCGTGGCATTCTATCCTCAGTAGAAGAACAACCACGTCCATATTTCCTCTGAGTTGCTCCTCTACATCCTGCAAAGAGGAATCTTACACTACGTAGGATCGTGCTACTTATCATATTTACCATGTCCACATTACCTATGAGTAAACATCCCGTACAGACAACCCTGCGTTGCCGTACATCGATCGCAGAACTTCCATGTCCATATTACCTCTGAGTAGTTTTGCGTATCCCCCCAGAGTCACTCCTACCACGTCCATAACACCTCTGAGTAGGAAGATTTCATCATTTGAACCCCATATTTGCCACGTCCATATTACCTCTGAGCAAACATGTCGGTCCTCTCAAACTTATTATCTGTACCTAAAAACCAAGGTACGCAAAAAATAATAGGTCCACACAAATCACTAGTTCATGACAGTAAAGATGAACACACCAGAAAATTCTTTATTTTGAATTCAAAAGTAAAGGATTACATCCCCATCATAGTTGCAAAAACAAAAACAAAAGAAAAACAAGAGAGACTACAATCCTTAAGCATCACTGGGATTGGCAGAGAGCTCTTCGATCCGATGCTTCAAGTCTTCAGCCCGACGCATCACCTCCACATCCTCAGGAGCAGTATCATTCTTGTACTTAGCGTCCAACTCTTGCCGCTGGCAGGTCAGAGAAAGAATATGACGGGTAAAAGCTGCTTCTTCCTCCTTGGATGCTACGTGCTCAGCCTGGGCTTGCTCAGCATCTAGCAAAAGTTGGGCTCGCTGGTCTTCAAGGAGGCGAATCTTGGCAGTGACCTCCGCTATACTAGCATCCAATGAGGCCCGCAGCTCCGCCTTCTCTTGCATGGACTGAGATAGTCTCTCCGCCGCAGCCTCAGCATCGGCCACCTCACGGTCCCAGATGGCTACCGTGGCCTGATAAGACGACTTAACATCAGCTATCAATTTCTTCTTTTCTGCTTCTATCAGAGTAGAAAAGTCATTCTGCCGAATACTCTGAAGTTCGAAAAGATGCTGGTCGAGCTCAGCCACTGACGCCTCTAGAATCTCAGCCATATGGTCATGGCCCCGGTGGGAATGTATCAGACCAATATAAGGGAGCGCCATGGCTTTTATCGTCGCGAAACTCCCGTTCGCATTCAATACTGTCGATACCCCTTTTTGCAGCATTTTGTAGACCGCCTCAACGGCAAACTGCACACATTCATCCGCGTCTGCCAACACCTGAGGCGTCATAACAGGGGTTGGAGGAGTTGTCGTAAAAGACGGTGCATCTGAGGCTGAGGAAGGTCCCCCGATGAGCCGCGGAGCCGGAACCTCAATGTTAGTAGGTCCTTCCCTATCGACAATACGGATCTCGTCGTCAGCTGTGGAAGCTAGAGAGGGACGCAACACTGTCCCCCAAGTGGAAGGACCAAGAGGAGTGTCCTCAATTACAGGGCCCTTGCCCTTATCAGAGTCAGTGACGGATGGTTCCCCGACATCCGGGTTGATGGTATTATCTCCGACGGGGGCAGGACGGCTCTCCCTTTCGTTCGAAGCGACGTGGTCCGCCCATGACAGTTCAACCTCCCTCGGAGTCGGGCTCGGAAAATGAATCTCATCACCCGCATCAGCTCCCCCTACAGGGACGGGTGTAGGGCTCGACAGTGACGCCGAACCTACCGCATCAACCCCCACTTCCGAGGCAGGGGTAGGGCTTGGCCACGAGGCCTCGTGTGCGACCAGTGCCTCGGCACCACAACCGGGAAGAAGCCCGGCCGACAAATTCTTGTCGGAGACGTCTCCGCTAAACGTGATCTCTCTGGCAGCTGGTTCAACATCTTCCTGCGAGCCATCGTCAGAAGAAGACAAGCTCCATTCTTCCTCCTCGTCTGGGAGAACTTTTTCTATAACTTCCTTTGGGGCCCCGACGCTTTCAGGCACCCTCTTAACGGTTGGTTCTGCTCCCGGTCGAGGCTCCATGCCGCCCTCCTGATGGATCGACCGAGAGACCTCAGCAACCTGAGGCGCTAGTACATCTTCAGCTTTCCTTCCAACATAATCTGGAGACACCAAAATCTCCACAGAAGCGACATCATCAGCGCTCCCCTCCCTGGGAGATGCTGTAATCGGAGGAATGCGCTCGTCGGAAGAGCTCGCCACCTCCTTCGGTCTGCTAATACCCGGTTTCAAAACCCGGGGTTTCTTCTTCGGCACCTCCTACAAAAAAGAGGACATAAGTCACAAAAATCAAAGAATAAATCAGACTATGTGGGACGTCTTTACTTCTGCGGGAGATGATTCCGTTGGGACTACAGGTGGCACTCCCGGAGCTCCTACCTTCGGAGTCGTAGCTTTCCTCGGCCTCTTCGGCGCAGACGAACCGGCCTCCGCGTCAGCCCGCCTCTTTCCAGCTAGGGGCTCTTCCTGAGTACCCCCCGGTGATGTTGCAGCAGCAGCCCGATAACCTGCAACCACTGGTGGACGATATGACCAGGCCACCGCCAGCATGTTTTTCGTTGCCTCTAGCTGAGTGCCAACAATGAAACTAGTCTCCCTGTCATATTCAGGAAACACAGTGCTCATGGCGCAATACAGCTTAACAGCCGAATACAAGATCTGCGGACGAGGGTTGTGAACTGGCGTAGTAAAACGAACTCCAGTGTATCCGGCGTTGTAATATTGCCAACCCCGGGCTCCATCCAGTAAACTCCCAACAAACCCCAGACTATTACTGGGGTTCCTTAACATTAGCTGGGTGTAACCAAACTGACGTGCAAACCGGCTCGGCAAATACGGCTCCAGATAACACTTATTCTTGTTACGGTAGACCAAATGGGAAGGCCGAATACTCTGCAACCAGCGAAACCCCCATGTCGACAGGGCAATCGCATCCTCACCGGAGTCTTCCAATTCTTGGTCAGCCTTGAAATCTATGAAGACGGGATTGACCTTGGTGATCTCCCACCCCTGAAGATAAGATAAAACCCTCGTACAGACAGGGACACCGGTGTACAGCCATTTCCTCTTATAGAAGCGACGGATAAAGGCGTCGCCTACAACATGATCGTCTTCAGGGCCCGGACTCATCATATTTGGGTGATGCAGAATCAACCATCCCATCAGATAATGGAACAGTAGCTCAGCTCGGGGAAAGTTGTCTTTCTTGCCCCTCTCATGGACCACATCGTTAGCAAAATCTCTCAAACCCAGCAGCAGGTTACACACCATCGCGGGAAGGAGAGCCAAAGGACGACCAAAAACCAGTTTTACCGCGGGCAAAATGAGGTTCCTGCTCACTCTCTCTACAGATCCAGATCCTCCCGAGAACACATAGTCCCGGAGCCATATCATCAAGTATGCAGTCAACACTGCCTTGGAAGACATCTGGTGCACGCAATTCCAGAAACAATTGTATACGTCGTCACCACTCTCGTTTGAACGAGGAGTCTTCTCGCCTAGTCGGCTCATTTCGGAGGTTACCTCCGCGTGACTCAGTCCCTGCGGAGTCACAAACCGAATCTTGGAAGGGTCCGTCAGGTCCTGCTTGAAGACATAGTCCCTCCAAGCAATCACATGGGGCTGTGACCCGCCCTTATCCTTCCGTTGCATCAGATAATGGTGGCTTGCCACCTTCTTGAAAACAGCCATCATCTCTGAGTCCTTGTCTTTCAGGATATGGATCTCTTCATTTGTCGGGAAATATTCCTCATACATCTCATGGAGGGCCAATCCCAACTCCCCCACCGGAGTAAAAAAAGTGCCAGTCTGGGTGTTGAACATTTCCAAGAGAGCAAGAAACATATGGCGATTAAGGTTGACACCTGCTTGGGTGGCACGAAGAGCGACGGTCAGCCCAATCGCTTTGAGTTCAGTCTTGAACTTCGACAAAACCCAAAGGGTCAGCTCGTCCCAGTTCGACACGTGGTGACACCAGCCCTCAACCCAAAAACCTCCTTTCGGATACATAACCTTAGATGTTAGCATCCGACTTGCAAAGGTCGAAGCACCAAAGGCAAAGGTGTCAGGAGGAACATCACTATAAATGCTCCCAGGGCGCAAAGTTCGACAATGGTACGAGGTCCTGGCTCGCGAGGCGGCCAAGGTATCCTTTAGATTCGAAGTAACATCAATACAAAGGGTACCCCCCACTGCCCCTCCTTGAGAAGGAGTAAGTTCCCATGGCATCCTCCTCTTGGAAGCCAAACGATAGAAAGCCGTCAGTGGCAATTGACGCTCAAACTGTCGCATGTACAGGGCCACGCCCTTCGCCGTGAAGAACCAGTCTTCCTTGATCTTCAGTATCTTCGCCTCAGTGGAGGTCAAGCGGCCACCAAACAAAAAGGCAGGCTTCAAGAAAGTCATATTCTCGGATTCAGCAGATTTTAGTTTGCCGCTCTCCATCATATTTTGGAGAAAAACAGGCGACTGATCTCGGATTTGCAACATTCTCTCGGAAGGCTGATTCAGCATGATAGCAGCCTTCGCTGGGTTAATAACCTCCTCGTTGAAGTCAACCCCCATTTGGTAAAGGGAAGCATCCAGAAGGACTTCGTTTAGCAAGGGGATAGTCATCGACACTGACACAGCAAAAACAAAAGTCAGGCAACAAGGGAAAATTTAGAGGCTTTAAAAAGACAAAGCATTTGGGGCACATCAGCAGCCTGACGCATAATCAGGGCCCAAGCCTATGCGCGTCAGCAGTGAAGCTTCGACGCATCATCAGGGCCCAAGCCCATGCGCGTCAGCAGTAAAGCTTTGGCGCATAATCAGGGCCCAAGCCCATGCGCGTCAGCAGTGAAGCTTCGGCGCATAATCAGGGCCCAAGCCCATACGCGTCCGCAGTGAAGCCTCGGCGCATAATCAGGGCCTAAACCCATGCACGTCAGCGGAATAGCCTCAGCGCATCATCAGGACAGAAGTCCATACGGGTCAGCAACAAGGAATTAGGACACAACAATAGGATGCAACTCATCCGCGTGCCCCAAACTCATCTAAAATGTTGGGAACCACAAAGACAGAAGACACCCACCCGTCACCGCTGGCCGAACGTCGACGGCAGTCATAGCGACGATGGGAGCATCCTCCTCGTCGAACTCCATTGGCTCCTTACCCCGGCCTTGTCCTCTGCCAGCGCCACTGCGTGGGGTTTTAGGAGCCATCTCTTAAAAGAAGTTAGGGTTTTTTGAAAGAAGAACCCTAAAAAGAAGGAAGCCAAGAGAGGAAGGACTCTCTCTCCACCAGATGCCTATTTATAGGCTTGGGCATACGCAGAAACCGATGAAGGGTGACGTCAGCCATTGCTTCGGGCACTGCGAAAGGATTTCTGCAGATATCCAAAAGATCATCATTAATCTTTTCATTTATTCCGAAGCGTTATCATTTGCATTTAAAACTGAGAAGGGCGTGCGCCTCATCACAGATGCGCGGAGCAATCATGCGCCCCGAACAGTCATGCCCCCCATTGAAAACACCACCATGCTTCTTATTCAAAGTATTCCAAAACTTCCGAAAGTTTTAAAAACTTTGAAGGGGGTCTTGTAGAAGCATGAAAATCTCAACTAGTCAACATGCGTCGAAAATATCATAAAACAGTAAAAGAGTAGCAGCATAAATGGGCTTTTTATTTCATAAAAGTCTGTTACATGACTAAAGGCTCTTTTTACATAGAAGACTCTTTTTACATAGAATACTCTTTTTACGAAGAAGAAATAAAAAAAAGGCCTAAAGCTACGCTTCATCTAGGCGCATCTCTTCAACGTCTCAGTCAGGCGCATCTCTTTAGCGTCTCAGCTAGGCGCATCTCTTAGGTGTCTCAGTCAGGCGCATCTCTTCAGCATCTCAGTTAGGCGCATCTCTTCAGCGTCTCAGTCAGGCGCATCATGAAGTCTCAGCATATGCGCTCTACTTCGACCCGATCAAGTGCTTAGGCTAATGAAGCAGTTATTGAGCATAACAAGGGTGGGCAACCAACCCCACTCTAGCAGGAGGAAGAGCTCTCCAAAGCCCAAGGAAGATGGGAGCACCACAATTCCGATCTGGGGCTCTTCCAGCATAACAAAGATGGGACTTGAACGTCTCGATCTTTGGATGCAACAGGCACCTTCGGCCTGCATCGGGACCCCACGATCCTGACTTTTGGATGTACCAGTCATCTTCACCCTCGGGAGCGTCTTGTCAACGAAATGTACTCGAGCGAAGAAGTTCATCTCCATTCGGAAAGACGGAAGAGAACGAGAAACAAACTCTCTCCTTGCTGCTATTTACAGGCCGGGCAAATCAAACCCACGCGCCAAGTGGCGGGCTCTCTGAATCCCGTACAATGAATTTGCATTCATGGTGATGAACCTATCCCCTCGAATTCAGCCAGGTCAAAACGGCTATTTAAAGCACTCGAAGAACTCAACAGCCGGATCAATGAAGATACGTCATGCAACAGATGCGCCGGTCAGATACCGCGCATCATACAGACGCGTCCATCAGTATCAAGCGCCTCATAAGGATGCGCCCCATGCGTCCCTATGCGCCTAGGAAGGCCTAATTTATCAAGTGAATAGTCTACCCACCTTTGATCATACCATTGTATTAAAATACAACAATATATCCTTCTATGACAATTTTCTCAAATATCTAATAGGCTTTAGAATTCAATAAATTCCTATCTAATCATATGGCCTATGTAGCAACCTTAACTACCAAACAGTCAAATTGAATAAGGGCTTCACTATGGTATACCTAGTCCTAGCCATTCTCCTAAAATTAAATCAATCCTAATTTTGAAAGAGTACTTTCTAGTCGCAGGCTCGCAGTAGTATGACTAATAAAGGAACTACCACGAGTTCGCAATCTTTTGTAAAAACAGACATGTTTAGGCCACCATAAAAACTTGTCACGACCCGTTCTTATTTTTTGGAGTACGTGTACGTAGCCAAGTCCAGCCTACACCGCAGCATCGACGGTAGTACACTGTCTAAACCTCAATGTCAAGTACTACAAAATCATATCTATTTCCTCATTCACAACAACTATTCCATTTATAATTCTGATGGTACATCAAAATGATATTCGGGAACAAATCCGCTAAATAATTAAATGAAGAAGTGTCTAATCTATCTAGAATCTAAGGTCGGCCTCCAAGATCTCTATCACCCCAGAAAGGTCCAAAGTGCATAAGATAGCAAGTCACCTGCAACGATCCAGTCAGGAAATAAGCAAAGTAAAACCCTATTGCAATAATGTAACTTAATACAAAATAAGCTATAAAAGCAGAGATGCGGTAGAAAATAAAGGAAACATGTATATGAACTGAAAACAATAAACATGTACAAAAAACCACTGATGATAACATAAAATATTTTATTTTATTCCTTAACATCTACCATTTTATGTTCATTTTATGACTAAAGGTACTCATTATATTTATATTTTGCTTCAGGATGCAATTGGAGACACTAAGTACAAAATGGAGCTAAATTGCAATTTTGGACAGTTTTGACACCTTTTATCAAAATGGCATAACTTTCTCCTCCGAAATGAACTGAGGTGATTCCAAAAGATTTGGAAAGCTAAGACAAAGATCTACTACTTTCAATTTTGAGTTTTCCGAGATTCAGGATGCAACATGGACGAAATCAGGCTTGAAGTTGAGTCAAAGATGCTGTGAACAAAAATATGTATCAAAATAACTATTTCTCTACTTGTTCTATGATTTAGTTTTATTGTTTGAGAAGTTGTAACTTTTAGAGGAATATTTGTGAGAAGATATTGTGGGCTTCAAACAACAAATCTGGAGTGTATAAAAGGGGTAGCTATCACCACAATACACAACTCTTCTTCTTCTTCTCCAACTTTTCTTTTGAAGTTTTGATGAACATATGTGGCTAAAAGTCTTGTTGGTCGAAGGAAACGGAAGCCTTGGAATCAATAAACTTGTGAGATCTAAATTGTATTTATTTGTTTGATTTGTACTTTGAGTATTGAATATTTTTCTATGCCCATCTTCATGATTGTTTTGTTTAATTACTAGGAGACCTACTAGTTTATTATTCATTTCGATCTACTGCTTAATTAGATATCAAATCCGAAATTGTTTGATTTTTCTAATATGTGAAGCAACAAAGATTTAATAAACTGCTTTGTTTTATTAGATCTTAGGAGAAAAACTTTTTACAAAACTAAATGCAACCGCTTGTGCTTGTGTTGTTTTGCTTCATCGATCTCTTGGTTCTTTAACAAATTGCTAGATTAAATATTCAGCGCTTGTAGTTAATTAGATCGCTTATTTTAATTAACTAAGCCTAAGAGAGATAGGAAGATACTTCCAACGGTGAATATTAAGTATGAGTTAATTTATGCTTGCATCAATGATCAATTTTAATATTCCAATGGTGAATGTTGACTGAGACCAATATTTGTTCCTTTGATTGATTTCAATACTTTAATTATTTTTTAGCTCTTCTTAAATTTTCTTTTATTAAATTCAAATCTCTCCCCCCATCCTTGTTCACATTGCATAAAAGTACACTAATTGCTCTCCGTGGGATCGATCCTTACTCTCACTACTACAAATAATCTTAAGAGAAAAGGTTTTATTTTTGGGTGCCTGCGACAGCACCCAACCACTAGCAAGAACATGTATGAATAAGACAACTAGCAATGAACATGTAAAAGTAAAACATACAATACATTTGAAATACCTTTCAACATGTGAACAGCTGGGCTAATACGGCACATCATATAAATGGCTATCCACAATAACATTCATTGGGGTTTGTTCACATACCTATTGGCGTTTCCCCTTTCGACTCACTAAACAAGCAATAAACGAGCAATGATACAACAAGTCCTATCGTGTCACAATCGTGTCTCAACATGATATCAAATAAAAATAAAATGATGAATAGTACTATAATGTACTAAGAACGTAAAGTAATAGTATACTTGCCTCGATTAGTTTGGAGTTGACGTGTGCGACACAATCCCAATTTGGTTGAAAGTTGTTGTAATTATGGCTAACCGCTACTAATTCAGTGAATCACCGACCATCTATGTGTTCTAAAAATTAAACAAAATATTAAACTATTTTTTTTCTAAAAAACTAGTATGTTGTAGATCTAGGTGTCAGCTTTCCAAAATATCAAACGGATTGCAAAACGGAGTTCGAGGTCTCCCGGAATCTCAAAAACAGTGCGACATGTCAATTTTCTGGACAACTGGCACTCAAATAATTGTTAAGAAATTTATATTCACAGTTACAGAAAATAAATTATAGATCTGGATATCTAACCTTGATACGGTTCTAAAAAAAACTGGAGGTGAAACGGAGTCCGGAGTTGGTCGCAACAGCTTCGCGAAGTTGCTATAGCTTCTAAAAAACGAGGCTGAATTTAAAACGAATTTTGAGCTATTTTGGACGAAAAAGAGAGAATTTTGAGAAAGGAAAAGATGAGAGATGTTCATAAGTTCAGTGTGTGTATAGAATGGGTAGCAATTACTTAATTAGGTTTAGGTCGGAAGGGTTTTGGTGTTGGGAGAAAAAGAAGGAAAAAGGAGCTCCTTAAATATATGGAGATTGACATGTAGTTTCCTAATTTGGTAAGGGAAAGAATCCAATACATAAATCTTTCCATGAATTTAAATCAAATAAATCTCAAAACTAGATTGACCAAATCTCAATCCAATAATTTATCATAATAATAATTTAAAATAAAATCCAATATTGTAAATAACATTTAAAATATATTTGCATAAATCCAAATCTTACAAAAATAATTTAGCAAATCTTTTTATTGGTCGAAGATAATAATCAATAATTCCAAAACTAAATCAATCAAATATAAATCCAATATTTAATTACAATAGTAATATATATTAATATTTAGTGTCATCAAAATAATTTAAACAATATTTTAATAAACCCAAAATCTAATTTTGAAAATATAATTTGGCAAAACTTTTTGTATCACTCAAAATATTCATAATTTTCTTTATAGAAATTCGAATAAAAAATTTCTAACTCAAAATATTTAAAATAATATAAATAGAATTTTAAAAAAATCGAGAACAGGGGTTACACATCTTTCTACCTTAGAAATAATTTCGTCCTCGAAATTTCAGAGGATACGATTAGACACGGTCAAGAAGTGATACGATTAATGATCAATTAGGTCAGACATAATCGCGAATAGAATCAAACTCAAGAAAAGATATGATTTGGCACAATCGAAATATAATCAAAATAGTCTAGTCGCGATCAAAAATCGTTTAAGAATGATCAAATCGAAATCGTTTCGGTACGATCCACTACTTAAGCAAAATTATTTAGGCACGGTCATAAAATCAAAATCTAGGTACAATTAGGAATCTAGTGGAAGGAAATCAAAATAGGTTTAAAGGATTACTAGGACGACAAACGACGAGTCGAGAATAGAAAGATAAAAGATAAAGAAAGAGTAGTGCAGGAATTTGTAAACCATGAAAATCAATAGTCATATGCCAAAAGAATATTGTCTCTATATTATCTGAAAACCATACGTGTATCTGAAGTCATTTTACCAAGAATCTAATCAGGTAGTCCGGCTCTTGAGAACCTTCTCCCTCTGGTCCAAAATGGATACATGTCTTTTTTTTATACGACAGGTCGGTACAAACGACCATCTCGAATGATCCAGGATATGGCTCGAATTCGAAATATATAGACGCAACTGAGATACATAAAATATGTCATGTACCTCGCGTAGTGACGGCGGAAGAGCAAGACAATAAGATACATCTTTTACTCGTTCGAGAATATCAAACGACCCAATACGTTTAGAACTAAGCTTTTCCTGTACGCCAAATCCAATGACACCATGGGTAGGCAAAATTCGAAAAAATATGTGGTCGCCGACTAAGAACTCAAGAGGAAGCCATAGCTAATCTGCCCAAAGATGCTGACGGTCCTGAGCCACTCTGAGATGCTTCTTGACCTGCCTGACTATCTAACTAACTGAGCAATCAACTCTGGCCCATGTATCTGCCTTTCTCTAATATTATCCCAAACTATCAACGATCTGCATCTCCTGCCATATAATGCCTCAAAATGTGCCATCTGAATGCTCGCCTGAAAGCTATTATTATAGGAGAACTCTACCAAGTACAAGAGATCCTCCCAATAACCACTAAAGTCAAGTGTACACGACCTAAGCATATCCTTCAAAGTCGGGATCGTACGCTTTGACTGACCACTATCTGAGGATGGTATGCTGAATTAAAACTTAAATGGGTAACCAGACATTGCTGAAGACTCTGCTAGAAATGAAAAGTGAATCTGGAATCTCGATCTGAGATAATACTAACTAGCACCCTATGCAATCTGACAATCTGCCTCATATACATCTCAGCCAACTGATCAGTAGACTGACCAACTCCGAAAGGTAGGAAGTGGGCCACCTTCGTGAGTCGATCCACTATCACCCAAACGACATTTCTACCAGTCGGGGATTTAGGAAGACCAGTCACGAAGTCCATAGTGATATGCTCCTACTTCCACTCTGAAGTCGTAGAGACTGAAAAAGTCCAACCGATTGCTGATGCTCAGTCTTAACCTGCTGGCAAACCAAGCACCAAGAGATAAACCGAGCTATCTCTCTCTTCATACCATTCCATCAAAAATGCTGACAGATATCACGGTACGTCTTTGTACCTCCTGGATGAACTGAATACTAAGAACTGTGTGCCTCTGACGTAACCTTCTGTCGGATATCTCCACTCGGCACACAAAGACGACCCCCAAACTGGAGTGTCCCATCCTCATGAACATAACCCTGCTATGAGCCCTGAAACATACTATGCTCTAAGACGTTGAAGCCTGACATCACTGGACTATTGGCACATTAATTTTGATATCTTATTCACAATTAATGCCTCTACTATTTTTAGATACATTTACTTCTCAGGTTCTAAAGAAAGCCCTCTATCAATGAAAGAAATCTGCGTCCATTACCTGGTGCTCGGACTCGATCTTGGATCTCAATCAAGAATATAAAGCTTCACAAGTCAAAGGTCTAGCTTCATATCCCCAAGAGTCTGTAATACGTAGGAAACAAGTGTAAACACTTATGTATGGATGACAAAACAAAAAGCCTTAATGATAAACAATGAAAACCTATGAAGAAGCGGATCATCCGTCGGATGTCTACGGATTACCGTTGGGTGATCCGAATTGTCACAGCAAGTTTTTGTGGGGACATTCAGATCATCCTTCGGATCACCGCGGATCACCAAAGGGTAATCCGAATTGTCACTACAAGTTTTTGTGTGGGGATAATCGGTTCATCCTTCGGATCATCATAGATAATCGTCGGATAATCCGTTTTAAAATAGCAAGTATTTGTGGGGACATTCAGGTGATCCGACGGACCTCCGCAGATCACCTTCGAATAACCCGTAAATGCTGAGCTGGACATTTGAAATTCAAATCCAACGGTCATTATCAAGAGCATTTAATGCATCCAACGGCTAGTTTTCTAGCCGTTACTATTGGAGCGGATAATCCGTCGAACGTCCACGGACAATCGACGGATCATCCATTCGGCTGTAGTAAATGCTCACTTGTCTTGGATTTGTATAATTAGACTTCCCCCTTCTTCATAAATGTTTATCCGCTTGAGCCTTAAATTTCCTATCAACCAAAGAGCTCCATCATAACTCTACAAAGCTTTCATTTGTCATCCACAAAAGTGTTAGAGTTATTTCAAAGAGTTGTAACCTTGTTCAAGAAGATCGAAATCTTTTCCCTTGTGTTTGTTGAATTTGACGAGCATTCGGATAAAAACTCGTGTGTAAGAAGTTGACGAGCCTTCGGATAAAAACTCGTGTGTAAGAAGTTTACGAGTCTTCGAATCAAAGCTCATGTTGTACTATTTACTCAAATAGTATATTAAAGCCAGAGAGAGTTCCGGGACTGGAGTACCACACAGGAGAATACCAGGATACATTGAGTGTTTGATTCTCTCTCTCTTTTAAATTACTATTTACCTTGCTTATTATTACTGGTAATTATTTTATTATCCTATTTACCCCCTCTAGGGTTCTACATGGACTGCACTGCTCCAATTCTCTCTATAAGGGCTCTATAAAGGTAGACTAGACCTGCAAGCCTGCCATCAAAGAAGACTCACTAGGTAGCACTACCTCAATGCTCATCTCCAGAATATCCTCCTGGGTGTGATGCTGCCCCATCAGAAAATAGACTTCCGGTCTCCTGCTCAAAGCATCTGCAACGACGTTGGCCTTCCTTGGATGATATTGAAGGTTAACATCATAATCTGACAGCAACTCTAGCCATCTCCTCTACCACATGTTCAGATCCCTCTAAGTGAACACATACCTCAAGCTCTTATGATTAGTAAAAAAATCTTCACTCGATCCCTATACAGATAACACCGTCATAGCTTGAGGGCAAACAAAACCGCTGCCAACTCAAGATCATACGTATGATAATTTTTCTCATGGTCCCGAAATATCTAAAGAACCACACGAAGATGTTGCATGTGCTTCTTCTTAATCTGACGAGATCTAAACGCAACCCTGGATATAGCCTGCTTTTTAAGTCTAATCTGATGGTACCCGGACCACAATTTAAATTTCAAAAACACAACCACACTACTTAGCTGATCGAACAAACATCTATCCTGGGCAAGGGATACCTATTCTTTACGATCATCGCGTTGAGCGAACGATAGTCAATAACCATACGCGATGAACCATCCTTCTTCTTCACAAAAAGGGCTGGACCTCCCCAATATAATCTACTAGCACGAATAAATCCCTTGATCCTAAGCTCCTCAATGGCTTGATACATCACCAATAATTCTGAAGAAGATATCGTGAAGGCTCTCACTGACACTGTCTTTGTACCCAGAATCGAATCATTTATAATACTCAATCTCCCAAACTAGAGGCAAACCCAGAAGCTTATCGGAATATACATCTGGAAACTCACAAACCACCTTGGGCAACTGTACCTGCTCTGAAACTGCCATCAGCAAGGCCACTGAAGAAGACTTGTCATAGTCGTATCCATTCAATTTATTTTAATTATTTGTACATTTCTTAATATATTTTTTCCCTCTAATTAATTATTAATTTTTATTATGATGAAAATGATTTAATAATTTAATTAGATGAAATTTTATTTTGTATATATACATGTTTGCATAAAAGTCCATGACTTAGTTTTGCATTACAAAAGCCACATTGACACCTCAACCTACTAGGTGTCAAACCCTCACCAACCCAAGCAATGACTCATCAAACATCCATCTCTCTTTGAATCCCACCTGTACACATCCTCTCTCTTTATCAAATAAAAAGTAAAATATATATACATATATAAGAAACAAAGAGAAGGGGAGAGAAGCAACACCTCTCTCTCTCTCTCTCTCACTCGTTCTCTCCCTCTCCCTCTCTCATTTCCTCTCTCAACCCTCCTTTACTCTCTCCATCTCTCTCATTCTCTTTTCATTTTCTTGTTCATCTCTCTCCTCTCTCGGTCTCTTCCGGGACCTGGACCCGTGCCCTCCGGCCGTCTGCGGCGGCTGCCACCTCCGGCGGGCCGGCCGACCGGCCCCCTCACCGCCGGCGGGCCCCCTCCTGGCCGCCTCCATCATCACCTCCAACACCACCATCACCATCCTCTTCATCACTCTTCATCATCCCCATCACCAAAAACCTAACCCCTTTCTTCAAACAAAAAAAAGAAAAAAAAAAGGATTGGAAGAAGATGAAGATGGAACAAAGAAGAAGGAGAAGTTGGAGAAGAAGAGAAAACCCTATTTCCCAATTTCAAATTCCAAATTTTTCCAAGGCAAGCCCTCTTCTTTGTCTATCTCAAATTGTTCATACTTCCAATTTTGTGTTCTTTACATTACCAATTTTGGTATATAAAATTGATTAGGAATTTAAAGTTTGATAATGATGTGATACGGACACGTGTGTCCAAAGAAATTTGGATAAGTAGTTGCAGGACACAACATGGATACGTTGACACAAGAAAATAATTGATGTCATGTGTTAGGCTTGTTTGTTTGGTTAATATTCAAGGATTAATTAGTTTAGATACTGATTATATATATGTGTATAGCATATTCCAATTTAATATTGTAGATAAATATACCCGAGTGTTTAATTAAGCTGAAATCATAAGAAACTAAGTTATAACCACCCCTTGGACATCATGATGCGTATATGTTTATTTAGTTGCCCCCTACTACTTAGAAATAGAAATACAAAACCAAAATTCGACGCGTACTCTATGGATATGGAAGTCATTTTGGTTATATTAGCTAGCCTATCATCGTATAATAATATTTACAATATCACAAGGATATAATAATTAGTTGATGTCCGGAATTTTATTTTGATTATTGTTAGATGTTCTTAAAACTAGTAAAAGTAATCTTATGATTTAGTAGACCATGGTTACATAGACAACCTAGTTATGCATTTTAGAAAATGACACAAGGTCGTATCGATCTCTTTTTGGTCCTAATTTAATTTATCCCTTACAATTCGGCATTATAAGTCTTAGGAATATTATAACAAAATCCTTGTGCTCGTTTTATATATTAGAAAGACTAGAGAAAGATAGGTTGGGTTCCTATATTATATATATTACTAATATGTATAATCCGCAGTCAATATTTTGACTATTTTGAATCTATTTCTATAAAATTCAACATTTGCATTGTTTTAGAATGCTATCCATGTCCGTTTGGAGAATGAAAATATAGTGAGGGATTGAGTAGGCGTTTGTAGTATATAGTAGGTTTAAGCGTAGTACTCAAAGGCTTCGTGAATTTCGGAAAATCAAAATTCTAAATCAATTCTTATGAAAGTATCGTTAAAGTTCGCAATTATTTTCCTATGTGGGATTTTTATCCTAAACATGGAATGATCAATATCCTACAAATAAGTTAATTGAATAAATTCGTGTTTGAAAATAGTTATATACTCATATTCAATTGATGGTGTTAATTTTTGAATTATTCATGCTATTATAGACTATGTTGTTCTAATATTTTTGTTTAGTTGGATTTTGTAGTGAATATTGCAAATCATTGATTGTTAGCAATAAAAAAAATTGCCAAGGTGAGAAGCTAGACTTATTTATACTATATGTTAATATTATATATTTAACTGTATGTACCGGTGTTGAGAGTTGCTCCACCGAAGGGGTCGGCGTACCCGGGATTTTATTATTGCGTGGTACCGGCATTGAGGGTTGCTCCACCGAAGGGGTCGGCGTACCCAGGATTTTGATTTATATTATTATCTCTTGTGAATTTTTCGGAGTCAAAATACAAAGGAGACTCTGCCGAAATTTTTGAGAAATTTCAGAGTTAGCCATTTTAGAAATGTCGAAATGATTAAACCCTAGTTCTTGATTTTATCAAAGTTTCTAATACAAACATAACCCTGAAATCCTTGAAACTGTTGCCTTAGGCGCACAAATTCTAGTTTGACATTTTATTTCCGCTAAGACGGAATCTCCTGCTTAACTTTATTCTCGTTTAATGTGTGTTCTCTATCACACGAAAAACGAGATACAAAATTGAAATGTAACTTAACTAAGTTACATTTTGGTAAGAATTGCATTTGGGATGGGAGAGAAAACTTTGGATCACACCTTCGAAATCTTTGCAATATTATATTTTACAAAACTGATCAGTTCCTGTTACCGGCACTCGTATGGCCATACGGGGCTGTCGGGGTGAGGCTTAGCTCACTTTTCTGTTTCCTGTTTCATGTTTTCTATTGGATTCCGAATCCCCAAATTCGGTCCTGTAATATCCAATGGAGCCTGCTCCGATATTCTTGAAAAATTTCAAGTCATACGATAATTATTATAACACTTGATTCCGATAACTCGAAAAATCACTCGTGTTATCCTGATTATATCACATCAATATGTGATCCTGATACTAATGGGACGGATAAATCTAAGCACCGCCCATTAAGTATAAACCTGATCCCGGGTAAATGGGATTATTGTTGAGAAAATAGAAGTTGTGTGATCCAGAAGTGTTTCTCTAAATATTGCATTTTCATACAAGATTGTTTGATTGCTTACACAATTATACCTGACACCTGCATTCTTTTAGGAAAAGATGTTAATACAATAAGAAATTTTTATCTGTGAATATACCTTTTAAATTATCCTTTCCCTCAGTTCAATTTCGATAATTTTATCATCTTACCTTACCTATTTTACTCCTTTGACTGAGGGCTTGCTCGTCGTATTGACGACCTAGTTTTGTTCACTAGGTTTGATGAAGGACAGGAGAGAATGCAGATGCATACTGAAGAGAAGTTTTATGAATGAGACAAAGAGGAGGTTGACTTGGTATCAACTAGTAAAACTTTGTAGCTGGTAATGTAATATATGTATTGGGTTAATGGTTGTAATGGGTAGAATAATCAAATTTCTATTTATAGTTTAGAATATCCTTTAATCAAATTGTCATTTATATTTTTATGCATCATGTGACCTGTGATCAACCTATCCTAGAACCCTACGGGTGACAATCGCGAATATGGGTACTGGAGTATTCATATGTCGCGTAGCCTGGGGATGTTGTTACGTACTCGACTCGCCTTATTTTGGGAGCGGGGCGTGACAAGACTCTACCTCGTCTCTTGAGAATGAGAACTTCTCCTTACCAGGGACACGAAAGATAACCTTGCCAATCTGGCAATCTATCAAAGCATGTCGAGCACTCAACCAAATCCATACTTAGGATGACATCATAATCGCTCATAGGAAACTCTATCAGCCTTGCGAGAAACTCCCTCCTGCACACTATGATACGACACGAGGCAAAAACTCAATTTACTCCCAAGAGACGGTTACCAGTAAGTATATTCAACCTTATAGGTAAAGACTCGGGCTCGAATCCAACTCGTGTTATAATCGTGCAGATATAAACGAATGAAAAACATCGGAAGCAAATAATACAAAATTGAATGAGAGGGAATTAGAATGGTACCAGTAACCAACTCCCCTACTGTTAATGCCTCCTTAAGGTAAATTGTGTAAGCCCAAACCTGCCCTCTGGACACTGGACCCCTCTGCTGCCGACCTCTCCATCTCTGAACCTGAGCCTTAGCCTGAGCATACTGCTAAGGCCACCGTTGTTGGAATATCTGGGACTGCGTCGGTAATAGTCTTCGAGTCTGCTGCTGCTGAACCGGTACTAGCGCCCTGAACTACTGAACTGCTGGCTAAAAGGATGCTGATCCAGCCGAACTCCTCTAGGGACAAGTCCTTGCCGTGTGGTCTGATGCTCCACTTGCTAGGCACAGACCCTGTGCCCTACGACACTATGACAATGAATGTCCTATCTTCCCACAATGAGAACAACCAACTGAAGTAGACTGCCTCTGCTATTGAGGACACTGCTGAGACGACTGTTGAAAAGAAGCCGACGGAGCCAGTCCCCTCGGAGATCCAATCGTCAAAGCTCGAACTGCTGGAGCTAGTGCTGACAACTGGGAAGATGATCTCCTCTGAATGTGAGGCTTCTTCTGGCCCTCAACTCTATCCCCAATCCTCTGGGATGCATACTCATGTCTTCTCGCCGCTCTCATCACGGCATCAAAAGTCTGGAACTCATGCTGCTCTACTGCTAAGATGGTCTCGAGATGAATCCCCTGCTCGAACGTCCTCTCCTGATCCAACTCGGTCACCATCTTAGAAGGGACAAAATGACTAAGCTTATTGAACTCCGCCGTATAACTATCGACGGTCCTACCCATCTACGCTCGAACAACACTCTCCAGCTGCTCTAGTTGAACTGGCACAGCTGGCTGAACAGGAAGAACTAGCATCTCTGCCCTCGGGTCGACTTGAGACTCTGTTCCCGAATGCTGAGGATGCTCCTCCTGAACCGACGGAACCAAAGGACGCTGATCTGCCATCAACAAAGCACGAACAGGCCAAATAGAAGGACGATAAATAATGTCCCTAAAAGTTAAAGGATCAAATCGAGAGAACATGAAGGATCAACGATCAAAGCAGATATCAAGTCAAAGGAACAAAGATAGATTAAAATATGAGGGATATCAATGAAGAAGATTTGTAACTGAGATAACTACTAGTAACCCCCACGCATCTGATAAATTAGACCTGCATGGGCCGCCACTAACACCTATGTCACGCGTCCCAGAACCAAAATACCGATAAGTAGTGACGGACCTAGCCAATGTATACTAAAATACTCTAGTTATTTGAAATATTGTATAAGCTGTACAAATGGGGGTTGCTATCCAACAGGCAATCCTAGGTCAAGAATCCAAGGTATCTCAATCACAGACAGTAAACAATGTACAAGAAGTATGATCATCTGGAATATAAAATAGTAAAGCGTCCAAAAATATCATATATCAATGATCATGAAGCTAATAATACAGAATGAAAAACTAAAAAGAGTAATACTCATACATAATAAGCTCTAGCTATAGTCTAGAATACGCAAATCAAGTCTAAACCCCTAGGTTAAATGTCAAGTCCAAACAAGAGCTAAACAAGTGCTCGGTGGCGAAAAGCCTCAAAAGAATATGTACAAAAACTAGTAGGCATAAAATAAAAGAAACCCACTCAGGTACTCTGGTGCTCCGGGTAGTCACCATCGAATGGAAGGTACGAAAGATCCTCGGACGTATCTACCAGATCTGACCAAACAAAACCAGTGGAGTCAGGCCCCCAGATAGCAAGTACCACAAGGAAGCCAAACTAGGTACTAAAACTAGCATGGAATCATATCATAGGGAAGGACAGTGAAATAGACGTAATCAATATAATAAAATAGGAAACATGTGAACATGTACAGGATCAAGCGAACTGGAATAGCATGTAAGTGAAGTCGAGCATGTAAAAAAAATTAAGCATGTGAACTGGATAATATTATGTAAAGGAAACTGAGCATGTGAGCATGGTAGCAGGGAATCATGTGCAAGTACAGGTGTGAATCTAAAAACTGAAATAAACAATCTGGACTAGACAAGACTCCATCCATCAATTACGGCCAAGCAAGAGTACGGCTTGATACATTAGCTAATAGGGTTATCAGAATCCTGGTTACTAACAAATGCAAGTTGAGAAATCCAATCCAATTACCTGCCATGTAGACTACCCGACTCATCCAAGCCAAAAAAAGAAAATAAGTATAGTAGACACACCGTAGTAAGATACGTGTGTCCTAAGGTGCAACACTCGACGGTGTGCTAGAAGAGTGCTCATCACGACATATAGCTCCAAATCCCAAGTACAGGAATGGGGCCGGAATAAAGGGCATACAGATAACTGTAAAAATCTCCCCTCCTAATAATCTAAATAATCAAGCTAGTTGTTAACCCTTAACATTTTCATTCAGTATTTCGGGTGTGGCATTTCGCAGAATCCCTCCTAGATATGAGACATACGAGGGTAGACAAGATAAGTAAGAAAGTGCACTATAGCAAGCCACTACAAGACAAGACAAATATCACGACAAAGGTGCGCTACAAAGAGCCACTAGGTCAATCTAGACATGTACAAGAATCAGGAGTGCGCCATGACAGGCTACTATCAAACAAGCTAGACATGTACATGAATCAAGAGTGCGCCATGACAGGCCACTATCAAGACAAGACAGAATCAAGTACTGTGTCCAAATAAGTATGATAGGACAAGACAATAGACTGGGCAAGACAAGACAGTAAAGCAGTAAACAAGAATAAATCAGGAAATCAAGTCAAAATCAAGAAATAATCAACTTGGGTACATGATTGGTATATCGGCGGTATGCATCGGAACGCCGGAGGTATACCGTTTTCTAGGCTTGAAAACTCTCTGTCCAGGAATTCTACCGTACTGGTGTACCGCGGTACAGACTGGTACATCGTCGGTTTGTCGGTCCTCAAAGGCATAGACTTTCTGTCAATTTTTATCTACCGTACTCTTGTACCGTCAGAACAGACCGGTACACCGTCGGTATGCTGATCCTCAAGTATACAACTTCTCTGTCAAATAATATATATCGCACCGGTGTATCGTCGGAACAGACCAGTACACCGTCGGTATGCCGGTTCTGGCTGGTAAACAAGACTAAGGCAGGAAATAAGTTCTGAAACACAAATATCGTTCCAAAAGTTGTAGAAAAGCGAGCATATCAGTAAAACAAAACTAGAGGACGGTCATGTAGAAAATAACATTAAAGCAATAAATAGTCAAGTAGTTTCGCAAGATGTACTTGCCTTAGAAAGCTCCTAGCCTAACTCTTCAAATCCACCACCAATAAGAGTTTAGTAACCACACTCTAAAGTCTCGGGACTCAGCTCCAAGCTCCAGAGGAATATGGAGTAGAAACGAAAAGGAATAAAGAGTGGAGAGAGAAAGTAAAAAAGAAAAATCGAAAATAAACGTGATCGTATATATAGAGGAGGTGAATTAATCGTGACCATCCGATCGTGATCCGTGACTCGATCAGGATCAATCTCAACCGTCCAAAAGAAAACCAAGAAACCACTGGATAATAGAATATATCAAAACTAAGAAACCAATAAACGATAGGACGTATCGTCACTATTTATTAAAATATCTAAACACTATTCATGAAAATATCTCGAATCAAAAATATCTATAAAGTAGATATTTTGTCCGGTCGGTATACCATCGATATGCCAGCGGTATGCCGGTTTCACAGAAAGTCTCAAAAATTAAGTTTTTCTTCGGTTCTCCAGAAGTCAAGAAATACATAATACAGTATAAAATACATATCCGTATACAAATACAGATGCTGTGTGACGAGTCTCACAATATACAATAGCAAGCCATCTAAAATTGTCAACGGATCCAGTCAGGATTGGAGCAAGTACATATAAACTATTCAAGACATAATAGAAACTATAAACAGAAAATAAAATATGTAATACATAATAAAAAAGTAAAACTAGAATCATAGCATGACAAGTAGAATAAAATAAGTAATCATGAGTAAATATGGCATATGATAATAAATATGGAATAAACTAAAAGACTGTAGCTATCTAGTACGTTGAAATACTATTTTCAATATGTGATCGGCTGATGGATCTACTAGGTTCAACTAACCATTCGTGACGTGTATGATTAGCTAATTCATGATCTAACTAAAGCACGGTCTACCGGCTTGATCATATATCTACTTATTACTTTTCTGCCCGATTCATGGATCCAAGTCATGACACAAGAAATCACAAAATACAATAGTACAAGCACGATGATCACGAACAATATGATAAACATGAAAAATATGATATCATGACTAAAATCTATATGACAGTAGTCTGTGTAACAAGTCTGTCAGGAATCAAGTAAAACATAACTAAAACATGCATTACAGAAGCTATCAGGAATTAAAAGTAAACAGTATAAGTACTTGCCTCAGTTTAGTTGGAGTCGACGTACGCAAAACGAACGTGTCGACACGGAATAGGTATAGATGTTAAATTCCTACGATGATCCTAAAAGATGAAACAAACAGTTTCATAGAGTCCAGAATAGTCCCAGGGTCGATATAAAGAAATTAGGATTTGCAAGGAAGTAGAAAATATTTGATTAGTTATAGAATACGCGGGGTAGCAACTATATGCTCAAGAAACCAAAATCGGGACTAAACATAGCATAGATGGTACAGTACAATAAATCTAGGTAAGCAGGGCAATACATAGTAGAAAACATGTTATGGTATATACATGAAAACAATAAGTAAGAAGAAATCAAAAAAAAAGGAACAAAATCAGGAAATATAGAACTTGGTATCTTAACAGATACCGACGATATGCCGGTCTGAGACCACCTCAAGCCTCTGTAAAGAAAATAGTGCCACATCAGTATACCATCGGTACAAACCAGTACACCAGTGATATACCAAAAATAGAGACAGAGAAAGCTGCTGTGGCAAAAATAACCAAAAACGGTATGTACCGGTATATCGACAGTATGTCGTTTCTGCTCGAACATCAATAGTAAAGGCTAGACACAAGTTTTGGGATCCAAATAACGTCCTGAAAGTTACAATAATCAGGTATAGCGATAAAACAATACTAGAGGAAGTTCTTGTATAGCATGTATACTAAGTCTTATGGCAATCACTCCGGTATTATTCCCCATACGAAGTTTTTCTACTAAGTAAATAACAAAATTTTGTAGAAAATCAAAACCCAGCTTAAACCAAATTTCGAGATGGGCAAATAAACAATAATCTTGAGAGAAATGTATTTAATAAAGCAAGTAGTAGGAAATAATGAACTATCAATACTGAAGAAAATAAAAACAATAGTAAAGCAATAACGTTCAATAGTTCAACAAGATGTACTTGCCTATAACAAGCTCACAACATAACTCTTCTACTCCACCACCAAGAGAGATTCAGAACCACACTCTGTCGCCTCGAGACCATGCTCCTAGCTCACGAAAAAATGGAGAGAAAATGAAGAAATAAGAAGAGAAGAGAAAGAAAGTAAAAAAATCAAAATAAATCGAAGGGGTATATATAGACAGAATGAATTAATCGTGACCATCGGATCTGCCATGTCAGCGATCTATGACTCCATCTAAATCAATATCGTCTGTTCAAAAGAAACCAAGTATCCATTGTATACTAGAATGCTTCGGTACTATTCACAAAATATCAAAACACTATTCACAAAAATATCAAAATACTATTTGTAAAAATATTAAAAAATAAAATATATACTAAAATAGAAATATCACCTGGATAGTATACTTGTGGGATAATCCAGTATACCAGCGGTATGCCGATCAAGCAAAAAAATTCTCTAACTTGAAAAAATTCTACGGTTCTCAAAAAACCAAGAAAACACAAGATAAAGTACAAAATACATATACATATACAAATACATATTCTGTGAGACGAGTCTCATAGTGACAACAATGAGTGACGACCAATAAAAATATAGTCATTGAATGATTTAACTGTGTGATGATATACAACTATTGTCACAAAATCAAACTACGAGTGACAACAAAAATTACTTGTCACAGAAATATTCTTTCAGTGACAAGTTTTACATTTGTCACATACTACTTGTCATGGAAACCCAATTTCTTGTAGTGCCCCTTGGCGATCTAAGTACATGTAGTACAGGTGGTAGAAAAATTCCTCGACTTGCATTTTTAGTAATTAACTTTTATGATGACCCTAGCTAGTTAGTTAATTTGTATCATGTTGTAGTATATGTTTGGTCGTGCATTTTGGTGGCTCATTATCCATATGCTCGTATTTATTTCTGTTCTATCGGTGTGTGGTTAAAGGCTAAGTTCTGCTCGGATAATGGTCTATGACTCCGGTCCTTGTTTGGTTTACAGGTTGTATTCTTATTCCAGAGTAGTTCCTTTCCACTCTTACAGCTCACCGCATTATCCTACTCTATAATTATTTCATGTTCAGCTTTGATTTTAGTATTCTCTATTCTATTCGTGAGTTATGTTGGTATCAAATAAGTCTTGGCCCATATTTACTTTTATTCTATTATCGTTGTTGTGTTGTTGATTTATTGTAAAGTTTTATCATTCACCTTTGGCCTTCTTTGTGGTACTTGTTGCTCAGGGTTCTGATACCACTGGTTTTATTTGGCTAGATTTACTAGAGGAGCTGGAGGATCTGCCTTACCTTTAGGTTAATATTCCACACCCGTACATCAGTGGCCCTAGCTCACGAGTTGGTTTCTTTTCTTATCACTCATTGATCGTATTTATTGTGGTGTTTAGTCAGGGCGAGCATTAGCCCTATTCTTTTGGAGTGTGTTTCCACTAACTTCGGTCTGCATAGTTGTATATATTAGAGCTAGGCTGATATTATGATCATATATTAATTGTACTCTACTAGTGTAGCATTTTGCCTACTAGCTTCATGATCGTATATGATATATATTTAAGGACGTCTCTTTACTTTCATGTATGATATACTCTTGCTACTTGTTGTTATTGAATTAAGATGCTAGGATTGTCTGACTTAGGACTTACGTCATTTGCTTGTTAGGGTCCACCCACTTATCTCTTGACAGCTATGATCACCGCATGACGTTCAGGAATACCTCATATGTGGTAGCTTGCCTAGCCCATCACCATATATCTAGTATTTTAGGAGCGGGACGTGACATATAAAGACTGTGGGAAAATATATAAGATTTCAACATATAGAGATAGGAAAGGGAGTCTGTTAATGTGCAGGGATTAAGGAAAATTTTATTTGATTTAGGATTAGGATTAAATGAGGTTTGGTTATATATATATATATATATATATATATATATATATATATATATATATATATATATAATATATATATATATATATATATTTTATATATATATATATATATATATATAATCTTGCTAAGTTCTTTACGTGACTATTAAAATGTAATTTATTGTTGTTTATTTATTGCAAGTTGCTAGTAATTGATGCTTAGGGTTAGTTAGTATGGTGTGTCTATGTGTTGTGGGATGACACTCAAGTCGCGTAGGCGTTTGTGACCGAGAGGGTCTTATTAGCCGTAAAATGTTGACAGCCGTGCAACCTTTTTACTATCGGACGAATTAAACCTAAGTTAACTATTAGCTAGCAATTATAGTAAATACCTAAACAATAGAATGCAAGTTAATAGTCTACATGAAGAAAGTAGCAAAATAGATCTAAACCATATGAGTGATCAGTTAGCTCATCCAATAAGACAAAATAAGAAAACCCTTAATAAGGGTAAATCAATTAAAAATGCTAGTATGTATGAATTTCCATCAGAATTAGAGGAATTAAATAAATGGACAATTCCAAAAGTTCAACCAAAAGAAATATACCAAATTGGTACCTTTGATTTTCGATCTTCCATTGCAATTAAGACAATAGAAAGGACAGTTCAGGTAGCCGATACTAAACAAATAATTAAATTATTATCAGAAGAAGATATATCTCACTACATAGATAAATATAACTTTGTCCATATAGTACTAATTCAAATAGCTTTAAAACCCTTAACTGTATAAGGGTTAAATGCATCTGTATTAACATCTCTTCGAGATGGAAGATGTTTAGACTGGTGTAACTGCCTGTTTTCAAAATCAAGGATAATTTTGTCATTTCTCAGTTTTCCATAATTTTGGTAAATTTTAATTTACTTAATACCATTTAAATTGGTGTATTGTGATTTTGGTGTTTTGCTAGTACAACCCTAGAAACTGTTTAGCCTAGAGACTAACCATGACCACGGAAACCTAACAAGTGTTTAGATTAGCAAATTTTCATTTTCTAGGCTAAGGGTATTTTGGTCATTTTTTATTTTTCAACATTTTTGAAATTTTATATTTTTAATAATGTTTTTATTGGATTTTTTTAGTCGGGTTTAAGTTTCGTCTCGTTCCGACTTGTGTTAGTGACCCGGGTAGCTTAGAATCAAGATGGGACCCAAAATTAAGTTAGAGATGGGTACCTACCATTTAAGTTAGTAAGTTAAACTAATCCCACTTGATTAGAATGGTTAGATTTGTGACTTAAACTTGACCTTTTTGACCCGAACCACTTCCATTTGATTCATTAGTCAAAGGACATCCAAATAGGGGTAGATTGTACTTTTCAAAAATACCTAAACCTACACAATGGTGGCCGGCCACACCAAGGAGGAATTTCCATCTTTTTATTTCACAACTTAGCCTCTTTTTCTCTTTTGGTGTTCTTCTCCAAAACTTGAGAGCTTCCCTCCAAGTTTTGATCTCCTAAACCTATCCAAACTCCCTCCATTCCACCTAATCTACCAAGGAAAGGGTGCTAGCTATACAAAGGAGCAAGGAAGGAGTGTCCAACTTCGCGGAGAGTTCGTGTCGGCTTCGTGTCCTTTGGGTTTTTCATTGGGATCCAACTCCCAATAGGTATCTCTCTCTAATCCCTCTCTATTTCATCTTTGTATTTGCATTTTGATAGTTTTGAACCCATAGGAACCACTCCCATGTATGTACCATTCTTAGGTTTGATTTTGAGACACATTGGAGTCCTTATTTGAAAGTTATGATGGTTTTTGTGGCACCTACGAAGAAATTCCGAGGGTGGCCCACCAAGTGTTTGTAGGAATGTTCCATAGGCTATTTTGTCTTTAAATTTCAGTTTTAGATGTGTTAGAGAGTGGATTGATGTTAGTTAGGATGGTTAGAGTGAGTTTCATTTGTATGCTCATGGTTGAATCCAAGTGGTTGAGCCTACAAGTCTCAATTTTGGCCTCTACATGTCAATTTTGTGTTATTTTTCTAAGTGGACTATTTTGAATATATAGGTATATGTTTACATGTGTTTTGAGTGTGTGTGTTTGTGTTTAGATGGGGGATGTGTTGTAGTGTGTTTGTATTAGAAGAGGAGATAAGGATTTGTGTTTGTGGTAGAAGAGGGAGTGGTGTATATATATATTGATGTGTGTGTGTTTATGAGAGTGTGTGTGTGTTTGTGTGTGGGAATGTGAGTGATAGATAGATGTTTATATATATAGATAGAGTGGTATATAGAATGTGATATATGTACAGATAGATAGTAGAGGAGGTAATAAGGAGAAGAGAGTGAGAGAGAGGTGGAGGGGAGCTGCTGCCAATGGCAGCAGCATTGAACAGACCAGCAGCAGCAGCTGCTATAACAACAACTTTAGGGCTGCTGTCCAACCCCTATACAGCCCCCATTTCATCCCCTTTCACCCTCCATTAGCCCCCACTTGATTCTCCTATATAACCCCCTATATGCCCTTGTGTTTGAGTGATGTTTGAGTGATGATAGAGTGATGTTTGAGTCCATGTTAGAGAGGTTCAATGAGGGTATATGTTTAAGTTAGATATATATGTCAATAAATTAGGATATTTGGTTTTGGTTAGATAACTAGCTAGCTAGTTGTGAGAAGTTAGATAGGGTATGTTAGTGTCTAATATATATACTAGAATACATAAATATTAGATTTGTTAGAAGTTAAGGGTTTGTATAGGATTAGAGATATGTAGATGTTAGATACTAGTTAGATAATATTAAGGGGTATCATAATGTGGGTTGGTAAGGTATAGGATTATCTTGGCAAGGTAATGAGGTAAGGGTAAGGTTATTTACCTATGTAGAGGGTACATATATGGTTAGGGTATCTTGGGATACCAATATGGTATCTTAGGATAAGTGGGTTTACCTTGTTTCAAGGTAAGATATATTAGTATCCTAGATATGGTTAATGTGTGTTGTGTTAGAGTTTTGGTAGGATACCAAGTTGGTATCTTGGGATTATGATACTAGAAGTATAGGGTGAGCTAGTTAGGTGCATATGGATAGTATCCTAATACTAGTTGGTATTTGGAGCTGGATATTAGTTAGATATGATTTTAGAGGGTATCTTGAGTGGTGTGCTAAGGTAATGAGGGTTACCTTGGCATAAGTAAGGTAATGAGGATTACCTTAGGACAAGGGTAAGGTAATGAAGTTAGAGTATCAAGATACCAAGATATGGTATCGAGATACGAGGGTAGAGTGTTAGAACACCTTAGTAGGGTATTGAAGGATAAGTAGAGTGAGGGTAATGTAGGCAAGGGTATGGGTTAGAGGCTAAGGTAACGAGTTTACCTTGGTAGGGTAATGGGATAAGAGTTAAGGTAATACCTATAACTAAGATATGAGTTTAACAACATGTTTAAGATATGGTTAGAATTAGGATAGCTTGGTTGGTAATGGTTAGGAATAGGGTAAATGACTTAGGGTTGACCCCGTTTGACCATGGTTGACCGTTTTGACTAAAAGTCAACCAAAAGTCAACTTTAGCCTAAAATTGACCAAAACTTGACCAGAGTTGACCAGTTGACCAAAAGTCAACTGTGAGTTAACCATTGACCTAGTTGACCTAGAGTGGACTATGAGTTGACCAGGGTTGACCAGAGTTGACCATTTGACCAAAAGTCAACTGTAAGTCAACCTTTGACTTAAATCGACCTAGTTTGACTTTGTTTGACTTGCCTTGACCTAGTTTGACTTTGTTAGGCCTAGTATGACTTAGATTGACTTTGTATAATCTAGTTTGACCTAGATTGGCTTAGTGTGACTTACTTTGACCTTCTTTGACTTAGATTGGCTTAGTTTGATTTTGTTTGACCTTGTTTGACTTAGATTGGCTTAGTTTGACTTAGTTTGACTTGCTTTTACTTCCAAATCTTTATATTGATACAGTATTCCATCTTTAGGTCCTCGACGCATTGTATTGGACTCAGTTGACATTTTCCATCACAGCTCAGGCGAGTACATTCTCTAATAGTCCTTTCATTTACTTGGTGATTACTGTATTTCAGTTCTAGTTAGTTCTATTTGATGTCTACTGTGATTCTTGCCACGATGGTTCATAGATTGGTATTGTTATTGGATCCTCAGTCATAAGATGTTACCTTCACTCATCGCGATGGTATCGAATACTGCTCTTGTTGGTATTGGATAACATTGGATATTATTGGTATCGAATGTTGTTTTCGTTGGTATTGGATAACATTGGATAAATATTGGTTAACATTGGCTAGTAACGTGTCATGGTTGGATCCATCGTATCAGTTGGGGTGGGGGTAATACTAGTTAGATATGTGATCAAGAACTATCGGCTAATAGTGTAAATCATCGGCTACTAGCTAAGCATACATTGCACGTATGTTTGAGCTAGCTTTCCTTAGTGTAAATCATTGAATATCCCAGGCCGATCACATATCCAACTGGTATTCCAAAACACATTGTCTATTATAGCTTTATACGTTCAGTTCACATTATATTGTTCAATCTTGACATAGTAGTTCTTTTTTGTTCCCACAGATTTCTGTCTATCTTACCATGTTCATCAATATAACTGTCTATAACTATTTTATAGTCCTTGTCATTTACTTGGAATTTCTAGATGAGATGTGCTCGTTCCATCCTGACTGGATATGTTGACAAATATTACAGATGATATAGACGACTGTCCTACTTTCTACGGGACCTACGAGGGTGGTACGCAGGAGCCTGATGAGGATCTAGCTTAGTAGAGAGTGCCTAGTATAGTCTAGTATTTATAGTTTTCAGTTTGTATCAGATTGTTCCGAATGTTAGTTGAGACTTATTTATATTCAGGACTTGCACTTATTTGTGTTGGACATCTATATTGTGTGTTGTGATAACTCTACTATTTATTCAGTTTCTTCCTTTTATCTGATTCCATATCGTGCTCTATCTTCCTTAGACTTGTGATTGAGATTATATAGTTGAGATGTCATATTATACCTCCGTGTGGAGATGACAGGTTATATACTTCACACTGTTAGTTGATAGATGTTATAGATGACATATACAACGTTCTACCGCCGACACTGCGGCGTAGGCTGGACGTACCCACGTTCTCGTACCCCTAATCAGGATGCGGGTCGTGACAACTGGGCACAGTATCTAATGGAGTAATGCAGACAAGCCTTTGTCATAGCCCTGTCTATTTTAATGTGTATCCTAATTTGAATGTCTTTGACAGATGTAAATTTATTAGAATCAGTATCTTTGAATTTAAAGACATTTGGTTTTAATTTTCTTTCTGGATCAGAAACTATGCAATAATCTTATAGAGTACACTTCAAAGTCTTGAATACTCTGGCTCCTAAAGCTAAACATATTACTAAGCCAGGAAAACTACCTTAAGAGAAACTAATCTTAACTTCAAAGGTAGCTATCAATAGAATTATTAAATGGGAAGAAATAAATTTTTCTAATGAATGGATCCTGAATATGGCTATACCTCCAAAACCAATAATGGATACAGAGGTAGACCAGATTATTCAGACTCCAGATGGAGATGTGGAAGTAAGATTTACTCCACAAATAAAGGCTAGAATCTCTACATCTAGCTGCTCAAAAAGGTTTACATCTGATAAATCAATATTAGACAAGGCCTCTGAACTTTCTAATAAGGAAGAAAGTGATATTAGTAAAATAAGAATCAATGATTCTAACATAGTTCATCCAGTATACAAACCAAAGTCTAATTTAGACGATTCACCGACAATGTCAGAAAAGGAATTTAATCTTTAATGGATATAGCCAAATATCCTGAAATTATAAACTTCCTAGATAAGGAGTATTATAGTAAAGAGAATAATAAGTTTAAGCAATGGTATGAGAACACTTATGACAAAGTGCAAAGAGCGCTATTTAAGGAAAATTACCATCTACATATCGATGAAACCAAAAAAGATTAAATGGTTTCATGAATGGTTCATTGAAAAATATATCAATGATGAGCTAAGGCAAATAAATGTCTTAGAAGATAAATATAAAACATGGACTACGGATAAAGGACTTAAAATAAAATTCTTGTATCCTCCAAATGATCATTTAAAAGTATCTATTCAAAATAAAGCTTATCTAGAAGCTAATTCTTTTTATAAGAAAGAGACAAAAAAAGAATTGCAAAAAAATGTTTTACAAAATAACTATACCAATCTTCATATTCAAATAATGGGTCAACAATTGACTAGAATAGAAACTAATATTGAAGAATTAACTCAAAAATTGAGTAATTTAAAAAAAATGTGGAAAGCCCTCTAGTTAAAAATATTAGAGAGACGACAAATATTTCAAAAAAAAACCCAATAGAAAATTTTCGGTATAACATTAGACCCAAACTGACTGAATTTACCAAAAAAGATATTAAAGATTTAGTAGAACAATTCAGAAAAACCAATATTAATGTACTCCAAAATGAGTATGAAAGTCTTAAAGAAAAATTCTTAAATTATGAACAAAAAAAAAGGATAAGATATCTTAGATTGGTGATTAACTATAAACCTCTCAATAAGGTTCTAAAATGGATAAGATATCGTATTCCTAATAAAAGGGATTTGCTTAATAGAATTGTTAGGGCAAGAATATTTTCTAAATTTGATTTAAAATCAAGCTACTGGCAAATTCAGATAGCTGAGCATGATAGATATAAGACTGCATTTACTGTACCATTTGGATACGAATGGAATGTAATGCCATTTGGATTAAAGAATGCAACATCTGAATTCCAAAATATAATAAATAAAATATTCATCAAATACTCTAAATTTATATTATCATACATTGATGATATATTAATCTTCTTTAATTCAATAGAAGAACATTTTAAACATTTAAAAATATTCAAACATTTAATCATTAAGAATGGACTGGTAATATCAGCTCCTAATATGAAATTATTTCACCATTGGGACACAATATTGTTAATAATACAATAATTCCAATTGATAGAAGTATTGAATTTGCTTCTAAGTTTCTTGATGAAATAACTGATAATAAACACTTACAAAGATTTCTTGGGGCACTAAATTATGTGTCTGAATTTTATAAGAATATATCAAAAGATACAAAAAATTTGTATCAACGATTAAAGAAAAAGCCCTCTTGCCGGACCAATAAGCATACCGAGACAATAAATTAATAAAACAAAAGGTTAAAAATTTACCTTGTTTACATTTGGCTAATGCTACTTGGTTCAAAATAGTTGAAACAGATGCCAGTGATATTGGATATGGAGGTATCTTAAAACAACGAAATCCTAAAACTAGTAAAGAAGTTTTAGTTTGATTTTATTTGAGGAAGTGGAATGACACCCAAATAAATTATTCGACTATCAAGAAAGAAATACTTTCTATTATTAAATGTATTCATAAATTTCAAGATGATCTTTCAAATCAAAAGTTTTTGCTTAGAATAGATTGTAGTTCGATAAAAATTGTATTAGAAAAGGATGTAAAAAAAATCTAGCATCTAAACAAATATTTGCACGATGGCAAGCTAAATTAGCTATCTTTGATTTTGATATTGAATATATTAGAGGAATGAAAATAGTCTTCCTGATTTTTTAACCCGTGAATTTTTACAGAATTGATAGGTGGGATAAAGGCAAGCAACCATGGGAAATGCGACCCATGGATAAAAGATCACAACGACTGGGCAAAATACTGGCCAGAAGAAATATTGTCTTCAATGCACAAGGTGGTACCTATGATCAAAGAGTGGCACAAGGTTCTTACAAAGAGATTGCTGAATCAGCAGAAATGGAGTCTATTGATACTCAGAAAATTTGTTCTAAAGATATTATTTGCCTAGAAAGGCAAGACATGCCATTAATTCATGACCGATGGAAAATTAAAGAAAAATATCTTGAATCAAATATGTTTCTGATGAAACAAAAATCGAGAAACATATATGAGGGAATGATACTCTCTACCAATACGACGGAAGTAGAACATTTTCGGCAAAATTCGAAAGATCCTTAAAGTGAGGTGATCTATATTAAATTTACTATATTCAACATGTTGCATCCTAATAGAGAAAAGAGTCTAAATGCAAAGGATAAATCTTTATCCTTACAATATAGTTATTGGGACTATATTGACACTTTTTATAATGTATTTTACTATGAGAATAAGAAGCAAAGCACTCATGTTTGTAAAGATATGTTCTAAAATTTTAGAACAAAAAATTCCTGCATGGTTCCACAAATGGTGGATTTTATTCGATACAACTCTGGAAATACTATCAGATCCTCTGCAAACAATTTTCGACGAATGGATTGAAAAGGCATAAATATGTCAAAAAATATGGTTTACTATGAAGAAGAAACTATAATGTACTTCTTCATATCCAATGAGATTCCCCATATTTTTAAGTGGACCTTCAAATATGAAGAATATAATAACGACATGCTAATGCTCAAAAGAAAATTCCTTACAAAATAGTGGAATAGAATTAATGAAGCTAAAAAATTGCAGACATTAAACAGACTCTCGTTAGATAGGTCCATAGACAACAATAGTTGAAAATTAAGGCCTTAAATGATGAAAGTCCTTTAAAGAACTTTAAAGATTCCTTAATCAGGAAAAATCCTAAAATTTCTACAAAAGAATTAAGGCTCAATGCCTGAGATATATGACTTCTCAGATGGATGCTTTGTTTGAATTCGATGAAGATGAATCTATGGATTCTAATAGTTCAGCTAGCAATGCCCATAATGAAGGCATCCCAGAAGAAGATGAAGATAAGATCGTCACGGTGGCAGAATCTTCCTCTCAAAGTAGAGCTCCTAGGCGAAGGCCTAGAAACAAAAATGATGACTAAAGCAGGACAAATGTATGGTCCTAAATTAAAGAAAGAATTA
>JANAVB010034420.1:13420779-13530996 GCA_029216955.1 Iris pallida
AATCTTGCTAGGTCACATACATCTGTATGCACATAGTCGAGAATACCTATTGTCTTCTGCTTGCTTGTACTGAAGGTCACCCTGTGTTGCTTGCCATAAATATAATGCTCACAGAAATTCATACTTGGCTTCTTCAAGTTCTTCAGTAACCCCTACTTGCTCAGTAAGGACAAACATTTCTTACTCATATGGCCAAACCGTATATGCCAAAGACGCGTGCTATCAGACGAATCAGATGTACTAACTGCTAAAGACCCAGTCACAGTACTTGCCAATAAGATATAAAGGTTACCCTTTCGGTGACCTTTCATCACCACCAAAGAACTACGAACAACCCGCAAGACTCCACCCTCGACAACGAACTTGTTACCATTCGAGTCAAGCATACCAAGAGAAATAAGATTTTTCTTGAGGACGGGAACATGTCTGACATCGGCCGAAGTTCGCACAATTCCATTATACATTTTCACCTTGATAGACCCAATTGCAACAGCTCGACATGCGTTGTTGTTGCCCATCAACACAGAACAACCATCTGTCATCTTGTAGGACGAAAACTACTCCCTCTTTGGACATATATGGTATGAGCATCCATAATCGAGAATCCAACGGTCACTTATGTTGTCATGTGCCACCGAAAAACAGACCCCATTACTGTCAGCTTCTGAAGCACAGTTTGCTTCATCACCTTCTCTCTTTGCCTTATTCTTTTTTTCTTATTCTTCTTCTTTGGACGAGGACACTTATTTGCATAATGTCATTTCTCATTGCAGTTGAAGCACTTCACTTTCTCATAGGTGTCTTGGACTTGGATCTTGACCTTCTGCTATAAGATGCGCTATTGTTTGTCCTCCCTCTTGCCGTCAAACCTTGGACTTGGTCTCCACCATTTCCGCCATTAAAAGCCAACCTCCGTACCTCATTAGACAATAAGGCACTCATAGCCTCTTCTATAAAAATTGAGGCCTTCCAATATAGTAGTGTTTGAATAAGATTCTCATAAGAATCAGGCAAAAAAATAATAGGATTAGCGCCAAACGATCATGTTCTTCATGTATGTCAACATCCTCCAAGTCGAAAATAATTCGATTGAATTTTGAAATATGATCCGAATTGACGCACCTTCCTCCATCAATAGTCTGTAGAGCAACTTTAACATATAAAGTCGGTTGGCGAGAGTCTTCGTCATGTAGAGTGATTCCAACTTCAACCAGAGCCCAGCGGCGGTGGTTTCGTCCTTCACAGAGTACACGACATCCCTTTCCAAACATAGATGAATAGCAGTGCATGCTTCGAGATCCATGTCATCCCGATCATCATCAGTCATGTCAGCAGGCTTCTTGGATTTTCTCCGTAAAGCCTTGTGAAGCTTTTGAGATATGAGAACATCATTCATCTGACTTTTCCAAAAGCCAAAATCATTCTTCCTATTGAACTTCTTAATTTCATACTTCCTGATCCTGCTTGACGGAACCATATCAAGAATCTACCCAATTAACTTTCTCTAGGAACTTTGTCGGATACCTTGCTAGACTCCCAAAGCTCTGATACCAATTCATTGGGGCACAGCAAAAATAAATCCAAGAAATCAGAGAATACCTTAGAGAAAATTCATAACCACAAAGACAATGATTTACGTGGTTCGGCCAAAATGCCTACTTCCACAGACGAGGGTAATTTAGTTCCACTATGAAGAAAAAGAATTACAATAGCTCTCAACACTTCTCTCCTTGCACTCAAAAACTCTCTACCACAAAGATAAAGAAAAAATCTCAAACTTTTGTGTTGAACTTATTCAACAATTTTAGCTCTCTTTGTTGAACTTATTCAACAGCTTTCATTGAGCACAATGAGATATTGTGTTGAACTTATTTAACAAATTATCTTACATAGGATTACCACATATATGGTCAAATCCAATCTTATATAGGATTACCATATATATGATCAAACCCAAGAAATCAGAGAATACCTTAGAGAAAATTCACAACCACAAAGACAATGATTTACGTGATTCGGCCAAGATGCCTACTTCCATAGACGAGGGTAATTTAGTTCCACTATGAAGAAGAAAAGAAATTACAATAGGATCTCAACACTTCTCTCCTTGCACTCAAGAACTCTCTACCACAAAGATAAGGAAAAAAAATCTCAAACTTTTGTGTTGAACTTATTCAACAACTTTGGCTCTCTTTGTTGAACTTATTCAACAACTTTCATTGAGCACAATGTGATATTCTTGTGTTGAACTTATTCAACAAATTACATTAAGCACTCTTGGAGATGTTTTGTGGAGAACCTTTAGACCCCTTTATATACCATAGAAATCCAATCCTATATAGGTTTAAAATCGAATCTTATGTAGGATTATATATTAGAAATCCAATCCAATATATAGTCAAAGTCAAAAATGGTCATGGGCCTATTTTTGGACACTTTCCTTCAAAGACAAATTAAAGAGAAAACTCAAGTGTTCATATGGAAACCATATCAAAACCCAACCGAAATCATGAACGCTATATCAAAACCCAAGCGAAACCAATTTCAATGTCGAGAGCAAGGTGTACTTGCCTACGGGCAGGAGATGAGATCGATACGGGACCTAGGATGCGTGCTCGTGTCAAGTCCTCTACCAGGTCGGCTCAAAAGTACAAGCCTCACTCCCTCAACTCTCTTAATCTCGCAGGAAGTAGAGAAGAGTCTGTGGAAGAGAGGAGAATGGAAGCTCTCTTCCTTGGCTCAAGAGAAAACCAAAAGAGAGAGAGAAGAGAGGGAGAGATAGAAAGAGAGAGAGAGAGAATATGAAATAATGAAGGATTGAATGAGGATTAAGGCTTATACAACGTCCTAAAATCTCAACCATTAGTTGAAATCCAATAGCCCAAAAATGACTTTTCCCCAGTTACACAACAAGTGATAATATACTGGACAGTATACTCTGTCCAATATATTATTTGGCAGTAAAATTAGAGAAAAAGCCTAATTTTAGGGTTCTAATTCTACGTACGGGTCGTAGACGGGATACATGGCCGTGCTATGGGTCTCTACATGTCTAGATGGTCTATAGGTAAGCACGGTTCTCAATAAACTCAAAAAAATTAAAGTTACATAAGTCATTAAACCAAGAAACATAATGAAACCAATTAACCCTAGCAAAGCGGTGAAAACCAAGGTACCAACTCAAAACCGATTCATAAAATCTGAGACACTGATCCAAGAAAATATGAATACTATATAAATTTGCTTTTCGAGAAAAAAAATTTAAATACCGAAACTCCATAAATACGAAATATGAAAACAGGCCTCACACTATGTGATGTTCTTTACTGCTTTGATTTAGAATTACTTCTTGACCAAAGGTTAAATGATGGATTGTAGTATAAACCCCTTGTCTTTCTACAACTATGATAATACTTCAGGGTGCCACGTATACTCCGTAGTATGTAGATGACCAAGTTACATCACCGTCTATGTATTTCGGTACTGGAATGTGACAACTACATCTAACTCTTTTCGAAAAATAGGTATTATAAAATTGATAGACCAATCATAGGTTATGCATGCATAATACACCCATTCATAGTACAACCTATACACATTATGTTGGACTAGGGTCCACCTGATGTATACCTGACCAGTGCCACGTCTTCATCATCCCGTATTCTAGGAGTGGGGATGCAACCTCTCTTTCCTTCATTTGCTTACCGAAGTTTGCTTATAGGAACATAACCGAGTATTGGGATATTTCTGGATGCGATGAAGACCTCAGTTGAACATACAAATATGACATGTTGTTTGATTGTTTGTAAATACATATAGATACGTGCAACATCAAGTTGCAAAGTCTTTATTTTCTTGTCAATAGGGCTGTAAAATGGACAAAGTAGTCCGTTGTTCGTACGTATCCGGCTCGATAAATGGTTCAACCGCGGGCCGTCCGATTGATTAACGAACAGAACTTGGACATTTTTTTTTTGTCCGTTTAAAAATTGGACCCGAACACAGTCATATCCATGTCCGGTCCGAATTTGTCCGCGGACCGTCCGATAGTGGAGACTTCTTTTGGTTTTGCATCAATTATGTCATATCATTTTGGTTTTGCATCAATTTTTGGTTGTCCGGTCTCGATTTTTGTTAACCTTTTATCATTGTTTGTTGTATTCTATAACCTTCAATTGTATTTTCTTTCAACTTGATGTTTTGTACCAACTATCAAGGTATCTTGATAATAACAACTTTTGGTAATATATTTAATTTGTCCGCGGACCGTCCGATTGAATTAACGAACAGTGGTTGTCCGTGTCCGTCCGGCCAGAACTCGAACAATGGACTGTCTGTGTCCGTCCGTCCGAACTCATTTTTATTTTCGGACCGAACACGGACAGTGGACTGTCTGTGTCCGTCCAACCCATTTATACCCCTACTTGTCAATAGTGGAATAGACGCATACTATAATATTATTTGGAGGTATACATGTAATATATTTGCAACATGACTTACAATAAATGCTACATGAGACAAATATTTTGTGGTAGTCCTATTTTAAGGTTTACCTAGCAATCTTATCAATCTTATCTATACTACTATATAACGTAAAAAGTAGGTTTCATCGTAAAAAAATTTGTTCCAAAAATACCCTCATCTATATTTACTAATTAAAATTATTCATCTATACTACTATAGAATGTGAAAAGTAGGTTACACCGTAAAGAATTTTGTTCCAAAAATACCCTCATCTATGTTTACTAATTAAAATTGTTCAATAAGTTTAATATGGATAATTATGTAATTAACTTTAGAATAAAAGAATTAGGAGAAAAAAAATTAAGGTAGCTATTATTTGTTCTTCTCAAGTATTATAAAATACGCACAAGACACATGCATATATACTAGTATTGTTAAATGAAAAAGAAAAATTAGCTAAGCTTTACAAAAAAAGGAAAAAAAAAACCTCCATACCCAAGAAAGGTTTTAAAGAAGGGTATGGTCGACAATTTTTTTTTTGAGATTTTGAGTTGCAGCCCACTTGTTTTATCCAAATTCAAGATGCACCCCACCCAATTACCATAATATAAGACACCCCCCACTTTTAACGGAAACCGTCATTCACTAATTGTCAACTCCTTTGACCATTTTTTTGTGACAAAATACCTCCATCTTCTTCCCCACGACTCCCATCCCCCGCACCCCCCGCACGCACGCCCCCGACGGTTGCTGTTGCCGCTGCTGTTGTCGCCGTCGCGTCGCTGCTACTGATGCCCCCGCCGCGCCGCCCCCGCTGCTGCTGCTACGGGAAGGGGCGCAGCCAGGAGGACGCGGGAGGAGAAAGAAGGTAGTGGGGCTAGGTTGTCTGTAGCGGTTGGAGGAGTGGAGGCACGCGACGGGGAGGGGGCAGCGAAGGGGGGGCGTAGGGAAGAAGGCATGCATTTTTTTTTTAAAACTTGGTCAAAGGAGTTGATCGTTAGTGAATGCCGATTATTTTCAAAGGTGGAGAGTATCTTGTATTATTGTAATTGGATAGGGTGCACCATGAATTTGTTGGGAACGAAGCGCGGAAACCGTTCCCCCAAACCAGAAAGTCCTGCGAGAGAACCGAGCAAAAGCACACAAACCAAAAACGCCAAACACAATCGCAGACACAAAGATTTTTGACGTGGAAAACCCATGCGGGAAAACCACGGGACGATCGAAGTCCAACCCTGAAGAACCTCCACTAATGGAATAAAGAGAATACACCCTCTACAAGCTCCTCCCGATCCAACACGGATCACCACAACTCACTTGAAAGAAGAATTTTTTTGATTGCAGAATCCGAAGAACAAGAGATGCCGAAAAATTATTCGAAGCAATCTCTCCTTCACAATAGTCCTTAATCCTCTCTCTCTCTCAAAGATTGTAAAGCACTCTTTGTTTTTAAGATGATTTTACAACTAGCATGCATCACCCTTTTATAAGCCCTCGGTAACCCATACATGGAAGGCCAATATATATAGAAACTTCCAATATAAATCAATCATATATTTAATGGAAATCCAATCATAATTAGCTTACCATAATTGGAAACCCAATAATACGGAAAGCTACTATATGAAGGGTCCAATCATAAATATATAATCAAAGTAAATATGGAAATCCAATCATATATTTCCTTACCATATATGTACCAAAATAAAATCCATGCACTCCCCAAGCTTCTCCGACACACGGATGGCGCTCGTCGCTCTCCGGGGTATTCTCCACATAGGTGGGAACCCCACCCACTCCAATAAATCTCCCCATTCACAACTATGTGGAGGAGGTCGTCATCCTGACGATCTGCCTACAGTACTCAAACTTTCCCCTCGGAAGAACCTTCGTGAGCATGTCCGCTCCATTGTCATCAGTATGAACCTTCTCAAGCGCCGCATCCTTCTTCTCAACCACATCCCGTATCCAATGATACCGAGTATCGATGTGCTTGGACCGACTATGAAATGTCTGGTTCTTCACAAGGTGAATAACACTCTGACTGTCGCAAAGCAAAGTATACTGCTCTTGCTTCAGCCCTATTTCCTGCAGCAGCTTCTTCATCCACAGCAACTCCTTGCAAGCCTCCGTCGCCGCAATGTACTCTGCCTCTGTCGTCGACAAGGCAACACACTTCTGCAATCGCGACTGCCACGATACCGCTTCTCCAGCAAACATCATCACATAGCCCGAAGTCGATCGCCTCGTGTCTACATCTCCAGCCATATCAGCGTCAGTATACCCAACCAGCTTCCGCTCGTCACCACCAAAAGAAAGTCTCCAATCGGCAGTTCCCTGAAGGTATCGTAGAATCCACTTGACCGCACTCCAATGTACCCTTCCAGGATTTGAAAGGTACTGCTAACTGTGCCAACTGCATGAGCGATGTCTGGCCTCGTACACACCATAGCATACATAAGGCTCCCCACAGCTGAAGCATATGGAACCCGCTTTATATCTTCTTTTTTGTCCTCGATAGATGGACACTGCTCCTCAGTGAACTTAAAGTAGCCGCAAGGGGGCAACTCACTTTCTTCGACTCGTCCATACCGAAACGCTGAAGTACCCGGTGAATGTACTTCTTTTGGAACAAGTGTAGCAACTAGGACCCTCTCTCTCGGCTGATCTCCATCCCAAGAATAGTCTTGGCTGCGCCCAAATCCTTCATAGAGAAGGCCGTGCCCAGTTGGCGCTTCAACTCCGCTATCCTATTGGCATTCCGACCCACTAATAGCATGTCATCTACATAGAGCAATAAAACAATAAAATCATCATCGGTAAAATATCTCACAAATACACAGTGATCTGACGTCGTCCGTGCATAGCCATGCTCCCCCATAAACGATTCGAACTTCATGTACCACTGCCTCGGAGCCTGCTTCAGACCATACAAGCTCTTTCTCAACCGGCAGACCAAATGTGACTTGCCCTTCTCACAGAATCCCTCTGGCTACTCCATGTATAACTCCTCCTCAAGATCACCGTGGAGGAATGCCGTCTTCACGTCCATCTGCTTGACCTCCAAGTCGAAACTGGCTGCCAATGCTAGCACCACCCGAATAGACGACTGTTTGACGACTGGCGAAAAGATCTCATCATAATCCACGCCTTTCCGCTGACCGTAGCCTTTAACTACCAGGCTCGCTTTGTATCGAAGGCGAGTAGCATCATCCGTCTGCTTTACTCTAAACACCCATCGATTCTTTAAAGCCTTTTTGCCCTTTGGCAACCGTACCAGCTCATAAGTAGAATTGGCATGTAAGAAACTCATCTCCTCCTACATAGCCTCCATCCACTCCTGCCTGTGTTCGTCTTCCATAGCCTCTGCAAAACTTTCGGGCTCTCCCCCGTCAGTCAATAGCACATACTCACCCAGTGAGTATCTCATAGACGGTCGACGCTCTCTGTCTCTCCTTTTCAGTGGAGCCACTGGTGCTGGCTGTATACCAACAGCCTCCTCCTCTTCAGGAACCGCCTCACCGGCATGTTCATCCTCCAGAGGGACACCCTGACCACCATCAGCAGGTTGATGATCAAGGTTGGGAGCAACTCTATGTACTGGCTCCCCCATAATTGGATCCTCTACGATGTCCTCTGGAAACTGCTCGAAGCGAAATGACTCTAACTCAGGCAATTCCTCAGCCTCAGAAGGCGTCTCGAAATCCTGAGTGTTGGTCATGGTCTGATCCTCGACGAATACCACGTCCCTGCTTCTGTAGAGCTTTCTTTCCACCGGGTCGTAGAGTCTATAGCCAAACTTATCCCGACCGTAGCCGATAAAGACGCATCGCCTCGTCTTCGGCTCAAGTTTGGTCCTCTCGTGCTTCGGTACATGCAAGAAGGCCTTACAACCAAACACTCGCAGGTGATTGTATGACGGCTCTTTGCCGTACTATACTTTGTCAGGCACATCACCCTGCAAAGGAGTACTAGGAGATAAATTAATAACATAAGCAGCTATGAGAAGAGCCTCACCCCAATAACTGTCCTGCAAGTTTGCTTCTGATAGCAAATACTGCACCCTCTCCATCATTGTCCTGTTCATGCGCTCCACTACACCATTGAGCTGAGGTGTCTTGGGTGGAGTCTTCTGGTGTCGTATCCCCTGCTCTCTGCAATAAGCATCAAAGGGACCAATGTATTCGCCGCCATTGTCGGACCGAACACACAATAACTTCTTGCCCGTTTCTCTTTCAACAGAGGCCTAAAACTCTTTGAAAGTAGGCAGCACCTGATCCTTGGTCTTTAAGGCATAGACCCAAATCTTCCTGGAACATTCATCAATAAAAGTTACAAAGTAAGAAGCACCACCAATAGATTTTACCTTCATAGGACCGCAGACATCCGAGTGAATCAACTCGAGCAACACCGGCTTCCTTGAACTTGGGTGACTTTGGAAAGACACCCTATTTTGCTTCCCAGCTAAGCAGTGCGTGCACTTATCCAACTTTGTAGACTTGAGCCCTGGAATCACCTTCTTGTTCACCAAGTAGCTCATCCCCTTCTCGCTGATATGGTCGAGCCGCCTGTGCCACAACTCGGTAGACGTATCACTGACTGCGTTCACCTCTTGTGATCCCTGTGCGCTCTCCTCCATATAGTAGAGACCGGACTTCTTGCTTCCTCTGGCAATCACCATCGAACCTCTGGAAAGCTTCCACTGACTATTCCCGAAGAGACTGAAGAATCCCTGATCATCAAACCTTCCAACCGATACCAGGTTGAAACGGATATCAGGGACATGACGAACATCTTTGAGAATAAGAACTGCACCCGTCTTCGTCCTCAAATGTACATCTCCAACGGCAACCGCCTTTGACACATCTCCATTGCCCATCTTCAACACTCCACAGTCGCCTGTCGTGTAAGTGGCAAATAGTGCCCAGTTGTGAGATACATGCGCTGAAGCCCCTGAGTCCACCAGCCAAGAATTGTCATCACAGGCGAGGTTTGTGATAACCTCATCACCTACGACGATCACATTGCCTCCATGTATCGAAGCCGCCGCTGTAGTGTTCTCATCTTGCTTCCCCTTGTCGCCCTTCTTCTCTCTCTTCCAAGCGAAACAGTTCCGCTTGATGTGGCCCTTCTTGCCACAATGGTAACACTCCGAGTCCTCGTACCGACCCTTGGACTTTTCCCTGCTCTTGTCTCTGCCACCACCTGGACCCCTGCTTTTGCCCCTTTTATGGCTCTCTGAAACTAGTGCCTCTGAGTGATGGAATGTGGATGAAGTGCCCTGAGAACGTCTCCGTATCTCTTCATTCCGTACCCCGCTCTTGGCAAACTCCAGACTGACCACACCTTCCAGAGCAGAAGCGATCATAGATACTCGTACGGTCTCCCACGAGTCTGGCAATGTGCATAGCAACCAAAGTCCTTGAACCTCGTCGTCGAACTTGACTCCCATCGAGGATAGCTGGTCCACCACGCCCTGGAACTCACTCAAGTGATCCGTAATGGATGCACCATCTTTGTACCGCAGACCCATCATCGTCCGGATCAGGAATAAATTGTTTATCCCGGTCTTTTTCGCGTACAAAGATTCCAGCTTCTCCCACAACGTCTTCGCATGCTCAATATTGGCAACGTGGTTGTACACGTTCTCGTCAACGAACTGCCGTATGTACCCACACACCTGTATATGCTCGAAATTCCAGTCCTCATCAGATTTGTCACTGGGCTTCTCGGATGCAAATACTGGAAGATGCAGCTTCTTGACGAACAGCAAATCCTTCATCTTGCTCCGCAAATAATGGTAGTTGGTACCGTTCAGGTTCACCATACGTACCGGCTTCGCGTCCATCTCTGCTTCCTGGTTTGACTGTCAACTCCTGACACTTCTTTGAATCCAAAGCTCTGATACCACTCTGTTGGGAACGAAGCGCGAAAACCGTTCTCCCAAACCAGAAAGTCCTGCAAGAGAACCGAGCAAAAGTACACAAACCAAAAATGCCAAACACAATCGCAGACACAAAGATTTTTGACGTGGAAAACCCTTGCGAGAAAAACCACGGGACGATCGGAGTCCAACCCTGAAGAACCTCCACTAATAGAATAAAGAGAATACACCCTCTACAAGCTCCTCCCGATCCAACACGGATCACCACAACTCACTTGAAAGAAAAAAAAATTTTGATTGCGGACTCCGAAGAACAAGAGATGCCGAAAAATTATTCGAAGCAATCTCTCCTTCACAATAGTCCTTAATCCTCTCTCTCTCTCTCTCTCTCAAAGATTGTAAAGCACTCTTTGTTTTTAAGATGATTTTACAACTAGCATGCATCACCCTTTTATAAGCCCTTGGTAATCCATACATGGAAGGCCAATATATATAGAAACTTCCAATATAAATCAATCATATATTTAATGGAAATCCAATCATAATTAGCTTACCATAATTGGAAACCCAATAATATGGAAAGCTACTATATGAAGGGTCCAATCATAAATATATAATCAAAGTAAATATGGAAATCCAATCATATATTTCCTTACCATATATGTACCAAAATAAAATCCACGCACTCCCCAAGCTTCTCCGATACACGGATGGCGCTCGTCGCTCTCCGGGGTATTCTCCACATAGGTGGGAACCCCACCCACTCCAATAAATCTCCCCCTTCACAACTATGTGGAGGAGGTCGTCATCCCGACGATCTGTCTACAGTACTCAAACTTTTCCCTCGGAAGAACCTTCGTGAGCATGTCCGCTCCATTGTCATCAGTATGAACCTTCTCAAGCGCCGCATCCTTCTTCTCAACCACATCCCGTATCCAATGATACCGAGTATCGATGTGCTTGGACCGACTATGAAATGTCTGGTTCTTCACAAGGTGAATAACACTCTGACTGTCGCAAAGCAAAGTATACTGCTCTTGCTTCAGCCCTATTTCCTGCAGCAGCTTCTTCATCCACAGCAACTCCTTGCAAGCCTCCGTCGCCGCAATGTACTCTGCCTCTGTCGTCGACAAGGCAACACACTTCTGCAACCGCGACTGCCACGATACCGCTCCTCCAGCAAACATCATCACATAGCCCGAAGTCGATCGCCTCGTGTCTACATCTTCAGCCATATCAGCGTCAGTATACCCAACCAGCTTCGGCTCGTCACCACCAAAAGAAAGTCTCTAATCGGCAGTTCCCTGAAGGTATCGTAGAATCCACTTGACCGCACTCCAATGTACCCTTCCAGGATTTGAAAGGTACTGCTAACTGTGCCAACTGCATGAGCGATGTCTGGCCTCGTACACACCATAGCATACATAAGGCTCCCCACAGCTGAAGCATATGGAACCCGCTTCATATCTTCTTTTTCGTCCTCGATAGATGGACACTGCTCCTCAGTGAACTTAAAGTGAGCCGCAAGGGGCAACTCACTTTCTTTGACTCGTCCATACCGAAATGCTGAAGTACCCGGTGAATGTACTTCTTTTGGGACAAGTGTAGCAACTTGGACTCTCTCTCGGCTGATCTCCATCCCAAGAATAGTCTTGGCTGCGCCCAAATCCTTTATAGAGAAGGCCGCGTCCAGTTGGCGCTTTAACTCCGCTATCCTATTGGCATTTCGACCCACTAATAGCATGTCATCTACATAGAGTAATAAAACAATGAAATCATCATCGGCAAAATACCTCACAAATACACAGTGATCTGACGTCGTCTGTGCATAGTCATGCTCCCCCATAAACGATTCGAACTTCATGTACCACTGCCTCGGAGCCTGCTTCAGACCATACAAGCTCTTTCTCAACCGTCAGACCAAATGTGACTTGCCCTTCTCACAGAATCCCTCTGGCTGCTCCATGTATAACTCCTCCTCAAGATCACCGTGGAGGAATGCCGTCTTCACGTCCATCTGCTCGACCTCCAAGTCGAAACTGGCTGCCAATGCTAGCACCACCCGAATAGACGACTGTTTGACGACTAGCGAAAAGATCTTATCATAATCCACGCCTTTCCGCTGACCGTAGCCTTTAACTACCAGGCTCGCTTTGTATCGAAGGCGAGTAGCATCATCCGTCTGCTTTACTCTAAACATCCATCGATTCTTTAAAGCCTTCTTGCCCTTTGGCAACCGCACCAGCTCATAAGTGGAATTGGCATGTAAGGAACTCATCTCCTCCTGCATAGCCTCCATCTACTCCTGCCTGTGTTCGTCTTCCATAGCCTCTGTAAAACTTTCGGGCTCTCCTCCGTCAGTCAATAGCACATACTCACCCAGTGAGTATCTCGTAGACGGTCGACGCTCTCTGTCTCTCCTTCTCAGTGGAGCCACTGGTGTGGGCTGTATACCAAGAGCCTCCTCCTCTTCAGGAACCGCCTCTCCGGCATGTTCATCCTCCTGAGGGACACCCTGACCACCATCAGCAGGTTGATGATCAAGGTTGGGAGCAACTCCATGTACTGTCTCCCCCATAATTGGATCCTCTGCGATGTCCTTTGGAAACTACTCGAAGCGAAATGACTCTAACTCAGGCAATTCCTCAGCCTCAGAAGACGTCTCGGAATCCTGAGTGTTGGTCATGGTCTGATCCTCGACGAATACCACGTCCCTGCTTCTGTAGAGCTTTCTTCCCACCGGGTCGTAGAGTCTATAGCCAAACTCATCCCGACCGTAGCCGACAAAGACGCATCGCCTCGTCTTCGGCTCAAGTTCGGTCCTCTCGTCCTTCGGTACATGCACGAAGGCCTTACAGCCAAACACTCGCAGGTGATTGTATGACGGCTCTTTGCCGTACCATACTTTGTCAGGCACATCACCCTACAAAGGAGCACTAGGAGATAAATTAATAACATAAGCAGCTATGAGAAGAGCCTCACCCCAATAACTGTCCGGCAAGTTTGCTTCTGACAGCAAACACTGCACCCTCTCCATCATTGTCCTGTTCATGCGCTCCACTACACCATTGAGCTGAGGTGTCTTGGGTGGAGTCTTCTGGTGTCGTATCCCCTGCTCTCTGCAATAAGCATCAAAGGGACCAATGTATTCACCGCCATTGTCGGACCGAACACACAATAACTTCTTGCCCGTTTCTCTTTCAACAGAGGCCTGAAACTCTTTGAAAGTAGGCAGCACCTGATCCTTGGTCTTTAAGGCATAGACCCAAACCTTCCTGGAACATTCATCAATAAAAGTTACAAAGTAAGAAGCACCACCAATAGATTTTACCTTCATAGGACCGCAGACATCCGAGTGAATCAACTCGAGCAACGCCGGCTTCCTTGAACTTGGGTGACTTTGGAAAGACACCCTATTTTGCTTCCCAGCTAAGCAGTGCGTGCACTTCTCCAACTTTGTAGACTTGAGCCCTGGAATCACCTTCCTGTTCACCAAGTAGCTCATCCCCTTCTCGCTGATATGGCCGAGCCGCCTGTGCCACAACTCGGTAGACGTATCACTGACTGCGTTCACCTCTTGTGATCCCTGTGCGCTCTCCTCCATATAGTAGAGACCGGACTTCTTGCTTCCTCTGGCAATCACCATCGAACCTCTGGAAAGCTTCCACTGACTATCCCCGAAGAGACTAAAGAATCCCTTATCATCAAACCTTCCAACCGACACAAGGTTGAAACGGATATCAGGGACATGACGAACATCTTTGAGAATAAGAACTGCACCCGTCTTTGTCCTCAAATGTACATCTCCAACGGCAACCGCCTTTGACACATCTCCATTGCCCATCTTCAACACTCCACAGTCGCCTGTCGTGTAAGTGGCAAACAGTGCCCAGTTGTGAGATACATGCGCTGAAGCCCCTGAGTCCACCAGCCAAGAATTGTCATCACAGGCGAGGTTTGTGATAACCTCATCACCTACGACGATCACATTGCCTCCATGTATCGAAGCCGCCGCTGTAGTGTTCTCATCTTGCTTCCCCTTGTCACCCTTCTTCTCTCTCTTCCAAGCGAAACAGTTTCGCTTGATGTGGCCCTTCTTGCCACAATGGTAACACTCCGAGTCCTCGTATCGACCCTTAGACTTTCCCCTGCTCTTGTCTCTGCCACCACCTGGACCCCTGCTTTTGCCCCTTCTGCGGCTCTCCGAAACTAGTGCCTCTGAGTGATGGGATGTGGATGAAGTGCCCTGAGAACGTCTTCGCATCTCTTCATTCTGTACCCCGCTCTTGGCAAACTCCAGACTGACCACACCTTCCAGAGCAGAAGCGATCATAGATACTCGTACGATCTCCCACGAGTCTGGCAATATACATAGCAACCAAAGTCCTTGAACCTCGTCGTCGAACTTGACTCCCATCGAGGATAGCTGGTCCACCACACCCTGGAACTCACTCAAGTGATCCGTAATGGATGCACCATCTTTGTACCGTAGACCCATCATCGTCCGGATCAGGAACAATTTGTTTATCCCGGTTTTTTTTTGCGTACAAAGATTCCAGCTTCTCCCACAACGTCTTCGCATGCTCAATATTGGCAACGTGGTTGTACACGTTTTCGTCAACGAACTGCCGCATGTACCCACGTACCTGTATATGCTCGAAGTTCTAGTCCTCATCAGATTTGTCACTGGGCTTCTCGAATGCAAATACTGGAAGATACAGCTTCTTGACGAACATCAAATCCTTCATCTTGCTCTGCCAATAATGGTAGTTGGTACCGTTCAGGTTCACCATGCGCACCGGCTTCGCGTCCATCTCTGCTTCCTGGTTTGACTGTCAACTCCTGACACTTCTTTGAATCCAAAGCTCTGATACCACTCTGTTGGGAACGAAGCGCGAAAACCGTTCCTCCAAACCAGAAAGTCCTGCGAGAGAACCGAGCAAAAGCACACAAACCAAAAATGCCAAACACAATCGCAGACACAAAGATTTTTGACGTGGAAAACCCTTGCGGGAAAAACTACGGGACGATCGGAGTCCAACCCTGAAGAACCTCCACTAATGGAATAAAGAGAATACACCCTCCACAAGCTCCTCCCGATCCAACACGGATCACCACAACTCACTTGAAAGAAATTTTTTTTGATTGCGGACTCCGAAGAACAAGAGATGCCGAAAAATTATTCGAAGCAATCTCTCCTTCACAATAGTCCTTAATACTCCCTCTCTCTCTATCTCAAAGATTGTAAAGCACTCTTTGTTTTTAAGATGATTTTACAACTAGCATGCATCACCCTTTTATAAGCCCTTGGTAACCCATACATGGAAGGCCAATATATATAGAAACTTCCAATATAAATCAATCATATATTTAATGGAAATCCAATCATAATTAGCTTACCATAATTGGAAACCCAATAATATGGAAAGCTACTATATGAAGGGTCCAATCATAAATATATAATCAAAGTAAATATGGAAATCCAATCATATATTTCCTTACCATATATGTACCAAAATAAAATCCATGCACTCCCCAAGCTTCTCCGACACACGGATGGCGCTCGTCGCTCTCCGGGGTATTCTCCACATAGGTGGGAACCCCACCCACTCTAATAAATCTCCCCCTTCACAACTATGTGGAGGAGGTCGTCATCCCGACGATCTGCCTACAGTACTCAAACTTTTCCCTCGGAAGAACCTTCGTGAGCATGTCCGCTCCATTGTCATCAGTATGAACCTTCTCAAGCGCCGCATCCTTCTTCTCAACCACATCCCGTATCCAATGATACCGAGTATCGATGTGCTTGGACCGACTATGAAATGTCTGGTTCTTCACAAGGTGAATAACACTCTGAATGTCGCAAAGCAAAGTATACTGCTCTTGCTTCAGCCCTATTTCCTGCAGCAGCTTCTTCATCCATAGCAACTCCTTGCAAGCCTCCGTCGCCGTAATGTACTCTGCCTCTGTCGTCGACAAGGCAACACACTTCTGCAACCGCGACTGCCACGATACCGCTCCTCCAGCAAACATCATCACATAGCCCGAAGTCGATCGTCTTGTGTCTACATCTCCAGCCATATCAGCGTCAGTATACCCAACCAGCTTCGGCTCGTCACCACCAAAAGAAAGTCTCCAATCGGCAGTTCCCTGAAGGTATCGTATAATCCACTTGACCGTACTCTAATGTACCCTTCCAGGATTTGAAAGGTACTGCTAACTGTGCCAACTGCATGAGCGATGTCTGGCCTCGTACACACCATAGCATACATAAGGCTCCCCACAGCTGAAGCATATGGAACCCGCTTCATATCTTCTTTTTCGTCCTCGATAGATGGACACTGCTCCTCAGTGAACTTAAAGTGAGCCGCAAGGGGGCAACTCACTTTCTTCGACTCGTCCATACCGAAACGCTGAAGTACCCGGTGAATGTACTTCTTTTGGGACAAGTGTAGCAACTTGGACTCTCTCTCTCGGCTGATCTCCATCCCAAGAATAGTCTTGGCTGCGCCCAAATCCTTTATAGAGAAGGCCGTGCCCAGTTGGCGCTTTAACTCCGCTATCCTATTGGCATTCCGACCCACTAATAGCATGTCATCTACATAGAGCAATAAAACAATGAAATCATCATCGGCAAAATACCTCACAAATACACAGTGATCTGACGTCGACCGTGCATAGTCATGCTCCCCCATAAACGATTCGAACTTCATGTACCACTGCCTCGGAGCCTGCTTCAGACCATACAAGCTCTTTCTCAACTGGCAGACCAAATATGACTTACCCTTCTCACAGAATCCCTCTGGTTGCTCCATGTATAACTCCTCCTCAAGATCACCGTGGAGGAATACCGTCTTCACGTCCATCTGCTCGACCTCCAAGTCGAAACTGGCTGCCAATGCTAGCACCACCCGAATAGACGACTGTTTGACGACTGGCAAAAAGATCTCATCATAATCCACGCCTTTCCGCTGACCGTAGCCTTTAACTACCAGGCTCGCTTTGTATCGAAGGCGAGTAGCATCATCCGTCTGCTTTACTCTAAACACCCATCGATTCTTTAAAGCCTTCTTGCCCTTTGGCAACCGCACCAGCTCATAAGTGGAATTGGCATGTAAGAAACTCATCTCCTCCTGCATAGCCTCCATCCACTCCTGTCTGTGTTCGTCTTCCATAGCCTCTGCAAAACTTTCGGGCTCTCCCCCGTCAGTCAATAGCACATACTCACCCAGTGAGTATCTCGTAGACGGTCGACGCTCTCTGTCTCTCCTTCTCAGAGGAGCCACTGGTGTTGGCTGTATACCAACAGCCTCCTCCTCTTCAGGAACCGCCTCCCCGGCATGTTCATCCTCCTGAGGGACACCCTGACCACCATCAGCAGGTTGATGATCAAGGTTGGGAGCAACTCCATGTACTGGCTCCCCCATAATTGGATCCTCTGCGATGTCCTTTGGAAACTGCTCGAAGCGAAATGACTCTAACTCAGGCAATTCCTCAGCCTCAGAAGGGATCTCAGAATCCTGAGTGTTGGTCATGGTCTGATCCTCGACGAATACCACGTCCCTGCTTCTGTAGAGCTTTCTTCCCACCGGGTCGTAGAGTCTATAGCCAAACTCATCCCGACCGTAGCCGACAAAGACGCATCGCCTCGTCTTCGGCTCAAGTTTGGTCCTCTCGTCCTTCGGTACATGCACGAAGGCCTTACAGCCAAACACTCGCAGGTGATTGTATGACGGCTCTTTGCCGTACCATCATACTTTGTCAGGCACATCACCCTACAAAGGAGCACTAGGAGATAAATTAATAACATAAGCAGCTATGAGAAGAGCCTCACCCCAATAACTGTCCGGCAAGTTTGCTTCTGACAGCAAACACTGCACCCTCTCCATCATTGTCCTGTTCATGCGCTCCACTACACCATTGAGCTGAGGTGTCTTGGGTGGAGTCTTCTGGTGTCGTATCCCCTGCTCTCTGCAATAAGCATCAAAGGGACCAATGTATTCGCCGCCATTGTCGGACCGAACACACAATAACTTCTTGCCCGTTTCTCTTTCAACAGAGGCCTGAAACTCTTTGAAAGTAGGCAGCACCTGATCCTTGGTCTTTAAGGCATAGACCCAAACCTTCCTGGAACATTCATCAATAAAAGTTACAAAGTAAGAAGCACCACCAATAGATTTTACCTTCATAGGACCGCAGACATCCGAGTGAATCAACTCGAGCAACGCCGGCTTCCTTGAACTTGGGTGACTTTGGAAAGACACCCTATTTTGCTTCCCAGCTAAGCAGTGCGTGCACTTCTCCAACTTTGTAGACTTGAGCCCTGGAATCACCTTCCTGTTCACCAAGTAGCTCATCCCCTTCTCGCTGATATGGCCGAGCCGCCTGTGCCACAACTCGGTAGACGTATCACTGACTGCGTTCACCTCTTGTGATCCCTGTGCGCTCTCCTCCATATAGTAGAGATCGGACTTCTTGCTTCCTCTGGCAATCACCATCGAACCTCTGGAAAGCTTCCACTGACTATCCCCGAAGAGACTGAAGAATCCCTCATCATCAAACCTTCCAACCGACACCAGGTTGAAACGGATATCAGGGACATGACGAACATCTTTGAGAACAAAAACTGCACCCGTCTTCGTCCTCAAATGTACATCTCAAATGGCAACCGCCTTTGACACATCTCCATTGCCCATCTTCAACACTCCACAGTCGCCTGTCGTGTAAGTGGCAAATAGTGCCCAGTTGTGAGATACATGCGCTGAAGCCCCTGAGTCTACCAGCCAAGAATTGTCATCACAGGCGAGGTTTGTGATAACCTCATCACCTACGACGATCACATTGCCTCCATGTATCGAAGCCGCCGCTGTAGTATTCTCATCTTGCTTTCCCTTGTCGCCCTTCTTCTCTCTCTTCCAAGCGAAACAGTTCCCCTTGATGTGTCCCTTCTTGCCACAATGGTAACACTCCGAGTCCTCGTACCGACCCTTGGACTTCCCCCTGCTCTTGTCTCTGCCACCACCTGGACCCCTGCTTTTGCCCCTTCTGCGGCTCTCCGAAACTAGTGCCTCTGAGTGATGGGATGTGGATAAAGTGCCCTGAGAACGTCTCCGCATCTCTTCATTCCGTACCCCGCTCTTGGCAAACTCCAGACTGACCACACCTTCCAGAGCAGAAGCGATCATAGATACTCGTACGGTCTCCCACGAGTCTGGCAATGTACATAGCAACCAAAGTCCTTGAACCTCGTCGTCGAACTTGACTCCCATCGAGGATAGCTGGTCCACCACGCCCTGGAACTCACTCAAGTGATCCGTAATGGATGCACCATCTTTGTACCGCAGACCCATCATCGTCCGGATCAGGAACAATTTATTTATCCCGGTCTTTTTTGCGTACAAAGATTCTAGCTTCTCCCACAACGTCTTCGCATGCTCAATATTGGCAACGTCGTTGTACACGTTCTCGTCAACGAACTGCCGCATGTACCCACACACCTGTATATGCTCGAAGTTCCAGTCCTCATCAGATTTGTCACTGGGCTTCTCGGATACAAATACTGGAAGATGCAGCTTCTTGACGAACAGCAAATCCTTCATCTTGCTCCGCCAATAATGGTAGTTGGTACCGTTCAGGTTCACCATGCGCACCGGCTTCGCGTCCATCTCTGCTTCCTGGTTTGACTGTCAACTCCTGACACTTCTTTGAATCCAAAGCTCTGATACCACTCTGTTGGGAACGAAGCGCGGAAACCGTTCCCCCAAACCAGAAAGTCCTGCGAGAGAACCGAGCAAAAGCACACAAACCAAAAACGCCAAACACAATCGCAGACACAAAGATTTTTGACGTGGAAAACCCTTGCGGGAAAAACTACGGGACGATCGGAGTCCAACCCTGAAGAACCTCCACTAATGGAATAAAGAGAATACACCCTCTACAAGCTCCTCCCGATCCAACACGGATCACCACAACTCACTTGAAAGAAAATTTTTTTGATTGCGGACTCCGAAGAACAACAGATGCCGAAAAATTATTCGAAGCAATCTCTCCTTCACAATAGTCCTTAATACTCTCTCTCTCTCTCTCTCAAAGATTATAAAGCACTCTTTGTTTTTAAGATGATTTTACAACTAGCATGCATCACCCTTTTATAAGCCCTTGGTAACCTATACATGGAAGGCCAATATATATAGAAACTTCCAATATAAATCAATCATATATTTAATGGAAATCCAATCATAATTAGCTTACCATAATTGGAAACCCAATAATATGGAAAGCTACTATATGAAGGGTCCAATCATAAATATATAATCAAAGTAAATATGGAAATCCAATCATATATTTCCTTACCATATATGTACCAAAATAAAATCCATGCACTCCCCAAGCTTCTCCGACACACGGATGGCGCTCGTCGCTCTCCGGGGTATTCTCCACATAGGTGGGAACCCCACCCACTCCAACAGAATTTGGATAAAACAAGGCTAATTCTAAGGGCACACCAAAAATTGCTAGAGGCTATCCTTTACTAGGGGACAACCCATAATAGTGAAACTTTTACTGGGGACAGCCCAAAATTTACTTGGGGCTAGCCCTTTAGGGTTCCAGGAGGCGGAGGAGGCGGCGAAGGAGGACGAGGAGGAGGAGGCGACGGAGGAAGACGAGGAGGGGGGGAGGAGGCGGGGGAGGCCGGCGGGGGCGGGAGGGGGGGGGGGATGCGGGAAGGAGGCGGAGGAGACGACAGGGAGGGCGTCGTCCACGAACTTGGGGCCTGCTGGAAACGGTGCGGACGGCTCGATGCCGCTGAGGGAGAGAACCTGCTGGAGACGGAGGCAGGGTTGCTGATGAAGGAGCGGCGGGAGGCGGAGTGGGGGTCATCGGATCTGGCGGCGAGGGACTCGTCGATGGAGTTGAGGGTGAAGATCCGCTTCTTCTTCGTCTTCCTCGTCCTTTTCATCATCATGCTCCGGTGGCAGCGATAGGGATCTTCGGCGGCGGCGGGGGCGAAGGAGTCCGGGGATCACCGATGGTGGCGACGGCCGACGCATCCGTCCGGCCGAGACACGCACGATCCCATCTCTCTCTCCGAGCACTGATGACCAACTACCACTGCTGCTACTGCCGGGTTCGAAGAAAAATAGGACTGCAACTAAGTTGACAGTCCTACTTTATGTTAGGACTGCAACTAAGTTGACAGTCTTACATTATGTTAGGACTGCCAACAAGTTAGCAGTCCTAACATAATGTAGGACTGCCAATTTAGTTGCAGGACTGCCAACTTAGTTGCAGTCCTACTTGCTGAAAAATTTTGGGCTAGCCCCAAGTAAAGAATGGGGATGACAAACTTGTAAATTTTTTAAATTTTTTTTGGGCTAGTCTGTAGCAAAATGTAGTGTGCCCTTAGAATTAGCCTAAAACAAGTGAGATGCCAACTCAAAAATTTTCAAAACTTTTTTTAATGATTAGGGTTGTGCAGTATACATTGTTATTACTTGCCCCCTTCCGTAGGTAGCTCTCCTCTGGTCTTTCCTTTCTCAGGAAAGAGAGAGGAAAAGAGGGGGTGAAAAGGAGCAAGCCTGCTTCTCTGAATTTGGGATTTTTATTTTTCCAATGGACGAGGAGGAGCACAGCGAGAGCAGCAACTACACCTCCGAGGACGAAGGCACCGAAGACTACCGCCGTGGAGGATACCACGCCGTCCGCGTCGGCGATTCCTTCAAGCAGGGAGCCTACGTCGTGCAGTCCAAGCTTGGATGGGGCCACTTTTCGACCGTCTGGCTGGCTTGGGACACTCTCAACTCCGTAACCAACATTCTCAGCTAGTTATTTTTTCTCCCAAGAATCAAAGAAAATAAACAAAACCCTAGTCTTTATTTTTCTCTTGTTTTGCTTTCTCTTTGTAGCGGTACGTCGCTCTGAAGGTGCAGAAGAGCGCGCAGCACTACACGGAGGCGGCGATGGACGAGATCAAGATCCTGAAGCAGATCGCCGAGGCCGACCCCGACGATGCCCGGTGCGTTGTGAAGCTGTTAGACCACTTCAAGCACTCCGGTCCCAACGGGAACCACGTCTGCATGGTCTTCGAGTTCCTCGGCGATAACCTCCTCACCCTCATAAAGTACTCCGACTACAAAGGGATCTCCTTACCGATGGTCAAGGAGATCTGCAGCCACGTTCTCGTCGGCCTGGACTATCTCCACCGCCAGCTGTCGATCATCCATACCGACCTCAAACCTGAAAACATTCTTCTGTTGTCCACCATTGATCCTACTAAGGATCCGCGCCGTTCCGGTGGTACCCCCATTGTCCCCACCAGTACCAAGCCTGATGACCCGCTATTGACCGCCTCATCATCGTCCATTGGGGACTTGACAAGGAACCAGAAGAAGAAGATACGACGCAAGGCCAAGAAGGCAGCTGCGGCCACGTCGGAGGTGGATGGTGATGGAGGTCGAGAGAAGGGGAGCTCGCGAATGGAGAATGGTGCTGGGCAAGGGTCGAGGAGGGGGAGCAAGGGAACAAGGAGGAAGATGGCGATGGAGGCTGACCTGAGGTGCAAGCTGGTGGACTTTGGAAATGCTTGCTGGACTTATAAGCAGTTCACGAGCGATATCCAGACGAGGCAGTATAGGTGTCCTGAGGTGCTACTTGGGTCCAAGTACTCCACGCCGGCCGATTTGTGGTCCTTTGCGTGCATATGCTTCGAGCTTGCCACGGGGGATGTCCTCTTTGATCCACACAGTGGAGACAATTTCGACCGGGATGAGGTAATGCGTTTGTCAGTGTTCGTTGACACGAGTATCTGTGGGTATTTTGCCATAATGGAGTGCTTTATTATTTAACCTATTATAATATTTTCTACTTAACTGTTTATTGGGAAGATGTTGTCATACTATTGCAAAATGATCAGTCTCCAGTTGCAGTTACATGCTGCTGCTAATGATACTGGTCCTGTTGTCAATAATGTGATTAAGTTGATGTTATGTATGCAAACAGTTGTATAGAGCATAAAAATGATGTCTATTTGTGATGCAATCTAGAATGCTATAAGCCTAGAAGCTATGTTGCATGGACACGATGAACTTGATACAACACGACACAATACAGACACAACGAATTTGATACAACACTTATATTGGTGTGCCCTAGAGTATTTTGGGGTGTTTATACCGTGTTTGATACGTGTCCAATATAGGGGATATCAGGGGATAAGTTTGGAGCGTTTATACATTTTACTCAAATGATATTTAGTTTTCATGCAACCGTGGGATATCAGGGGATCAGTTTTTTTGTTACTGCTTAAATCTGATGTTCCAAGAGGGAGTGATGGAAGATATATTGTTAGTGCCGGAGCACAATTTTTTCGATGGAAAACTGAGAAGATGAAACAATTGTAAAAACAATGTTCCAACGCAACACTTCTAGGAAGGTTGTGCAAGTTTAACGAAGATCTCGTTACAGCAGCATATGATATTACGAGAATCTAAAAAGATTTCGTAATCCACAGTAGCGAAAAAGATGACAGGCGATTGATGGATGAATATCCTGTTGGGGTGAATGATCACCGTTGCTCAAAGATATATTCGCCCCACACGAATAGCTTCCAGGAACCAGCAAGTTCGTCGGAGAACTTTGGAACACTCCTGCTCTTCTGACTCCTCGGATCGTACACGGACTCCCGTGCAAAAGCAATGCTGGTGCAACACTTCTCTTCTCTCTCAAGACTTCTATTTACTTGTGTTAAGAAACACTTGTAAACTTTCGTAACTTTCTGTATATGCCTGTGAGAGAGAAGAGACCTTTTCTAGGTCCGAGTAGCAACTGTCCGGTTAGCACAACATTCGGGACGTGATAATAACTACTCCGAACATGCAGTAACCGCTCAGATCATGCACAGGCACGATCTGAAGCAAGTTGCGCACATCGCGCACCCCGCGCGCCTTGTACACCACGCGCTGAACGCGCACTGAGCCACTTGCGCCACCTGCGCGCCCTGCGCACCCTGCGCCACCCGTTCAACTGGGCGCGCACCTGTGCGCGCAACTGGTTGCACCACTGGGCGCGCACCTGGTCGCGCAATCTGGGCCGCGCAACCTGGCCGCGCAACATGGCCTGCGCAACCTGACCGCGCAACCTGGCAGCGCGCCTGGCCGCGCAAGTGGCTCGCGCAACGAGCGCAACTTAAGCGCACTATGCGCCTAGTGACGATGCTGACGTGCTAAGTGCAAAGTGCGCCAACAAAATGCCACATTACGCCTCATGAGTCCATGAGCCCGAGTCCGAGTCCGAGTCGCTAAGCCCCTACGGGGCTTAGCTCCCATGGAAATAAATTTTCCAAGAGCAAAAAGCATGAATGCTTTCAATTGTTTATTTAGCCTTTTTCCCATTAGAAAAATAATCCCACATGACACACCTATGTGCACCTCCACACCACATGTGCATCTCTAAAATAGCATAGCTAATATATAGAGATACAACTCCTTTGGCCTAGCCGATGTGGGACTAAAATTCCAAATGAAAAAGGCCAAAACCTAACAATCCCCTACATATCTCTATATATGGGTATAAGTGTCCCCCACAGTAACTGTCCATCATGCATTGGAGAGATGTCGCTGACGACTTGAATCTTCCCGCATGGGTCAAACAACAAACTATAATACAAGAATGGACTAAGCTTTGAATTCTGCATCATAGCTGAAATTCTTTCCACTCACATAATGTAGTTACATGTGCTTCTGGCTTGCACATTAAAGGTCCTGTGCCAGCCTGATTTCAGTGTATAATTTTGGGCGTCTACAAGTTTACCCTCAAGAGACGGCCTGAGATCTCTGTCCATACACTATAGGTGAGTTCATAATTAAAGAGACATGGCATGAAACGCTTTGCGCTTCCCTTGCGGTGCTATGCCGCTATGACATGGCTTAAAGCCGAGGCCTTACCCCGTACCGGAAACCTCATCGTAGTGTCATACTACTGTAGCATGAGGCAACCGCCTCTTTGTAGTGCCAAACTACCCAGCATGAAGCCTTAGGCTCCCTTGCGGTGTTACGTTGCAACGACATGGCTTGCAAGGCCGATGCTTTATCCCTAACCGGGTACCTCATTATGGTGTCGTGCCACTGTAACATGAGGAACTCCTCTTTGTAGTGCTGACTATCCCTCTCTTTATTTTAACATAAAGCATTAGGCTAACTGTCTATTTGCGGTGCTACGCCGCTGTGACTTGGCTAGCAAGGCCGAGGCATTATCCTATGCCTGGGAACCTCATGGTGGAGTCACGCCACAGTAGCATGGAGTTTCACTCCTTATAGTGCTGTTCTACCATGCTTCCTGTAAAGCACATCAGACATTCACTCTGCCTGAGAACTCATTAAGGCATTTAAGCCAACCTTCCTACAAGATCCGTTTTTCGCAAAAAACAACAGTAGACAACAGTGGTTGTAGGTCCGTAACCTCTCCATGCCCAATAGAACATGTACCCACCGTTCCTGATATTCTTCCGATTAGTGGTCCTCCCTTGAACCAAAAGCTAGATGCCTAGTAGATTTCTCTTTGAACTATTAGCATAAAATTTTATGGTAGGAATACAATAATACAATATCAGAATGCCTTCAAGTTCATTTTACAAGCTGTGTCATCGATCAACTGGCGCTTGAGGCCCTTGGTGAACGGATCCGCCAGGTTCTCCTGACTCCGAACATCAATCACTGCAATAACACCCCTCTTGATGAGATCGTGTACTGCCCTGTGCTTCAACCGCACAGTCCTCTTCTTCCCGTTGAAGAGGTCATTTGATGCCACCACCGCAGTTGTCTGGTTGTCGCAGTATATCGGTATAGCCGATATTTGCGCCCCAACCACTGGAAGATCATACATGAGCTTCCGAAGCCATTCTGCTTCCTCGGCTACGGTATCAAGTGCAAAGAACTCAGATTCCATGGATGACCGCGAGAGCATAGTCTGCTTCTTCGACTTCCACGATATAGCAGCTCCACCCATTGTGAAAATGAATCCACCTGTGGACCTCTCGCTCTCCACCTCTGAGCACCAGCTGGCATCACTGAAGCCTTCCACTACCGGCGGATCTCCGCTGTAGTACAGTGCATATGTCTGAGTTTTCTTGAGATATCTCATAACCCGTTTCACAGCTTTCCAGTATTCAACACCTGGGTTGCTCGTGAAACGACTCAGCATTTCCACGGCGAAAGCTATGTCAGGCCTTGTGACAGTAGTAGCATACATCAAACTTTCGATTACGCTTGCATACTCCAGCTGCCTGACACTTTCCTCTGAATTAGGCTTCAGCTTCAGATCATACCTGTACGGCGTATCGATCCCTAGAAGATCCCGATACCCATAACGAGTGATCATTTTCTCAATATAATGAGACTGTGACAGCGCTAGTCCAGTGTCTGTCCGGATGATCTTGATCTCTAAGATCACATCAGCTTTCCCCAAGTCCTTCATACTGAACTTGCTCGAGATGAATTTCTTTGTCTCAGTGACAACCCATATTTGTACCTAGGATAAGCATGTCGTCCACGTACAGACAAACGATCACACCTCTTCCATCAGCGAACTTCGTGTAAACACACTTGTCCGTCTCGCTGACCATTTAGCCTTTTGACCTTATAACTTTGTCAAATTTTTCATGCCACATCTTGGGAGTCTGTTTAAGACCGTACAAAGATTTCACCAACTTGCAGACTTTGTCTTTAAGACCCCTAACGACAAATCCCTCTGGCTGTTGCATGTAAATCTCTTCGGTCAGCTCGCCATTTAGGAAAGCCGTTTTCACATCCATCTGATGTATCACCATCTTATGTATTGCTGCGAGAGCAATCAACATTCTGATGGTGGTCATCCGGGCTACTGGAGCATACGTGTCAAAGTAGTCAATCCCCTGCTTTTGAGAAAACCCCTTGGCTACCAACCTAGCCTTGAACTTGTCAATAGTTCTGTCTGCTTTCATCTTCTTCTTGAAGATCCATTTGCATCCGATGGGTTTCGCTCCTTCAGGAAGATCAACCGACACCCAAGTGTTATTTGAGGTGATGGAATCAATTTCATTGTCAATCGCCTCCTTCCAGAAAATCGCATCTCTGGTCTTCATCGCCTCATCATAGGTAAGCGGATCTGCTTCTACATGATAGGTGACAAAATCACTTTCGAAGTCCTTCGGCCTCCTCACACGCTTAGTTGACGGCTCAGCTTGTTCTGGTTCAATCGTTGTTTCAACATCTTCTTGGACCACATCTTCATTGAAGACTTCAGTTTCCTGCGCACCCTCATTGTTCTCCGGTACATCCGCAAGAACAATATTCTTGTGCCTTGCAAATTTGTCTTCAAAATATTCTGCGTCGCGAGATTCAATGATATGATTTGACTCAATATCAAGAAATCTCCGAGCATCGCTCTTCTCGGCATACCCCAAGAAGATTGTCTTAGTAGTCCTTGTCCCAAGCTTATGAATCTTCAGATCTGGAAGCTTGACATATGCCACACACCCCCACACTCGAATGACATTCAAGTTAGGTATGACCTTGAACCAGAGTTCATGAGGAGTAATGTTTGAAGTTGCATGAGGCACCCTATTTAAAATAAAAGTGGCCGTCAATGCAGCTTCTCTCCAGTAGCACTTAGGAAGATCCGCAGTCAACAGCATTGAGTTAATCATTTCTGTTAACGTTCTGTTCTTCCTCTCTGCTACTCCGTTTGATTGAGGAGAGTACGGAGCCGTAGTCTCATTGACAATTCCATGTTCTTTGCAGAACGATACGAATTCATGAGACCTGTACTCCCCACCTCGATCACTTCTTATTCTTTTGAGTTGTTGTCCAGTTTGCCGTCAGCTTCGGCCCTGAACTCCTTGAACTTCTCGAATGCTTCGTCTTTAGCCTTCAACAAGTAGACGAACGCATACTTTGAGAAGTCATCGATGAAAGTTATGAAATACTTCATCCCGGCCTTTGTAAAGAATTGTTTGAAGTCACAGATATTGGAGTGTACCAACTCCAGAAGATCTGTACTTCGATTAACCCGAGGAAAGGGTTTCCTTGTGATCTTTGTTTGAGCACAAACTTCACATTTCTCTACCTTACCCCCACACTTGGAGATAAGTCCTAGACTAGACATTCTGTTTATTCGTTTACAATGAACATGTCAGTCTATTATGCCACAACTTAAGAGTATAAGCAGAAGGAGTGATTGCATTAATAACATTGGACTGATTTACAAGCTTAATTTTGAACATTCCTTCGGTATAAAAAGCTTTACCGAAATATGTTCCCTTAATAGACATCACCATCTGGCCAGCATTGATGTCCATCCTGAGGCCTGCGTTGCAGAGTAGGCCTCCTGAGATCAGGTTCTTGGCGATAGCAGGTACGTGCTTCACGCCTTAAAGTGTCAGAGACTTGCCAGAAGTCGGCTTCAATACCACCGTCCCAATCCCGAGCACTTCAGCTTGTGCCTGGTTCGCCACCATAACCACTTTAGAAGTAGGTGTGTAGGTGGTGAACTACTCCTTGCTGGAGCAGACATGGCAGGTGGCTCCAGTGTCTACCCACCAGTCAGAGTCAGTCCCTACCGCATCAACCTGCGCAATCATAGCAACAACGTCAGTGATCATAGTTACCTTGCTAGGCCCTCCTTGCTCTGATTGCTTGATCTTTGTTTTGCATTCACTCTTGAAGTGGCCCTTCTTGCCACACTTGAAGCAAGCCAAATGAGACTTTGGCTTTTTTTGCTTGAAAAAAGTTCCCTTGACTTTCAGATTGTCAGGGTCCTTCTTCTTGCTGTGGGAAGCCGTCTGCTTTCCCCTTGGTTTCCTTGTATGAACCAGATTGGCGTTAGCCAATTGCTTGGACAGTGCGTCCACCTTCAGTTGAGCCCGTATCTGGTCCTTAACATAAATTTCCTGCAAGAGATCTTCAAGGCTGATCTCAAGTTTCTTCCTATGCATGTTTGCATAGAACTTGCTCCACCCAGCGGGGAGCTTCGAGACAATCCCTCCAACAACAAACTTGTCGGGGAGGGGCATCGTCTCGTCTTCCAGCTTCTGTCGCAGCTTCAGAAATTCCTTCACCGGTGGCAGCATGGACTTCTCGTCCTCAAAGAGCCATTTGTGATATTTTTCAACCACAAATATCTTGCTCCTGTTTTTGTCTTCTTCGTACAGTTTCTCCAGAGACTCCCATATGTCTCTGGCAATAGTCTTCTTACTGTAGGATTCTGCTAGGGAATCCTCCATAGCATTCAGGATAAGTAGCCTGCAAATGCTATTCTCCCTTCTCCACTTGGCCTGAAGTTTAGTAGCCGCAGTGATTGCGACAGCAGACCCAGTATCTGGAACAGTAGGTTCCTCTTCAAGAAGCACGTGATCAACGTCTCTGAGTTGAAGACTGAGATAAACCTTCCTCTTCCAGACTTGATAATGCTCTCCATCAAACTTTTCTAACTTACAAAAGTCAGTATTGAGGAGTGAAGCATTAAAGTTTTCCATCGTAGGAATATAGCTTTGAGATTGTTAGTGCCGAAGCACAATTTTTTCGATGAAAAACTGAGAAGATGAAACAATTGTAAAAATAATGTTCCAACGCAACACTTCTAGGAAGGTTGCGCAAATTTAACGAAGATCTAAGAAGATCTTGTTACAGCAGCATATGATATTACGAGAATCTAAAAAGATTTCGTAATCCACAGCAGCGAAAAAGATGACAGGCGATTGATGGATGAATATCCTGCTGGGGTGAATGATCACCGTTGCTCAAAGCTATATTCGCCCCACACGAATAGCTTCCAGGAACCAGCAAGTTCGTCGGAGAATGGAACACTCCTGCTCTTCTGACTCCTCGGATCGTACACGAACTCCCTTGCAAAAGCAACGCTGGTGCAACATTTCTCTTCTCTCTCAAGACTTATGTTTACTTGTGTTAAGAAACACTTGTAAACTTTCGTAACTCTCTGTATATGCCTGTGTATGTGCCTGTGAGAGAGAAGAGACCTTTTATAGGCTCGTGTAGCAACTGTTTGGTTAGCACAACATTCGGGACGTGGTAATGACCACTCCGAACGTGCAGTAACTGCTCAGATCATGCACATGCACGATCTGAAGCAAGTTGCGCACATCGTGCATCCCACGCGCCTTGTACACCACGCGCTGAACGCGCACTGCGCCCCTTGCGCCGCCTGCGCCACCTGCGCGCCCTGCGCCACTCGCGCAACTGGGTGCGCACCTGTACGCGCAACCTGGGCCGCGCAACCTGGCCGCGCAAGCTGGCCGCGCAACTGGCCGCGCAACATGGGCTGCGCAACCTGGCCGCTCAAGTGGCTCGCGCAACGACAGCAACTTAAGCGCAGTGCAAAGTACGCCAACAAAATGTCACATTACGCCTCATGAGCCCGAGTCCGAGTCCGAGTCGCTAACCCCCTACGGGGCTTAGCTCCCATGGAAACTAAGAATGAATGCTTTCAATTGTTTATTTAGCCTTTTTTCCATTAGAAAAATAACCCCACATGGCACACCCATGTGCACCTCCACACCACATGTGCATATCTAAAATAGCATAGCTAATATATAGAGATACAACTCCTTTGGCCTAGGACTAAAATTCCAAATGAAAAAGGTCAAAACCCAACATTTATCACGTGGCCTATCCAGTAGTTGGGGAACACATGATTATGATGCTTATGCTGTAACCACCATCTGATCCTTCCATTCGTAATAGCATTGATAATTGATAAATAAGGCAAAAGTAAACTGAAAAGGCTGTTGGAAGACCAATTTTATATCCCGGTTCAACCTGATTTCAAATTCCTTACTGGAAGATGTAGGCAAGAGGTCTAGTTATAAAACCCAGATGACTGCTAGGAGTAAGTAGCAAAACCTTGGTAGTCATGCTGGCTAAGCTCAAACCAAGGAGTTACTTGTGAAAATTATCCAAGAGGACAGAGTCAAGAAGGGTCAATGAGAAGATACTACATAGCTGGTTACTAAAGCCAATAACAACAACATAGACTTTATCACAATTTTCAGGACCTGTTATTTGTATTCTTTTCCTGCATTCTCCTTCCTTAAGGACCATTTCCTCTAACATTATCAAATACTATATACCAAATTAGACAATACCTGGCTACCTGTATCGATATGTTGGGTCCGTATACAACGACATGATAAGAGATGATACAAATATGACGACATGACACAGTTGAAAAACTAGGATACAATATGATAGATACAACAATAAATAAATATATAAATAACATTTTAATGTTAGTTTCTTTATCTAAACTAGGAACAAAAGTTAAAAACAGATTCTTTTAAAATTACATAGGAAGAAAACTATGACAAAAATGCATCCATACCTTATAGTTTCCCAGCATTGTTCCATTTTGCCAGTCTCTTATGTTCTTATTCTCCTCAAGTCATAAATTTGTTTTACATATAGAGAAGATTGTTTTGAAATAGGATGTGTTCAGAATTGTATCTGATACTTGAACTATCCAAAGTATCAAAGGTATCTGACACAACCAGATATGGGTACAACACCTTCGTTGAAGTATCATGTAACATAGATGTAGACTTTGTTATGCTAATAATATATGGCATTATAATAACTCAAAAAAATACTTCCTTTTCTTTGAGCTTTATCCACTGAACGTAGGGAAGATCAACCAAGAAGTCGCACTGTAGGTTATACTCATTGTTATGCAATATTGTTCCTTTTGACAAATATGCTATGAGTGGTAGGTGCAAACAAGCGAGAAGATTTCTAGGAAGAACCTATGTTGGTTGGTTACTACTATGGTTGTCGGTGCAGATTTTGGATTAGAGTATTAGATGGTGCTAACCCAAAAAGTACGTACATGACCTCATGTGGCCCATAGCAACCTATCTTGTTTTTTCAAACTCTTTTCTATTTTTACCAGGAACGTGATCTGACTGATTGGTCATGCAGTAAAATTCCTGCAGGTACCTATAATACCTGTACCTTTACGATATTTTCAACTAAAGGGCCCTGCTTCTACCTAAATGAACCCCCAAACCCTGTAGATAAGGCCCAAGGAATCCAGTATTTATATTATTTTTTCTGTCAAAAACTTTAAAACAAGCAAATGGGATATATTTGATAATATAAAAAAACATTTGGAACATAGTTAGCCTTGATCGGTGTAGAAAAGAATAATGGGATGATTTATTAATGAAGGGGAGTTACATATAAATAGGAGAGGCCAACCCCTCTCTCTTTTGTTCTAGGCAATGTGGGACTAAAGCCTACTACTATTATTATTAATAAACTCAACACCCTCCCTCAAGCTGGAGCATAGATGTCAATCATGTCCAGCTTGTTACATAGGAATTGAACCCGATGACCCAAAAGAGGCTTTATGAAGGTATCGGTTATTTGATCACCGGTCCTCACATGGTGAAATTTTATCATCCCTTTTGTGTACTCATCACGGACAAAGTGGATGTCGATTTCAATATGTTACCTGTACCTTTACGATATTTTCAACTAAAGGATCCTGCCCCCAAACCCTGTAGATAAGGCCCAAGGAATCCAGTATTTATATTATTTTTTCTGTCAAAAACTTTAAAACAAGCAAATGGGATATATTTGATAATATAAAAAAACATTTGGAACATAGTTAGCCTTGATCGGTGTAGAAAAGAATAATGGGATGATTTATTAATGAAGGAGAGTTACATATAAATAGGAGAGGCCAACCCCTCTCGCTTTTGTTCTAGACAATGTGAGACTAAAGCCTACTACTATTATTATTAATAAACTCAACACCCTCTCTCAAGCTGGAGCATAGATGTCAATCATGTCCAGCTTGTTACATAGAAATTGAACCCGATGACCCAAAAGAGGCTTCATGAAGGTATCGGCTATTTGATCACCGGTCCTCACATGGTGAAATTTTATCATCCCTTTTGTGTACTCATCACCGACAAAGTGGATGTCGATTTCAATATGTTACCTGTACCTTTACGATATTTTCAACTAAAGGGTCCTGCCCCCAAACCCTGTAGATAAGGCCCAAGGAATCCAGTATTTATATTATTTTTTCTGTCAAAAACTTTAAAACAAGCAAATGGGATATATTTGATAATATAAAAAAACATTTGGAACATAGTTAGCCTTGATCGGTGTAGAAAAGAATAATGGGATGATTTATTAATGAAGGGGAGTTACATATAAATAGGAGAGGCCAACCCCTCTCTCTTTTGTTCTAGGCAATGTGGGACTAAAGCCTACTACTATTATTATTAATAAACTCAACACCCTCCCTCAAGCTAGAGCATAGATGTCAATCATGTCCAGCTTGTTACATAGAAATTGAACCCGATGACCCAAAAGAGGCTTCATGAAGGTATCGGCTATTTGATCACCGGTCCTCACATGGTAAAATTTTATCATCCCTTTTGTGTACTCATCACGGACAAAGCGGATGTCGATTTCAATATGTTTCGTCCTTTCATGAAATACATGATTGGTAGCAATATGGATAGTAGACTTATTATAACACTACATATCTGTTGTGTTCGATCCTGCTTCTTCTTCCAATTCTTGTAGAAGATGTTTCATATATAACACCTCTGCTGTGCCATGAGCAATGGCTCGATACTCTTCTTCTGAACTTCACCTGGCTATTACATTCTGCTTCTTGCTCTTCCACGATACCAAGTTTTCGTCAATGAATACCGAGTAGCCAGACATAGACCGTCGATCTGTCAGACTTGCACCCCAGTCAACATCAGTAAAGCACTCAACACGAATGTGTCTATGATTCTCCATTCGAAAGCCTTTTTCTGGATTCTTGACTAGATAGCACAGAATTCTGAGAACTGCCTGCTAGTGTGGAACTCTTGGAGAAGCCATAAATCTACTTGCAACACTAACTGCGAAAGAGATGTCCGGACGAGTCATGACTGCCAAGTAGTTGAGTTTTTCAACTACTCGTCGATACTGATCTGGATTGGTCATCAGGACCCCCTCGTCTGGAAGTAACTTAGCCCCTGGATCCATAGGTGAGGTTGCTCCCTTAGCTTGCATCATTCCTGCATCATTCAATATGTCCAGTACATACTTCCTTTGAGACATTATAATGTCCCGCTTACCCCGTGTGACCTCAATGCCCAAGAAATAGTTCAATGATCCCATATCCTTGGTTTGAAATTGTTCTCCTAGAAATTTCTTGAGGCCTGCAATACCCTGGCTGTCGTCTCCCGTGATTACAGTATCGTCAACATAGACACCCAGTAGTATCCTTCCAGCTGATGTCTGTCGGTAGAATACTGAATGATCCTTCTTTGATTGACACATGTTAAACTGAGTAACATGTGTAAATCGACCAAACTATGCACGAGGTGATTGTTTTAGACCATAGAGAGCCTTCCGCAGATGACACACTTTACCCTCCCTTGCAACGAATCCGGGAGGTTGCATTACATATACTTTTTTATCAAGATCCCCGTGGAGGAAAGCGTTCTTGATATCCAGCTAGAGCAATGACCAGTCATAGCGAACAGTCAAGGCCAAAAGTACACGAACAAACGTCATTCTGGCAACTGGAAAGGTCTCAAAATAATCCTCACCATAGGTCTGAGAATATCCGTTGGCCACCAGACTAACTTTTAGGCGATCAAGAGGGCCAGGTTTCACCTTGATCTTGAACACCCATTTACAACCTACTGCCTGTTTACCGGATGGTAAATCGACCAAGTCCCAAGTATGGTTTTTCTGGAGAGCTTTCATCTCCTCGTTCATAGCAGCACGTCAACCGGGATGTTTGAGACTCTCCTCAGCGTTTTTGGGAATATGAATTCCATCAATAGTAGCCACCAGAGACTGAGTATGACTTGTAAGTCCTTTGTAGCTGTCAACATACAAGGGATGATCACGACATGCACGACGAGGACGAGTTGCAGGCGGAGAAGGCGGAACTGCTGGTGGAATAGGCGGAGCTGCTAGTGGAATAGGTAGAGACGAATCAGTAGAGCCAGAGGAGGATGACTCTGTAGGCATCATTGGCGATGTTTGTGCAGGTGACGTTAGCCAGACTGAATTGGTGTCTCCGGACTATCGGACCGGAGAACTGGCTCGGTAAGGGAGGACACCCGTACGGGGGGCTATTGTGTTTGATCAGAAAATATCAAGAAATTCTCTTCTGGATAAAGTTGGGGAACCGAATCCATTGTTTGTGGAAGTGGAGGAAATTCGGTTTCAACAAAGGTAACATCCCGAGTGAAAAAATATCTTTATAAGACGGAGAAAAAATACCGATACCCTTTCTGATCTTTAGGATACCCAAGGAAAATACATTGTATTGCCTTAGGATCTCGGGTATCCCGAACATAGCATAAGCAGCCAAAAATTCTGAGAGGCAGAGAAAATGGCTCTCGTCCTGGATATAGCCTGGAAAAGGGAGTATTACCATTGAATACTGACGATGGCATGTGATTAATAAGATAACAAGCGGTAAGAACCGCATCAGACCAAAATCTCTTGGGAGTACGTGCATGAAACATAAGAGCATGCATTGTTTCCAAGAGAGCGATTTTTGCGCTCAGTCACACCATTCTGTTGTGGTGTGTACGGACAAGAAGTTTGGTGGATGATGCCATTGCGGGCCAGATGACTATCGAGCTCTTAAGATAAATAATCACAACCATTGCCACTCCGAAATTTTTTAATTGGAACACCAAATTGTGGTTTTATTTCGGCGTAAAAATTGCACCAAATTTTAAATAATTCGGAATAATTTTTTTATCAGATAAACAAAAGTGACATGCGAGTAATCATCAACAATTGTAACAAAGTAATAAAAACCTTTTATTGATTCAACCAGATATGGCCCTATACATCAGAATGCACCAACTCGAAAGGAGCGGATGCAATTTATTATGACTCACCGGATAGGGAACCCGATGATGCTTAGCCAAACTACACGACTCACAATGAAAGGAAGCATTGATATCTAAAGAAGGGTATATTTTCTGGAGAGTTTGGATAGATGGATGGCCTAACTGACAATGTAACTCGAAAGGTCGAGTTTCACACCGGCACAGACAATAAAAGAAGGTACGTCAAACAAATACAAACCTCCAGTCACTTGTCCCTTACCGATAGTCTTTCCAGTTTTCAGGTCCTGAAAAATACAACCATCAGGAAAAAAATGTTACCGAGCAATGCAGTTCACGAGTAAGTTGACTAATTGAAATTAAACTGAACGGGTTCCCAGGTGTAAGCAATACATAATTGAGTGACAGTCCAGAAGAAAGACTGACACTTTCACGTCCTTGGACTGTCAAGGAACCTCCATTGGCAATAGTAATGCCAGAAACACGACGGACAAGGACATAATTATATATCATACCTGCGTCACCAGTCATGTGAGCAGACGCATCAGAGTCATTTACCCACTGCTTTAGCTTTACTATACATGCTGCTGAGTATCCGACTGTGGATTCAGACGTGGAAGCGTTACCACGACGTTGAGCCTGAAAATCAAGGAACTCTGTATATGAATCTGAAGTCATCTAAACAGATCGAACACCATTATCAGGAGCATCAGTTGTGATATTAGCAGCAGGTAATTTAGTGCATTGCTAGTAGAAATGGTTAAGCTGACCACAATTAAAACATGTGCGTGGTCGTCCTCCATTGCGACCACCATAACCATTACCACGGCCCCCATCACAACCATTATTGCGGCCACCACGTCGTCCACCACGACCACCATTAATGCCTGTATGAGTAGCACCAAGAGCAGAGCGATCAACAAGTGCATCATCCGGAGTCGTCTCTATGACTTTTGCTGCTCGAAGGACACGATAATGTGCTTCCATTAAAGATGAAACTTCAGATCAAGTAATGATCTGAGATCGAGCAGAGTTCGCATCAGGACGTAGAGAGGCAAGATACGCCATAACATGAAGTTGTTCACGTTGAGCCCTAGCTTCATTGATATCTGTTGTTAGGGGCAATATACGATCAACCTCATCAGACATAGCTTTAAATGTCTTGAAGTGATCCTTATGAGATTTCTCTCCCTGGTTTGCTATGTATATGCCAGCGACGGAGTCATAAATGCGAGACAAATCGTGTTTACCATCAAACGTCGTTGCTAGGATCGTCCATAATTCCTTAACGGGGTCCGTGTTCTGAACCATATCTTCCACCGATGGTTCCATGGAGTTCATCAACTGTGTAAACAGTTGACTATTATCAATCTTCCATTGCTCAAAAGATGAGTTCAGTCTTTGCGGGGGGGGGGGGGGGGGGGGATGTTTGGACACCGCATCCATAGAAGCGTCTTCTCGACCTTCTTACGCCATGTCGAGTATCCTTCTGGTCCGTCCAATTTTCGATCAACAAGTCGAATTGAGGAAATCGTTCTACTAGTGTCCATTGGTCCCGTCATTGCGTTCCCAACGCTAGTACCAATATCACTGGCATGCGTCCCAGTGCTATCCATCCCTCAGATATCGGTTTCAAGTGTCGGAAAAAAAATGTCGGTCACAGCAATATCCACAGTAGAGATGTGGATCACACAAGTCAGGATAGAGAGGACACCCTCGAGGCAGATCCTGATGTGAAGATCAAGCAAGAAAACAAAGAACCATGCAAGACAACCATCGTGTCTGCTCTTTGTTAGCCTTCCCGAAGCCAATCGTTGGAGAGTCAGAGGTTCCAACATGTTTCCTCTGAAATGTCCAAGTCAATGGCCAACTTTGAGAATCAGAGGTTCCTGTAAACAACCATGTTATTTACCCTCGAAGATTTCCAAGTTAATTGTTTAGGGCAGATGTTCCTGCAAACAAATTTGTTGTTTACCATCTGTGAATCCCAAAAGATCAATGTTGGAAAGTCAGAGGTTTCTGCAAACAAACTAATGTTTACCCAATGAGGATCGCAACATTTTTATATATTTCTTTTTTTATTATTTTTTTTTCCAAAAACTTAGGATTTGGAGGGGAGTGGGCGGCGGCTAGGGTTAGGGTTTACACCCATGTGGGGGGGGGGGAGAGATCGCCGGATGGCGGCAGTAGCACCAGCAGCGCTGGTAGCAATAGCAGCACCGAGGGGGGGGGGTCGCCGGAGGGGCAGCACCAGCAGCTCGCCGGGGGGGGGGGGGAGGCAGCAGTAGAAGGGGAACGAGGCTGGTAGGGGTGTGGGCAGGACTGGTAGGGGGGTGGCGGCTGTGGTGGTGGTGGGGTTTTAGGTTTAGGGTTTTTTTCTTTTCTTTTGTGGAGAGTGATAAAGAGGTGGATGGATTATGGTTCTAATACCATGTAGAAAAGAATAATGGGATGATTTTATTAATGAAGGGGAGTTACATATAAATAGGAGAGGCTAACCCCTCTCTCTTTTGTTCTAGGCAATGTGAGACTAAGGTCCACTACTATTATTATTAATAAACTCAACAAACGGAACCCTTTCAATTCATCTTCTGATTGGATTGTTCATTTATTTGTGATCATATCTACCTCACGCAGCATGGAGCTGTATGATTCAAAGGAAAGGGGATTAGTGAATAGATCATTAGCTAGTGTTAACTATTAGTTATTATATTAAATTACAAATGTGTAACTTCATAATTTATGACTCAGTACATGTGTAATCATATTTTCTATATTAAGACAATTGACATTAATGGATTTAGAATTTGGCATACAGGAAAAAGAGACAAAATTGGGCTAGTGATGCTTGTGGATAAATCGTTAAAATTCTAAATCCATTAATGTCAATTGTTAGAAATATGATTATATAAGTACTGAGTCATAAATTATGAAGTTACACATTTGTAATTTAATATAATAACTAATTAGTTAACACTAGCTAATGATCTATTCACTAATCCCCTTTCCTTTGAATCATACAGCTCCATGCTGCGTGAGGTAGATATGATCACAAATAAATGAACAATCCAATCAGAAGATGAATTGAAAGGGTTCCAATTGTTGAGTTTAGCGTATCAGATGTAAAAAGAGCATGACATACAATAATATTAGTTAATTTAGTATTATGATAGGATATTATTAATGTTATTCATGCATATGCAGCCTAAGTAGGATTCAAAATAAGACAATTTGTTGGAATATATGGATGGTTTGATTCAAGGAGTACTTGGAGGAGAAAAATTATAAATCGAAGCAAACTTAAATGGGGAGCTAAGAAGCACATACACTCCAAAATTCATGTTATGTCCTTGTTATGTTAGACATATGTATCAGACACGCTACATACACTCCGAAATACATTAGGACGCACCTAAATATGTGTCGATCCGTGTCATCGTGTTTGAAATGTGTTGTCAAATTCGTGTTTGTGCAACACAAATAGGGGGTGATGATTATGATAGTGAGAATGAGGTTATGGATATTAAGTTAGGAATGAAGGAGCGTTAAAATTCTTGATTTTGTAGTGTCATATAACCTTATAGTAGTAAATACTTGTTTTAGGAAGAGCGATAAACATTAATATTTTTAAAAGCGGATGCAACATTATCCAAGTTGATTACTTTAGGAAGGTTTGATAGACTATCATGTAAGGATTGCAAACTTATACCAAGAGAGAGCTTAGCAACTCAACATAGATTGGTGGTCTTGGATATTAATATTAAGAAATTAAAAAGAACAAATAGAATAGACAAGACTGAGAATTATATGATAGAACTTTAAAGGAGAAAATTTAGTACTATCTAAGGATAAACTGATAAAGAAAGGCAGATGGAACATAGAAGAAGATTCTAATGCTATGTAGGATAATATGTCAATTTGTAGCAAGAAAGCAGCAAATGAGATTCTAGGAGTTTCTAAATGCAATAGTTGGACTTCGAGAGGAGTTGGTGGAAAGAGGTAGTGCAAAATATAATCGAGGGAAAAAGGTTTCTCATTAAAGATTTACAAAAGTATAAAAATGAGGAGAACCTTGAGAGAAATGGACTAGTGAAGAAGAAAGCTAAGAAAGTAATTAGTAAAGCTAAATATAAAGCTTATGATTATTTATATAGGCGGTTAGAAAGTGAGGGTGAAAAAGATATTTATAGTAAAGGAAGAATAGAGACCTAGGTAACATCAATGTATCAAGAGAAAACCAAAGGTACTACTAAATGCTTAATTTAGATATAAAGCAAGTTAGCTACTGGTCATATTTCTATTGTCGTAAAATTATAATCTCTGAAGTTTTGGATGCTTTAAAGAAAAATAAAAATTGAAAAGTGGTAGGACTTAATAATATTCCTATTGAGGTTTTGATATGTTTAGGTGAAAAATGATTGATGTGGCTTACTAATTTGTTCAACCCAATCATAAGAAGAACATGCCTAATGAATGGAGAACTAATATCAATACCTATAGATAAAAATGAGGGATATATTCATAATTGTTACAATTATTAAGGAATTAAGCTTATGAGCCATACCATAAAGCTATGAGAGAAGATAATTGAGCAAAGATAAAGAAAAGAAACTAAAATATCACATAATCAATTTGGTTTTATGCTGGAAAGATGTACTATGGAGCTATTTACTTATTAAGAAGATTGATAGAAATATTTAGAGAGAAAAAGAGAGATTTGCATATGGTTTTTATTGCCTTAAAGAAAGCTTATGATAGAGTTCTTGGGAGATGTTGTGGAATTTGGAGAAGAAACAAGTTCCTAGTAGCTATATTGAGATTATTATGGATATGTACGATGAAGTTACGACAATCGTGCGAACCATAGGAGATAGTAATCTGTTTCATATTACCCTTAAATACATCAAGGATCGACATTAAGTCCTTACCTTCTTGTAATAGTTATGGATGAAATTACTAGGCATATCCAGGTTGAGGTTCCATGTTGTATGAAGTTTTGCTAATAGATATTGTGTTGGTTGATAAGGGTAGAGAAGGGTTAGAAGCCAAAATAGAAACATGGAGGGAAACTTTGGAATCTAAAGGTTTTAAAATTAGTAGGACAAAACAGAGTATATGAGATGTAACTTCAACCAAAGGTAAAGAAAAATGGTGGAGGAATACATATAGATGGACAACTGATATCTAAGAGTGATAGTTTTCGGTATATACGATCAATCATTCATCATGACATAGAGGTTGAGAAGGTTGTTATGCATATAATTAAACATGCATATAACTAAAATCAGGTTTGAAATGAATTTGTTTTTGGAGTACTTTGTGATCGGAAGATACCTTTCAAGTTGAAAGAAAATCCTATAAGACAAGACGAATATAAGCTTCATGGATCGATGTGTTGGGCGATTAAGAAATATGCCTAAAAGAATTAGTGTAGCATAAATGAAAAAGCTAAGGTGGATGAGTGACAATACATTAAGAAATGTGATAAGAAATGAATGTATCTGTTGAAAATTAAAGGTGGCACCAATTGCGAGCAAAATGAGAAAAACCCATCTTAGGTGGGTTGTGGATGTGCATCGTAGAATAGTAAATGCTCTTGTAAGGAGGAACGATAAGATAGTACTTGAAAGAGCCTGTAGAGTGTAGACTAGAGGTAGGCCAAAATGAACATGAAGTGAAGTCCTAAAGAAGGATACGGTCTTTGTTAGTGTTACTCCTTAAGAGAATTCAATGGAAGAAAATGATTCAAACAACCGAACCCCAAATATTTGGGGTAAAGACTTTTTTGTAATAAGACAATTGGCTTATGTTCATACTATTTCTGATTGACACAAGATCACAAAATCATATTGTAGATCATATAATAAGATCTAGTCCATTCATGGCATTTGATCTAATAAATTGCCCTCATATTGTAGATCATATAATAAGCTTTAGCCCATTCTTTGATCTAAATAGAATGCCCTCTCATGTATATCATGTCAAGTGCTTGGATAATGACAACCAAACTTTACCATCATAGCTACAATGACTTTAGCTTCCTCTCTTATTTTTCTAGCACAAGAGGGGTCACATGGACATTCAAGATAAGATACCATACATGGGAACTGCTAGAAGATAATTATTTGAATGGCGATGGCATACGACAGAGTATCATTTGGTGAAAGAAAAAGGCATCCCAAAGGGTCATGTGGTAGTGTCAACAGGACTAGTTCCAAGTGTAGAAGCTGTTTTAAATGGACAAGTTACAACTCAAGCAGGTTGGCTTTGGCTAAGGTGTACTTCAAGTCAACAAAAGCTACCCCAATAAACAAACAAGAAAGCTAACTGCCAGAACCAAACTAGCAAACTTACTAATTTTCACGCTGCCGTGCTGGAATATATCGACAAAGATAAGGTTCCACAAAATTTGAAAAAACCAAGATTTATTTATTTGAGCAAATCTTTTGCTATATATACGTCATATCTTGTGCAAATCAGGCTGATATGGTTTCATTGGTTTCGTATTGCCTGGTAGATTTTGGTAATACCCACCCACTCACTCCCACCACACACTTTTTGTAGTATTACTCATGTTCAACTATGGAGTGCGACAATAAAGGGGCTGGCTCAAAAGAGTTCATATTGCAACAACTATAGTGTACCGATATACCATACAATGACATTTTTCCAGCAACTTTGGGCCAGAAGCATTCCGCATTAACTATACTAGGGCATATTGTCGGTATGCAGTTTGGTCGGGTGTTGGTGTGCATGTTAGATTATATGGTTATTTTCAATGGTACGGATTGCTTATGATTGAAGTTTGGGATAGCTATATTAGAATTTTTCCTAACCTTAATCTGGTGTGCTTGAAGGAAAAATGAGGCTTTACTTGTGAGAACTTGGAAGCCGTAAGGGAAGTTGGAGAGATCTCGTCGAGGAAGGGTTTCATGATATGATATTGTTTGTGAAACTCTTGTAAAGTTTTCTTTCGTGAATCAGTAAAATTTTCTACCCTTATCCTATTGACGTAGGTCGATTTTGGCCGAATCACGTTAGATATTTGTGTGTTTATGCTTGTGTGCTATTATTTCAGTTTTTATGCCTTGTTAATGATGGAACTAGGGATCCCCAGGACCACATATTGGTGTGCATATCGATCAATAAAACATGAACATGTTTAACATGTGATCTAACCCTTCAATGACGGAAACTAGCGTTCACGAATTATACCTGAAGCGATGAGAAGTAGACGGTGGTTTTCAGCGATGTCGATTAGTCAGTAACCTCAAGATCTTCTGCTGTATTTATTCCTTGGGTTGGACGTCGTGTGGACGGCAATCTCCTAACCTTTTCTTCTCCTTGGCTGACCTTTCTTTCTCTCCTTACGTGAAGAAGAATTTAGAGAGTTACTTTTTTCTGATGTATATAGCGGCCAAAGAATAAAGAATATATATAGGCTACAGCAGGGACTATGAGGATAAATTATGGTTAGGTCTGCTAACGGATTTAGGTATCCCGTGTTCAGCCCGAACACACAACCCAGATCCATTAACAATAGCTCGGTCCACTAAAGAGTTATTGTTGCACTACCTTCCTAATCCCAAATTACGTTTATGAGCTTCTTATTATATGCCTGTTCGTCTCCCCATGTTAAAATATCAAATGTCCATCGATCAAAATAAGTTAGTGACAACTATATTGATCGACATCTTTTATCCTTAAGTAGTACCATTCAACCATTCAACTTTATTTGTCATGTCGGATATAATTCACCTGCAGGGTTTACATGACAATCCTTATGACCTTCTTAAGGGGACATTATTAACTCGATGTATCGGGACATGGATTTTTTTATAATCAACAACCCATTATACACACAATGTCATTACCCAATGCATAGAGGTTGACCCATAATGAATCTCACTCTTTTATGAGTCAAAGTAATACACACCGCGTATACATGTATGTTGTTATATCTGGATTAAGAGCACAAGCATCCATAATAACAAAGATGTTTGTTCCCTTATGCAGTCAGTACAAATAGAACAACCTCAAGTGGTCCTGTTCAATAACCACAAAGTGCACTAGTGTAAACCTATAGTCAAGATAGAATAATACCAGATTACACTACAACCTTACCAATGGTTTGTCCAAATCCATCTAGGTTGTGAACCATTTATATATACTATAGGAAACTGATAATATGATCTTTTGTATGTCACCACACACCATATTATCTACAATGTAGAATATCACACTTGCATTAACATATAACAAATATAATATGCAAATATTCGTCCATATGATTCTTATTAAAAAAATAAGAAAATATAGTTAATACAAAAGTGATACTTTTAGTATATAATCCTAACAATCTCCCACTTAAAGTCAAAACATTGCTTTTTAGTATACTGTTACAAATAAATCTTCCACTTATACTTAAAGCCATGCTGCCATGCATCTGACTCCCATTCCCTTAACATGACTATCAAAAGCCTTAGCCGGTAAGCTCTTTGTAAAGAGATTAGCTAGGTTGTCTGCTGATGCTATCCTGGTCACAAGAACATTTCCTCTCTTTACGATATCTCGTATCAGGTGGTACTTGCGCTCAATGTGTTTTTGTCTTATGGGCTCGTAGTTCCTTCGAGTTTGCTACTGCATCACTATTATCACAATAAAGTATAATAGTCTTAGGCAAACTAGGTACCACATCCAAGTCCAATAGGAAGTTTCTGAGCAAAATTGCTTCTTTGGCTGCCTCAGAGGCTGCCACATACTCGGCTTCCATGGTGAAATTAACAATACATTTTTGCTTGATGCTTCTCCATACTATGGCTCCACCTCCCAAGGTAAATACATAACATGAGGTAGATTTTCTGGAATCCCTATCTGACTGAAAATCTGAGTCTGTATACCCCAAGGGCACTAAAATATCTGCCTGGTAAACTAGCATATAATCTCTAGTCCTTTTCAGGTACCTCAGTCCAGTGACATTGTCATGGGTTAGACTAATATCTGCTAACCATGCCAACGACAAAGCAGATGTCTGGTCTCGTACATAGCATTGCGTACATTAAGTTTCCTACTGCCGAAGTATAAGGAACCACTTTCATGTCATCTATCCCTTTAGGTGTCCTCGGACACTGCTCCTTTGATAGAGCTATCTCATGCCTAAAAGGTAAGAAACATTTTTTAGAATTTTGGATACTAAATCGAGTTAGTACAATATCAATATAGGTAGTTTGAGATAAATTCAACATCCTTTTCTTGCGATCTCATAGAACTTTGATCCCAAGGATGTGACCTACTTCTTCATAGTCATTCATATCAAATTGTTTGGATAAATATACCCTTACTTTAGATAACACCTTCACATTGTTTCCAATGGGCAAGATGTCATCCACGTAAAGTACTAGGAATACCACCACGTTTCCGTCAAACTTTTTGTATACACATGATTCATCCGGACATTGATCAAATCCATAGAATTTTATCACCCGATCAAAACGGATGTTCCAAGATCTAGAAGCTTGCTTAAGTCCATAAATGAACTTCTTGAGCTTACAAACAAGATGCTCTTGCCCTTTTCAATGAACCCATCTGGTTGTTTCATATAGATGTTTCCCTCAAAACTTCCATTCAGGAAAGCTGTCTTGACATCCATTTGCCAAATCTCATAATTGAAATGAGCTGCAATAGATAAAAGAATCCTTCTAGACTTAAGCATGGCTACTGGTGAAAATGTTTCCTCATAATCAATACCCTCTTTCTGAATAAAACCTTTTGCATCAAGCCGTGCTTTAAAGGTTTCACCCTTACTGTCTGCTCCTTTTTTTTCTCTTATAGACCCACTTGCATCCAATAGCTTTTACACCAGTGGGTGGTTCTGCAAGCTCCCAAACCTTATTAGAATCCATTGATTCTATTTCCGATATCATTGTTTTTTGCCATGTTTCTGCACCTTTATCTTAGAGTGCTTCATTATAGGTGCATGGATCATATTCTTGTTCCTCAGGGATGTAAGTCTGATGACTCTCCTAAGAACGTAAATCTATCATGTTGCATCACAATCCTCCCACTATAACGAGGCACTATAGGTTGTGGTGTAACATTTGTGATACGTTGTATAGTTACTTGTGGTTCCTCCTCGTGTACTGTTGGTATTGAAGTATTAGGTGTCTCTCTCAAATCTTCTAAAATAACTTTACTCATGGGTTTATGGCTCATCACATAGTCTTTCTCTAAGAATCGGACATTGGTGCTAACAATGAACTTCTGATCCTTAGGACTATAAAATAGACCTCCTTTCGTTCCTCTTGAATAACTACAAACAAGCGTACTTCTGTACGAAATTCTAACTTATCTGTTTTTCCATTCAACACATGTGCTGGACTACCCCAAATTCGAACATGTTTCAAATTGGGCTTTCGCCCGGTCCACAACTCTATAAGAGTAATAGGTACTGACTTAGAAGATACCAAGTTCAGAATATAAGCTGCAGTTTCTAAGGCATATTCCCAAAAGGAATCTGGTAAATCTGAATAACTCATCAATGATCTAACCATCTCCATAAGAGTCATATTCCTTCTTTCTGCTACACCATTATGCTAGGGTGTTCGAGGGTGCAGTCAATTGGGATGTAATTCCAGCCTCTGATAAGTAATTCCTAAACTTTCCAAAAAGGTACTCGCTACCACGATCTGAACGCAATAATTTGATACATTTTCCATGCCGTTTTCTGTTTAGGTCTTGTACTCTTTTGTATTTGTTAAAGCGCTCAGACTTACGACACATCAAGTAAATGTATCTATATCTTGAATAATCGTCAATGAATGTGAAAAAATTCAAAGCTACCTCTACCCTGGATAGTCATGGACCCACACAAATCATAATGAACCAATTCCAACACATCTTTAGCCCTAGACCCCTTTTGCCTTAAAAGATCTCTTGGCCATTTTACTTTCTAAGCATGATTCACAGACTGGAGTGCCTCCACTTTCAATGAACTCAAAGGTCCTTCTGTAACCAGTCTTTGAATCATTCTTAGGTTAACATGGCCTACTAACAAGTGCCAAATATATGTTTGGTTCATACAAGAAGGTTCTTTTCTCTTATTTAAGTTAGAAGAAGTAATATTCATTTCCGTAAGTTACACTGTGGGTGAAATATGATTAATGGCATACAAATTATTTACTAATGCACCTGAACAAATAAGATGCTTATTTTTTAATAACAATATTATCATTAAAATAAATTGAATATTCATCCTTAACTAGCCTAGAAACAAAAATCATAGTCCTTCTAAGTGAAGGCGTATAAAGACAATCTCTCAATGCCGAAGACTTATTTCTAACAAAAGATAAAATAACGTCTCCTACTGCACCGGCTGCAACTTTTGTAGCGTCACACATGAACAATCCTCTCTCTATCACTAAGCCGTCTGGTTTCCTGGAACCCCTGTAATGAATTGTAGACATGATTAGTGGCTCCTGTATTTACACACTAGGTGCCGTTATATAATACCGCTAAACATGTTTCAACTACTAGTAAATGAGATATACCTTCTTTGTTCCCTTGTTTGAAAAGTGGACAACCACTCTTCCAATGTCCTGACCCTTTGCACTTGAAACACTTGCCTTTCGGCTTTTTCACAGTGCATTGAGGTCCCATGTCATTCTTTGCTGAATTTGCTTGTTTCTGAATGTTATTCTTCTTCTTACTGTCTTTGGCTTAGAAGTAGAAGCCTTTTTAGTAACATAAATATGACCATTCTGCCTAAAGAGAGCTTCAGCATCATGTAGTTCTTTCGCAAGTTCTGCCAAACTATACATAACCTTTTGTTCATGTTGTAGTTAAGGCAAAACGAGTCAAAACTTTTAGGCAGAGTCTCAAGAATGATATTGACCTAAGTTATCCCATCGATTTCAGCTCCAAGGATCTTCATCTCATTCAGATGACTCATCATCTTGAGAACATGATCTATTACTGGCGCCCTTTCAGCCATGGTCGTATTCATCAAACTCTTCATAGCAAGCTGTCTAGCTGGCCTACTCTGATGTCCGAAGAGCTCCTTGAGGTTATACATCAAGTCATAAGCTGCAGCCATGGCCTGATGCTGATGTTGCAGTCAGTGTTCTAAATTTCGCCGCCGCACCGAAAACCCCCTAGGCGGCGGTCCTAGGTGGGTTTCGGCCGTAGGCGGCCTATTTAGCCAATTTTTTTGAAAATTTCAAAAAATAAAAATAAAATTCATATTTGACAAAAAAAATAAAATACTTACCTGTCGCCGCCACCGTCATAGACGTAGCCGTCGCCGCCGCGGCCTCCGACTGCTGGTGGTGGTGGATGCTACTTTGTTGCTGCTGTTGCTGAGGAGAGGAGAGGAGAGGAGAGGAGAGGAGGGGAGGGAGCGGAGGAGGAGAGGAGAGGGGGGGGGGGGGAGAAGTCTGCTGCTGCAGATTCTCTCTCCTCTCCTCCCCCTTATATTTTAGGGGTGCAACTCGGGCGGGTTGGGTCGGGTTTGAGGTCAACCCGAGCCCAACCCGATAGATCATATGCCTAGTCCGAGCCCAAGTCCGACCCGACTTCGGATTCAACATATGAAGCCCAAGACCAAGCCCGGAGGATCGGGTTAGGCTCGGGTTGGGTTGGGTCCATCGGGTTTATCGGACTCTAATATAATATTTGAAATAATTTTAAACAAGAGTAATATTAAATGCATAATCAAATAGCAATCAAGCCTCAATCATTACAAAATAAAACTGAAATGAGATTTAGGACAAGGAGGTGAAGAGTTCGGGTAAAAAAATTATAGTTTAAACTTTTTATTTAAGTAGTATGAAACAATATATATATAAATTATATGTATGTCGGGTTTCGGGTTCATCGGATTACCCAACACATGAACCCAAGCCCAACCCGATTTTTGATCGGGTTCAAATATTTTAACCCGAGCCCAAGCCCGAACCCGAATATCTTCAACCCTAACCCAACCGATTAACGGGTTTACCCGATCGGGTTCGGATTTAGCCCGCCCAAGTTGCACCCCTATTATATTTTGTTTTTCCTAAGTAAAAAAAAATGAAGAAAAAAACAAAAACAAAAACAAGGGGGAAAAAAAACTTGTGTTTAAAGGTTATATATAGGTTATTTATATATATATACACATGAGCAAAATAAAAAATAAAAAAAATCGGCGCCTAGGCGCTAGTTGGGTCCTCGACGCACCGATTCCGCCTAGCGAAATCTATAACATTGGTTGCAGCACATTTGATGTAGATGCCAGAATGAAAATACTACACCATCTCATCTGCCTTTATCCACTTCTTATAAGCCTCTTTGGCCTCTTCATCAGAATTAACATCAGGCTTAGGTGGGTATTCCTCATTTAGTACAAATTTGTACTCTTCAACAGTTAAGACAATATCCAAGTTAAGTTTCCAGTCAATGTAATTAGGGCCAGTAAGTTTGTTTCCTTAAGAATCACCATAAGTGGACTGAAATAACCCATTTTTTTGAAATACTGAGAATCGCATAAACAACTATTATATAGGGCAATTTTTTTTGAATTAAATAAATATTGATTCCCTCAAAACAATAAAAGATTCACCTTAAACACCGTGAATTTAGTATGCCACGATAGTGTGGATGTATATAAATTCAATATTTGTTTAAGGAGGTTTTTTTTAAATTTTATTATCATGTCAAATTAACTTTATGACAAATAAAATTAATTTGTTGGTTTTGCTTTGATTCTACAAATAATAGCAGTGACTCTGATGGAGAGGATACCATTATTTGTATCTAAGTGTAAGTGTACACCATTACTTAATACTAAGTCCATTACTTCGTAATGAGTTCCTTCATATGGAGAAGTGAACACACACTAGGTAACTTTCTATAATTAACCCAAATGAAGTATGTACTGGTGATCCGTAACTAGACTCATCCAATATGGGGGAAGGCACTAAAGCCAACACACAAGTATAATTACATCACCTACATACTAGTAATGGAGACCATGTGATTTATTCTAAACAAAATCTCTCTCCCACTTAGTTATTTAGCAATGGGATTTTTTTCTATTAGTTGATTTATGTCCATGTTGTCCATTATTAGTGCGGGCTCAGTTTATAATAATAGTGCGGGCTCAGTTTATAATAAACATCCACAAAACAACAAATATGCATAACAGAATAAGCAAATATAGCAATAAAGGAAAATAAAAATCCAACTATTATGGCCATATATCCTACTTCTTCCTCAACTGTGTTGGATCCAGAATGTTGTGCTGTGCAGAGTTAATCCCGATCAGGTTGCGAGGATCAGGACAATGCCCCGAATTTTTTAAGGTTTTGGCTATAAATTCCTTCATCGAAAATCATCCGACTGCCTCCGGACTGCTAAAAACAGCATCTCGTCCCGTATAAAAAAAGCCATCACGACAGACTGATAAAATTTTAAAATTACATCAATCCTATAACTCTCGAAGGAGTTTACACATAATCTAGATTGAAGAAAATTAAATAAATAAGCACGACCAACCCTCGTGATCTTAGTTACATCCATGAATAATAATAGCCACGACAAGCCGTGGGTTTAAATCACATAAATAAAAACATGCAATCAGACAATAATAGTTGGATCTAAGATGCCTGCAAAACCGAGTCAGAACAGATTTACATCTATTGACAATTTTTCGATACAAGTTTTATTGGACAACATGGATTTATCAATCGATACGCAGATACAATATCAGTTCTGATACCAATTGATGGAACTAGGGATCCCCAGGACCACGGATTGGTGTATATACCGATCGATAAAACATGAACATGTTAACACATGATCTAACCCTTTAATGGCGGAAACTAGGGTTAATGAATTATGCCTGAAGCAATGAGAAGTAGATGATGGTTTTCAGCGAACTCGATCAGTCAGCGACCTCAAGATCTTCTGTCGTATTCCTTCCTCTGGTTGGACGTCATGTGGGCGACGATCTCCCAACCTTTTCTTTTCCATGGCTGACCTTTTTTTCTCTCCTTACGAGAAGAACAAATTTAGAGAAAGTTGCTCTTTTCTGATGCATATGACGACCAGAGAATAGAGGATATATATAGGCTACAACAGGGACCATGAGGAGAAATAAGGATTAGGTCTCCTAACGGATTTAGGTATCCCGTGTTCAGCTCGAACACACAACCCAGGCCCGTTAACAATAGCTTGGTCTACTAAAGTGTTATTGGTGCACTACCTTCATAATACCAAATTACGTTTATGGGCTCCTTCTTATTATATGCATGTTCCCATGTTAAGATATTGAATGTCTGTCGATCAAAATAAGTTAGTGACAACTATATTGATTGACATCTTTTATTCTAAAGTAGTATCACTCAACTTTATTTGTCATGTCGGATATAATCCACCTGCAGGGTTTACATGACAATCCTTATGAGCTCCTTAAGGGGACATTATCAACGCGATGTATCGGGACATGGATTTCTTTTATAATCAACAACCCATTATACACAGAAGGCCATTACCCAATGCATAGAGTTGACCCATAATGAATCTCACTCTTTTATGAGTCAAAGTAATGCACACTGCGTATACATATCTATTGTTATATCCGGATTAAGAGCACAAGCATCCATAATAACTGAGGTGTTTGTTCTCTTATGCAGTCAGTACAAAGAGAACAACCTCAAGTGGTTCTGTTCAATACACATAAAGTGCACTAGTGTAAACCTATAGTCAAGATAGACTAATGCCAGGTTACATTACAACCTTACCAATGGTTTATCCAAATCCATCTAGGTTGTGAACCATTTATATATACTACATGGAATTGATAATATGATCTTCTGTGTGTCACCACTGTTGGACCGTTGAGCACCTCTAGAGGGGGGGGGTTGGTTTCCCTCGTGGAGGACTAATCCAGTCTCGAGTACTCCTATTCGATGTTAATCCACTATGCCACAAGTTTTAACTGAGTGCTTGCAACTCTTACAACACCGTGCTTGGGGACAAGTGCACGACCGACTTCACAACACCGTGCTTGGCGACGAGTGCACGACCGACTCCAGAAGACGATTTGAAAACTGGAACGTTTTCTGAATTTAGCCTTCGATACAACTCTTCAACACTAAACTCTAGATTAAACAGAAACAGTACTAGCTTGGCTAAGAGTAGTATAGGCTTGATTTGAAATTGTAGCTCGTAGAAAACACTTAAGAGATAGAGAAGAGAAAGTGAATGAGTAATTTGAAAATGTGAAAGTTCTCCTCTATGTATAGTGTTTTTGTAGACCGAATTCGGACAGAGTTCGGGCAGAGTTCGGATGCAGAAATCTCGCATTCGAACGTTGGATAAAGGGAATTCAAAAACAAATTGAAACTACCCTGACCGAACTCGGGCCGAGTTCTGGCCGAGTTCGGTCTGAGTTCTCTCAGACCTATTTTGGGCCAAATGGTTAGGTTTTGGGCTAATTTGGAATGTGGACTTTGGATATATATTTGTGGATAGTTAGGCTATGATTTTTGTGGACTGAGATTAACTAAGCCAGTACCGATTCTGATCAATCTTACATATTTTTTCTAAACTCAAAATAAAATAATATATATAAGTAATATGTAAAAAAAATCTTGATCTTGATTCTATTGCTTTTGGTTCTTGATGACGATGAGACTTTTGTAGCTTGTAGCAGTAGTAAGTACAGACTTGAAACCTGTAGCTGTATATACATTTTGTGTATCGACCAAAGTTGACGTTGATTATCAAAATCAGGTGTGATCATGACCAATGGGCCAACAACCACACACCATATTATCTACAATGTAGAATATCAGACACTTGCATTAACATATAACAAATATAATATGCAAACATTTGTCTATATGATTCTCATTAAAAAAAGATAAGAAAATATAGTTAATACAAAAGTGATATTTTTAGTATATACCCCTTACAGTTAATCATTTTTATAAAGTGAACTCTTCATATCAATAAAAATTTGTATCAGAGCATAAAGGAACGAAAGGGATTTCAGTTTCAACGATTTGGGTCAACGGTAGGTAGGTGATGGTATTGGGTCAACGGTAGGTAGGTGATGGTATTGGTTGTTCTCTATTTTGACATGCATCATGAGCCAATATCATGATTCATGAGATTGGTTCGTGAGAATCCGCGAGAGTTCGTATATGACAAATCATTGTCAAACAAGTTGTATCTCAAGATGTAACTATACAGTCTCACAAGGGATCATGATTCTATACTATACTATCTGAACAACCTCAATAAGGTAGTCAATGATCTTCATTGTCTTGATATAAAGTTAGAGGAGGACCAAATACTATTGCTCCTACCTTGACTTCCAAGGTTATATGTCCATTTGATGACGACGATCCTTTATATAGGAATGAGACTCTTGAGATGGATGAGGTTACGACACTTGATATTATGAGAAGGTCAATCTATGGAGGATTCATCAAGGTTGATTACCAATGGAAGGGGGGTCGAATAATAGAGATGGAAGCAAGAGCAACATGAAAAAAATCTAAGTCATCAGCGCAGATAGCGATGCATGTTTTCCTGCAGGCAGTCAAGACATGTGAAGAAGTAATGTCCAAATTAAAATTAGTAGTTAGAAAAAGAAGAGTAAATGTGCAAATACAAGCAAATAAAGTCAAGTCAGTGTTGCTACGGAAGCTAAGGAGTTATCGTGGGATGTACTTATAATACATAACAGAAAGGATGTATTTTAGGTTGGATTCTTGACTCGGTATTTATATCATATTTGTCCGAATAGAGATTCGTTCAACACCTATAAAAAGTTTAGTAGTGGCATTGTCCTTATGGGAAACAATGCGTCGTGCAATACCATTGTCGTAGGGAACAACAAGCTTCGCCTGTTTGATTCTGAGAAGCGGACACTTGTGAGGTGCGGACACTTGTGAACGTAATAAACATTCCAGACTCAAAGAATAACCTTATTTCTCTGGGTACGTTGGATGCAACGAGAGTTGGCTATGATTCACTCTTGAAGATTGAAAAAGGAAACCTAGTGGTTATGAAGGGACAACATATGTTGTCAACTTTGTATCGGTTGGACGAGAGCACGGTTATTGATGGTGCAACCATCATTACAAAGAAAGAGGTGGAGGATACCACAATGCTGTGCCAAATGCGTCTTGGCTACATGAATACGAAGAGTCTTGCACAAAAGGGAGTTAGTGAAAGGTTTAAGGAGTATAAGCTTGATTTCCTTTTAAGTATTTGGATGATGGAAAAGCAACATAAGGTGAGCTTCAAGCAGGCAGTGCACAACACTGAAGTAATTTTTGATTACATCACTCAGACGTATAGGGGCAATCACTATTGAATCAAAGGGAGGTGTCGAGTACTACATCACTTTCATTGATGACTTCCTACAGAAGGTTTGTGTTTATTTCCTCAAAACACAAATTAGATGTGTTTGCTAGACTTTGAGAGTGGAGGGTGGCATTGGAGAAGCAATATAGGCAAACTGTGAAATATATGTAGATAGATAATGGAGGTGAGTACACGACGTTTTAGGATTTTTACAAGGAGCAGGTTATACATAGACAATCGATGGTTCTAGGACGCCCAGAGAAGAACATGGTAGCGGATAGCATGAACATGACACTCATGGAGAAAACAAGAAGTATTCAGTTACAAGCAGGTCTTACGAAGGACCTTTGGGCAGAGACATTCAGTTATGCGTTCTATTTGGTTAATAGATCCCCATCTATAACAATTGGTTTTTAGATTCCTGAAGAGGTATGTAAATGAGAGCCAATCAGTTATGAGTACTTGTGTTTAGGCCCTCTGCTTATTCACTAGTGAATCGGAATGACAACCAAGCTGGAGTCAAAGTTAAAATAGTATGGGGTTCCAACAAGAAGTTAAAAGCTTCAAGTTATAGGATCCAGAAGACAGAAGGGTGTTTACTAGCCGAGATGCGATCTTTGATTAGGTTTTCATGCTGAAATATGCGAGAAAAGAGAATAAGACAAGAAGTACATCAAGTGACAATTACTCAGTTGGGGTGGAGGATTCTGATACTCAAGAGGATAGGATACTGAAGCACTATTACAACCTATTGATGTGGAGGTTAACGAGTAGATTATGGTAGTGGAAGATGCGAACCAACCCTATGGGGAGCCAAAAAAAAATGACATTAAGGAGATCATGGCATACACATAAGGCACCAGTAAGATATGGTTTCAAAGATATTAGGAGATCCAAGCGGTTATAAGGAGGCTATTGGCAATATGACATGCATCGTTGGTTGGATAGTTACCATGGAAAAGATGAAATCACTTCGGAAGAACGGTACATGGAGCTACGTAAGGAAAGAGATAGGCTGCAAGTGGGTATTCAAGAAAAAGAAGAACGAGCAATACAAGGCACCCTTAATTGCCAAAGGGTATGCTCTGTAGGAGGAGATTGACTACGACGAGATTTTGATTTTTTACCTGTGGTGAAGCATGTCTATTCGAGTGTTGTTGGCGTTGGTAGTGTCTTTAGATTTGGAGTTGAAGCAAATGGATGTGGAGATGATAATTTCTGCATGGAGAGGTGGAAGAAAAGATCTTCATTAGACAACAAAAAAGTTGTGTATTTCGACAAGAAAGATCATGTATGTGAACTTAATTTATAGGTTGAAGCAGTCTTCTAGGCATCTTAGCAGTGGTACAAGCGCTTCGACTTGTTTATGTTGAAGTCCATTATCCCTCGATATGGGTATGACAACTACTTGTACTCGAAGCGACTCAAAGATGGTTTGCCTTCTTATTCTCTTTCCCCGCATCTAATACTCAAGAGGATACAGATACTTGAGCACTATTACAACCTATTGAAGCACCATTACAACCTATTTATGTGGAGGTTAACGAGTAGATTATGGTAGTGGAGGATGTGAACCAACCCTATGAGGACCCAAAAAACAATAACATCAAGGAGATCATGGCGTACACATAAGGCACCAGTAAGGTATGGTTTCAAAGATATTAGGAGATCCAAGCGATTATAAGGAGGTTATTGGCAATATGACATGGATTATTGGATAGTTACCATGGAAGAGAGAATCATTTCGGAGGAAGGGTACGTTGGTCGAGCTATGTAAGGAAAGAGGACTATAGGCTGCAAATGAGTATTCAAGAAAAAGGAGAATGAGACAAGGCACCCTTAATTGCCATAGCGTATGCTTTGTAGGAGGGGATTGACTACAACGAGATTTTCTTACCTGTGGTGAAGCATGTCTATTCGAGTGTTGTTGGTGTTGGTAGTGTCTTAAGATTTGGAGTTGAAGCAAATGGATGTGAAGACAATATTTCTGCATGGGTTGTTGGAAGAGAAGATCTTCATGAGAGCCAATTTTTTTTATGGATTTCGACAAGGAGGATCATGTATGTGAACTTAAGTGATATTTTTATAGGTTGAAGCAGTTTTCTAGACATGAGTATGAGTATGACAACTGCTTGTAAGAGAAGCGCTTTGACTTGTTTATATTGAAGTTTATTATCCCTCGATATGAGTATGACAACTGCTTGTACTCAAAGCGACTCAAAGATGGTTTGTCGATATATCTCCTCTTATATGTTGATGACATGTTGATTGCTTTTAGGAGTATAGTAGAAATAAGGACACTTAAAGCTTCATTAAGCAAAATTTGACAAAAAGTTTACGTGGATCACGTAAAAACCTTGGAATTGAAAATAAGCTGAAACATAAAGGCTGGAGAGATATGGCTATCCAAAAGGAAATATATTGACAATATACTAGAGAGATTCAACATGAAGGCATCAAGACAAGTAAGCATCCTTATCCTCGGTCATTTCAAGTTATCCTTAAAGGAGTGTCCGAAATCAATAGAGGAGAAAAAATGTCTCGAGTTCCGTATGTGATTGCGGTGGGATTGTTGATGTATGCTATGGTGTGCCTTCGTTCCTATTTATCGTATGCGGGCAGTTTGATAAGCATGTACATGTCAAATCCAGGAAGGCTGCATTAGGAAGTGGTAAAGTAGATACTTAGGTATTTAGAAGGTACTAAAGATCTCGGTTTGTTGTTTCACAAGTCGTAACAAGGACAAATTCAGTTGTAGGGCTATGTGGCTAAGTATTATGCTTGCGACTTGTACAAAAGAAGATCAACTACGTGTTATGTACACATGCTTACAAATTCTCTTGTAAGTTGGAAGTCGACACCACATAGTATTGTGGCACTTTATAGAGTCGGTATACATGGCTACAATAGAAGCATCGAAGGAGGTCCAGTGGTTAAAATACTTAGCGAGTTGTACTACAGAGTCAAAATACATGGTGGCAATAGAAGTATCGAAGGAGGCCTTGTGGTTAAAATGCTTGGTTAGCGGGTTCTGGTTCGATAAGATGCAAGTTCCTCTATTTTGTGATAGTTAGAGCGCGACTAATCTCACGAATAATCAGGTATACGATAGTTGGGCGAAATATATAAATATATTGATGTATGGTATCACAATATATGAGAGTGGTACGATAAGGAGATCGATCTTATAAAGATCAATGCCAAAGTGAATCTGGTAGACATGCTAACGAAGGTGATTCCTGTAGAGAAATTCAAGTCTGTCTTCACTTCTATTTGGGTACTCATGCACGAGGAAGGTTCGTGACCTCGATAGTGAGTTCGTGGTAGTTTTCGAGTTCTGGGCAATATACTAAGGAGACTAAAGTTTAAAGGAGCACGGAGACATCAACAATATTTTCATAAGGTGGCTAGTTAACAACAAGCCAATGTGGAGATTGTTGTAGTATGACTCGTGTTCAACTACAGAGTGCGACATATTTCATTCGTTGTTCAGAGAAGTCAGGGAGGAGTCGAAAAAACAAAAGGGGCTCGAGAGTCAATACTGCAATAGCAACTAAACTATCGGTATACCGTACAATGATATTTTTTTTAGCAATTTTTGGGTTGGAAAAATTTCGTATTAAGCATATCATCGACATACCGTCGGTATATCGTTCGGTCGGGTATTGGTGCACTGATCAGATTTTAAGAGTTATTTTTGACGGAGCTGATTACTCCCGACTTAGGTAAGAAAGGAGAGCTATATTAGGGGTTTTTCTAGCCTTAATACGGTGTGCTTGAAGGAAAAATAAGGAGGCTTTGCTTGTGAAGAATTTGGAAGCTCTAAGGGTCCAAGGGAATATAGAGAGTAGAAGGAGAGATCTCGTCGGAAATCTCATTGAGGGAGTGTTTCATAACACAATATTGTTTGTAAAACTCTTGTAAAGTTCTCTCTCATGATTCAGTAAAGTTTTCTTCCCTTGCCCCATGGACGTAGGCCGATCTTAGTTGAACTACATTAGATTTGTGTGTTTGTACTTGTGTACTATTAGTTCAGTTTTTTGTGCCTTGTTAATGGTTATTTTAAAGTGAATTATTGGTTTCCGCGTTCATAAGAATACGCCCCACCTAAAGGAATATACATGGTCCAGAAGCATTTTACTATATCAGAGATGCTTTCCCCTATATTTGGTTTTAGCCAATGATAACACTTCCATCCAGAGAGTAATTTCCCTCAAATTCTTCTCTTTTCACTTTGTGCACATTAAGTGGTTGGTGACTTGGTTCCTCTCTTGTGACTGATGCTGACAACTTCCTTTCTCGTACCCATGATTAGGTTTATCATACTGGAATCTAGGTATTAGCTGGTTAACGCTGCCTCCCTATTTCCAACAAATTTGTACTGTTCATAAAATTTGAAAATAAAATATAAAAATAACTTTTGAAACACAACTTTTATTCCGACAGTTGAGGGTAGGCTGTGCTTTTGCTTTTTAGACACTTGTCTGATAATAAAACTACAATAACCATAGCACAGAGTAGCAACTTTATAACAATTTTCTTCATTGTAGAGCATTTCAATTTCAAGGACTATAAGGTTTTTATATAACCTATCTGAGATGCCCAAGATGCATACTTACATGGAATGATTCACGGACATGGACATGGTTATCCTTCATAACAAATCTCTATAATCTAGACGGGAGATGTCCTCATATCTATTTCACATTTCATTCTGTTATATGTTATTTTTGTGTGTTTGTGTTGTTAAACTATAAAATGACCAACACGAGCAATTTATGCAATATAACTTTCACAATGTAAAAGTGCATCAGTGGTCACCTATGTAATATATTCGTAGATAAATAGAGGTGAGCATTTTTAGTTTACCCCTTTGTCAGGAAATATACTGTGACACAGACACGAATGGACATTCTGTTCTCTTGATAATAAGTATCCTAATTTACCTCTTTCTGTTTAAGGTGTATTTTTATGCAATGTATTTCTGACTGCTTGATTTGTTAACCTACTGTCCTTGATTTTTCTTAATACTACTACTGTTATTATCTGCTTGATTAGAAGTATCCTAACGTACCTTGCTCTTTTAGGTGATGCATTGTATTTCTGACTGCTTAATTCATTAAGCTACTGCAACCGCTCCTTGATTTTTCTTCATAGATACTACTGTTATTATATAACCTACATGGAATGATTCACGGGCATGGACATGGACATGGTTATCCTTTATAACAAATCTCTAAATTCTAGACAAGGAGAGATGTCCTCATATCTATATCACATTTCATTCTGTTATATGTTATTTTTGTGTGGTTTTGTTGTTGAACTATAAAAGAGTAAAATGACCAACAAGAACAATTTATGCAATATAACTTTCAAAATGTAAAGTGCTTCGCTGGTCACCTATGTAATATATTCGTAGATAAATAGAGGTGAGCATTTTTAGTTTACCCCTTTGTCAGGAAATAGACTGTGACAGACACGAATGGACATTCTGTTTTCTTGATAATAAGTATCCTAATTTACCTCTGTTTAAGGTGTATTTTATGCAATGTATTTCTGACTGCTTGATTTGTTAAGCTACTGTTCTTGATTTTTCTTCATAGTACTCCTGTTATTATCTGGTTGATTAGAAGTATCCTAATGTACCATGCTCCCTTAGGTGATGCATTGTATTTCTGACTGCTTAATTCATTAAGCTACTGCAACTGCTCCTTGATTTTTCTTCATAGATACTCCTGTTATTATATAACCTACATGGAATGATTGAGGGACATGGATATCCTTCATAACAATCTCTAAAATCTAGACAAACGGAGATGTCCTCATATCTATATCACATTTCATTCTGTTGTATGTTATTTTTGTGTGTTTGTGTTGTTAAACTATAAAAGAGTAAAATGACTAACAAGAGCAATTTGTGCAATATAACTTTCACGATGTAAAAGTGCATCTGTGGTCACCTATGTAATATATTCGTAGATAAATAGAGGTGAGCATTTTTAGTTTACCCCTTTGTCAGGAAATAGACAGTGTGAGACAGACACGGAATGGACATTCTGTTTTCTTGAAAAGAAGTATCCTAATTTACCTCTCTCTGTTTAAGGTGTATTTTTATGCAATGTATTTCTGACTGCTTGATTTGTTAAGCTACTGTCCTTGATTTTTATTCATATTACTCTTGTTATTATCTGCTTGATTAGAAGTATCCTAATGTACCATGCTCTCCTAGGTGATGCATTGTATTTCTGACTGCTTAAATTCATTAAGCTACTGAAACTGCTCCTTGATTTTTCTTCATAGATACTCCTGTTATTGTCTGCTTGATTTGTTAATTATGTGTTATATCTCATTAGTTTCATTTCTTTATTAGTTTCTTTGTTTCTTAAGGTGCAGTAGACATTCAAGGTCTTTTACGCCCTATACTTGTAAATTAGATTAGTTCATAATGTTTTTATAAATAAAGGTACTTTGTTCTGATTTGTTCCGTTCCATAAAACTTTTTGGTGTCTGAAGTACAAAGCTGTGGCATCGTAACATGAGAAATATGCCATCTTTAGATGGGAGGTACACATCCTCGTTGAAAGAGAACTAATTTCGTAACCTTGTTTTGTTTCCGCAGGACCACCTAGCATTGATGATGGAACTCCTTGGAATGATGCCGCGGAAAGTAAGTTAACATTTTTCTTACTCATTCTCAGCCCTTCAAACATTCTCACTACTAATGCTAAACCCTTCCTTTTACATATACAATCTTTGTACTAATGCTAAGCTTGTTATTTGTTTATGTTTGACATGGCGTTTGATGCTTAAATTATGTTTGTTGTTGTTGTAAAATGACTGATTTTATTAAATAGAAGCCCATCGACACACACATTGTAAGTCTATAGTAGCTTAAGCTCGGGTCTTTACTACATTAATCTGTCCGGCTTTATTTCTTTGCATGGTGATTCTCGATTTTGTGTTTCTTGCATCCTTTCTCGATCAACCGTTCGGGCCAACTTTTTCGCATGTGCTATTCTGACTGTTCGTCAGCACCACGATCCTTGTGTCGGATAGACCGCTCATTCAGGTACGACTCTAAATCAACTGCTACCTTAATTTTTAGGTTCCTTTCCCCTTTTTAATTAAGGGCATAGCACGCCCGGGGGGTTCAAACCTCCAATCCAATTTTTCGACTTCGTATCTAATAGCAAGGTTCGTAGTGTCAGCATCAAAATCGGTATCAGACCCTTCCTATGAGTATCAGGATCGGCAGTATCGTTGGTTTCACATTCGAGTATCAGATTTTTTTGGTATCGGAAAGATAATAATTATTGATAAATTATCAAACTTTTAGAAAAAAATATTTTATACAATTAGTCATCTTTTAAGTTTATCCTGTATTGTTTCTTATTAGTATGAAAATTGAATGAAATAGTAGTTAACTTTGTCGATTGTTTACCTGCGATAAATAAGTTTTTTTTACATGCTTTTACAACCTTGCTGATTGGTCTTTTCCGTTTATTTTTTTTGCTAAATTGACTAGAGAAAAGACCCTCAATGTCGGTATCGGTCGATATCGGATCGGGGCATGCTAACCATATCATTATCGGCCGAACTGCAAACTATGACTAATAAACATCCATATCATCTTAGAAGTTGTATGAGCCATAGCACGATATTCGACCTCTGTACTAAAACGAACCACAACGTTCTATTTCTTACTATGACACGTCACAAGATAAATAAAGGTACAATATCCAGAAGTAGACTGCCAATTACTCCGACTACCAACCCAATTAGCATCAGTGAAGTCTGTCACCGTGAGAGTCTGTGATGGTGTATAACAAACATTTTCTAGGTGCAACATTTAAGTACCAAAATACGAGATAACCACCCAATGTGGCTGCTAAGTGAGGGGCCACCATAAATTGACTAACTACTTCAACTGCATAAGTGATATATGGCCGTGTAATAGTAAGGTAAATAAGCTTTCCAACCAACCGTCTGTACAATCCAATATTCTAAAATAAGTTTCTTATGTCAGCATCAAGTTTGACATGATAATTCATAGGAGTACCAATAGGCCGATAGTCCAACATCTTTGTCTTTGAAAGCAAGTCCAAAACATACTTGCATTGCGCCATATACACCCATCTTAGATCGAGCAATCTCGATTCGAAGAAAATATTGAAGAGTACCTAAATCTAAGTATGAAATTGACGACTAAAGTAGGCCTTCAAATCTGAAATACCAACACTCTTAGATATAATGATATCATCAACATAAACAACAGTGTTCTAAAAATCGGCCTAGGCGGCCGCCTAGGCGCTAGGCGGCCGCCTGCCGCACCGAAAACTCCCTGTTCGGCCACCTAGGCGCCAGTTCGGCCCTAGGCTGGCCTGTTCGGCGCCTAGGCGGGCCTGTTCGGCCAAATCGGCCCCTGTTCGGCCTGTTCGGCAAAGCGGGAAATTCAAAATTTTGAATTTTGAATTTTGATTTTTAAAATTTCTGAAATTTGAAATTTCAGTTTATAAAATTCAAAAAAATTCAGATTCTAAAAAAATAATAATAAAAAATTATTAAATTTAATAATAAATAAATAAAATTTCAAATTTCAAAAAATTTCAAAAAAAAATATCAAAAATTTTCAAAATTAAAACCCAAAACTTAAAATTTTTTTTTTCCTGTGCGGCCGCCTAGGCGACGCCCCTTTGCCGCACCGAATCCGCCTATCGAAATTTACAACACTGATAAACAATTAACACTAATACCTCCTGTAGAAGATCGGCTAAATACTAAATAATCTGATGTGGTGTGTCGAAACCTATATTCAATGAGAATTGAATTGAACTTATCAAACCAAGTTCGAAGAGATTGTTTTAGCCCATATAATACTTTCTTTAATCGACACACCAAATTGTCACTACCAGACATAATATATCTCGATAGCTGATCCATATAAATCTCCTTCTGTAAGTCACTATAGAAGAAAGTATTCTTGATATCCAACTGATACATAGGCTGTTGGTGATTAACCACCACATAGATATGAATGTGAATTGAATTTAGCCTAGCTACATGAGAGTAAGTCTTCTTATATTCTACACACTATGTCTGGGTATGTACTTTTGCAACCAACCACGCTTTGAGGCGCTCAACATGACCATCTGGATGATAATTAATAGTGTACATCCACCTACAACCCACCTAATACCTATTATTTTTCTCCAAACACGAAGCAAGCTAACTTTCGAGTCTGGTTTTGATAATTTGCATGTTTCCAAGCAGAATATGACATAACTTGCTTACAAGTGTTGGGAATGAAAATAAAAGACAACGAGGTAGCAAAAACATGCAAAGAATGAGAACCACGATGTGAGAAAACATAATTTGAAATGAGATACTTAGCGGTTCAACTACAACTACCTCTCATGAGAGTAATAGGAAGATCATCTGAACTGTGGTGGAAGGAGTTGGATCATCAGGCACAGAAGATGATGTGTTGGCAGCTTAATCACGCAAAACAACCTGTATGTCATTAGATCTCTGGTACACCTGTAAGGGGTGGATATATACTTGATCCACGAATGATCGAAATTGGTATGGACGATACCAAATCTGATGTGAACGAAAGATGATGATCTCTTGAGGGAAAGCAAGGAATGGACTCAAAGAAGGTAACATCTGCACTGACACGACTTAGGACTGAGAACTGTAACAACGAAATAATAAAAAAGATACACTTGATAGATCGAGGAGCCCGCTTGTTTCGATTATGTTCCAAGTTGTGAACAAAAGCAACACATCGAAACACACGAGGTAAAGAAAAAGAAAAGACACCTGATGTAACATGGAGAAGGAGACTTGACTATTCAACACAAATATTGGCATGTGATTAATCAGATAACATACAGTAAGAACGACATATGTGTAATGCTGTTTAAGACATGCATATTGTACATGAGAGTGTGAACCACATTTAAAAGATGTTGGTGCATGCGTTCAACTTACACTATTTTGCTGAGAGGTATGAACGCAACCAGTTTGATGAATAATGCCATGATCAACACAAAATGAAGTTATAAACGATTGAGTATACTCCAAAGCATTATCAGAATGTAAAACTTTAATGCACTTACCAAATTAAACACATATTTCATTATAATAGGTGGATTAGACATGTGGAAACTTAAATCATTCTTTCATTAAATATAACCAAGTCATTCGGGAACCATTTTCTACAAAGATAACAATTTTTTTTTCCAAATATCATTTACCTATTTCACAATCCTTAGATATAACCCCAATCGTACTTTGCTATTGATGGCAATTTTTGTGATCTTGTAGGGTTTCTATGTTAGAGTTGTTGATGATAATTGATTGGTATTCTGACTTAGCGGATCTCAGTGCATGCTATATCATCATTGTAGGATTGCATACACATTGATAATTGTCACACTTACAGTTTCATCCATCTATAGGTACTTGGGTTTTGCATTGATCATCTGCATAATTCCATCTAGGTCTTCCTACTGTTTTACTTGCTATTGTTCTCGTGTTTTTCCCCTTTGAGCTGACTTGTACAATTAAAAATGAGTGTTAGTAAAAAATCACTCTTTAACATTGCTAGGAGTAACTCCCTATATCGAAGTTCCCTCTTCTATGCTTGTGTTGATGAGGCACCTAATTAGTTTAGAATCCTCTTTGTTATCTCCCACCTCACCACTAAATTCAAATATTCTCCTTTCCTCTTAAATCCCTGAATTTTCTTTTTTAATAATCGTCAATTCTTATATTTTCTTTGTGTATGCTTTGGTTATCCTCTCTCTCTCTCTCTCTCTTAGTTGCAGGAACGGAAATTTTTTTGGGAAAGCGAAACTATATTAACTTAAATTTAAGGGGAGGACAATTCATTAGCTTAATTTTATATATATCCACAACTACTTCTAGTCTTATTACGTCCAAAGTAACTGGACAAATCACCAGTATGCAATTTCCACACCAAGAAATCTCTCAGTGAAGTATGTGGTATAAATAGATTGCTAAATCGAGATAAATAGTCATCCGTCAATAGAAAGCCATTTATCTCACGAGTCAACACATTTCTCAAAAGTACATAAATCTCACTAAAGTCAGGACACGACTCGTAATCTTCTTTGACCTTATAAGTCAATAATTTCGATACTCATGCCAGAAAGTACAGCTATACGTCGGCTAAGATCAATAGCGTGTTGAATGTTACGCATCGGTGACAAACAGTTCGTGAGATCCTCATGGAGAACACCCTTTAACTCTTAAAGGATGGGGATTGCTTCAATTGGGACTTGCACTTGGGAGTCCTTCTTTACTTCCCTAGCAACCAAGGCACTATTGTAGCCCTTTTACAATTTTTTCTTCCATTTCTCTAGGGCCTATAAAAGCAAATCCTTTCTTGTCGGAGGTTCCACTCTTGTCAATATTTGGATTAGGCTTTGGTTGGATATGTTTGAGCCTAATCTTTTGACCTTTATACATGAATGTGCAAGAGTTGGAATGTCCATAGAGAGTGACGTCTAAATCGAATAGCCAATGTCTTCCTAATATGATATGACCTACATCCATCTTAATTACATTACACCATATCTTGTCCTTGTAAATAGCAAACTCTATAGGAACAAGACATTTCGTCTTAATGCTGATGGATGACTTGTCTAAGCTTATATGGGTTAGGGACCAGTCTTGGCTACTATGTTAGATGCAATAACGTTGACACAACTCCTACCGTCTTCAGGACGATTATCTTCGCACTCTCCTAGATATGGTTCATGTTCTACTACAATGATATCCTCGTCTTCTTCAGGCTGGTCATCTATGAGGAGGGCAGTCGGACACTGATGTGTATAACACTCATTGCGAGGATTGACTTTGGAGACTCACTAAGCAAACCCTGTTCGTTGGGTTTCTAGACGACGAGGATATACCAGGCTTTGGCATAGGTTGGGACTGCTTAAACCTACGCTTCGACTCATTGGATTTATTAGGGGTGATCTAGGAATCATGCTGCTTATTGAAAGAGGATCTTTGAAATTGGTCAAGATCCTCAACCAATTGATAAATATGCTCTAATGAAGTCACCTCACGGAGAAATAAATCACGTTGTAAGTCATTTTGAAGCTCATGCCTTAACCTAGAAAGGGTCATCCCAACCTCTTCTGTCACTTCGTACTGAATTAAATATTCGTTGAATTTGGAAATATACTATGTGACAGGACGATTGTCTTGGGTCAGTTTCTGCCATTGATCCAAGAGCCTTTGTCGCTAGGAAGTTGGCAACTATTTTTTTTAATTTATTTTTCATCTCAGCCTATGTGAGAATGGGATTTTTGCCTCTTTGTACCAACAATCGCTCAACACTCTGCCAATGCAACATAGCTTGTCCAACAAGCTTTATCTGTCATCCAGTCGATGAAATTTTTTGGGTCTAGTTGACCATCAAATGTAGGCGCTTCTATTTCCATGCTTCTCATTATCCTCTCATCTCCTAAATCCCGATAAGGTGTCGGGGGCGGCCTATAGTCATGATGTTTGACGGGGGTCATTCCGATGGTGATCAAAGTCCCTAGGTTTTTCCCTATCCAAATGGTCTTTATGTTGTCTAAAGTCTTGATATCCAACTGGATCATCCCTACGATAATCCAAACCCCTATATCTCTATCCATATCTCGATGGACGCTATGATGAGAATCCTCATCCAACAGGCCAGGAGTCCTACGACGTTCACGTTCGAGTCTTTCAATTCTTTCTCTAATCTCTTCATTAGATGTTCTTAGCACGTTGAAATCATTTTCCATGTTAATTAGGAGGTTTAGGATATCTTTTAACATTTGTTCTTGTTTAGGAGCCATAAGGAGAGTTGGTTGATATTGCCTACAGACTACCGCTATGAGTGCTCATGCAATGCGATATTGGTCCTCAAGGCTGTTGTATATGTGTCTAATGCATAAATTAAAGTAATGTAATGCGAACCTAAACCTAAACCATGCTCTGATACAAAAATAAATGCGGAATGAATGCGGGGTTCAAATCAGCAATTAAATTGGATTAAAAGTTTAAAACAAGTCTTATTTAATTCTTTGCTAGATACCAGATAATTTCTAGGTCCCAAATAGGTGATTACATAAAGCAAGAAATCAAAAGCTATCATGGAATCTTAGAATTTTGTAGAAAGTTTGATCAAATTTAATGCCCGAATCAGATTAGTTTTCATGTAATATTTAGAATGATACCAACAAGTTTATGTGCAAAAAAGCACTCAATTTATTTATGGTTCAGCAATCCATAGATAGCATATTGGATAAAATTACGTACTTATCTAAATTATTTGATTCAATGGAAAGGAAATTTGGATCGAATATTTTCGAATAGTTACCGAGTTGTTACACGTGCTATGGCCGGTTGTCGGAGCTGCAGGTGGTCGCGGATGCGACAGGGATCAACAGGCACTGCAGCAGGTCGTGGGGCAGCAGGCAGTCGCTGGTGCTGCTGCAGATAGAGCCTGCCGCAGGTGCTGGAAAGGAGTGGTTGTAGCTGCTGTTCCAGTGTAGGAAGGAATTGGGGGGGGGGGGGGGGGGGGGGGGTCGAGAATAAGAAGAGGGTGGAGAGAAGGAACTGTTCGGCTATCAATGTCAGCAGAAAAGGGGAGTTCATCAAAAGTATTTTTTTTATTCATTCATTGACTGAGCTACACAATTCAACAAACTAAGCAAACAAACTACTCCTAAAGAATAGATAAACAACAAACAGACTCAACAACCAAACTACTTTTCCTAAATAATAGGTAAGCAACAACATACTTAACAACCAAGCTACTCTTCCTAAAATATAGTAAGCAACAAACAGATTCAACAACCAAACTATTCTTCCTAAAGAATAGGTAAGCAATACTTATTCTAACCAGGAGATAACAAACAACCAATAAAGAAATAACAAACAAACAATAGTAAAATCTAAACTCGAACTCGTCCCGACAACACGAACTCAGATGCTGAGCCATAGCGAGGTTGCGTTGTGCCGTCTTCTACGTTGGTAAGTCTTCGTGACGGCCTGATGTCCTCATCACAATGTTACCGTGGTTATTATTGATCTTGTACACTTATTTGTTGACGACGTATTCTTTATCCTCTTTAGTTATATTAGTAGCAAAGTTTGCAGTATGAGATGATACTGATACATATAGGCACCTATAGTATCATTTTTGGCCAGTCTCGTTCCAGTACTGACCCCATCGATACTAGCTCATACCAACATTGAGGGTATCTCTGAGATTGTGCTCTCTTTTTTGGTCAATTCAACAAAGAGAAGAAAGAATGAAGTATGGAAAAAACAGTATCAAGTATCGACAAAATGACTCAGTCGTGCCAAAGATAGGACATGCTAAAGCGTGTTGATAAGATTCCTTATGGGCATGCTGTTATGATTGTCGTTTGTCGACGTTGTATACCCTATAATTTTACACTGGTCTATCATAATATTTAGTTTCAGTCAAAATTATCTACTGCAGGCAATTTGGTCTAGAAACAAGTAAATCAATAGTATTTATTGCAGATGAATGAATTGATGTTGAATATTATTCCATTCAAAGCTAACAAGAAACAAATATTTTCTATTTTATTATTATTTATGGCTTTCGTAAAAGAATAACTTCGAAACTCTGATTCAAAACCGTCGAAACTTCCAAACTGTCGATGCTCTGATACTTGTAAGCAGGCTTACGGAACCCACTCTGTTACCTACCGATATCGTGAACCTTAGAAGATTAGACTAGAAATGATTAATTATCAATAAAGCTTTATAATCTATAAAATTTTAAAATTACTAGGAAAAAGTCGGAGTATATATATGAAATATAGCTTTAATCAAATGATAAAGGTTTGTAGCTAGAAGGTCACATTGTTACCCAGACATGCAACAAGACATTTGGAGAATGAATGAAACTCGTACAGCATGGTCCAAGAGCTGCAATGCTTTATGGGTCAGATTGTGTACCTGTCAAGAAAATGAACATACCTAATATCAGAATGGTAGAGATAGATGAGTTGTAATACAATAGAGATGGGGTCACTTCAGACGGTGGTTTGGGTCGAGTATAGGACAATGGATAATCAATTAGGACGGCGTGAGCTATGCTATAGTGTGATAAATGCTCCTGGAAATGCAATTAGACTTGGAGCTTCTAGGACTAGCGATCAACCAAAACAAACATGGATCAGAGCTATAAATTACTGGATCAGTTTGTATGACAGTAGCTATAAGAAAATGAATCATGAAGCCAAGTCACCAGGGGGTGGCCATGGGTTCGATCCAGGCCTTAAAAATCATGAAGCCAACCCTTAAATCCTAGAATAAGTATTGTTGTTGTCTTTTAACTTACATTTTCTTTATAATTGAAAATGAAAATATGCAATGCCTATTTTATCTGGTATGAAGCTTATGCTTTACTTTGCTTGTAAATGTTGAACACTTCAATTTGTTGGTGCTTTCTTTACATGGAGAGAGCTTGCTCTCAACATGCCTTGTAAATTTTAGTCCCACATCGGAAATGCACCATGAGTATCTCAACATATATACTTGGGTGTGTTGTTGAGAGATGCACATGGGGTGGTGATCCTAAGGAGGGAACCATGTGGGTGATTTTACTAGGAGGTAAGAATAAGGCTCCAAGGATTAAGCATTAATGCTTTTGTCATTCTCTTGGATTAATTCCATTTGGAGCTAAGCCCCATAGGGGCTTAGCGACTCGGACTCGGACTCGGGCTCATGGGCTCATGAGGCGTCTGCTGCTGCTGCTGCCGCATGGAGGGCTCCGCTGACTGTGCAGATTAAAGTCAGTTATGGAAAGGCTGAATCAATGCGATTAATTCAGATCCTATCTTTGTGGAATTTGAATTAGTTTCGTTCCTATCTTTGTGGGATTTGAATTAATCTCGTTGCTATCTTTTTGGGATTTGATTCAATCTTTCCATAACTGAAGAGGCGGCTAGGGTTTCCACCCTCTCTCTATAAATACTCTCTTCTGGCCTCCTTTATGGTTACTACGAAAAATAGAAGTCAGAAAAGGAGAAAGAGAGAGAGAGAGCTGCTGCCGCCATTGCAAGTCCATCCGAGGAGTCAGAACAGAGGTGACTTCGAGCGTTCCACAAGTTCTTCAAACTTGCTGGTTCCTGGAAGCAGATCGTGTGGGACGAATCTTGCTTTGAGCAACGGTGTTTTGACACCCCAGCATTGTTCTTCTTCTCATCTCTCTCTAGATTTTTGTAACTCGTTCTGTCCCAATTGCAACACGTTTGCAAGGAAGAACGAGAGATCTTCTCTTCTCTATTTTCCTCCTCCATATTGTAATCGGGTTATTTGGTATTTGTATCATCGTAGATCTTTGATCAAGCCCCGGGACTAACAATCTCAAAGCAAGATCCGTGTAGATGGAAAACATTAATGCTTCGCTCCTCCAATCGGACTTCTGCAAGTTGGAAAAGTTCGATGGAGAGCACTATCAAGTCTGGAAGAGAAAGGTTTACCTAACTCTTCAACTAAAAGACGTTGATCATGTTCTGTTGGAGGAAGAACCCTCTGTTCCAGACACTGGATCTACTGCCGCAATCAACACGGCTACCAAACTCCAGGCCAAGTGGAGAAGGAAAAATAGCATGTGCAGGCTTCTCATCCTGAATGCTATGGAGGATTCCCTGGCAAAATCCTACTCGAAGAAAGAACTTGCCAGAGACATATGGGAGTCTGTGGAAAATCTGTATGAAGAAGACAGGAACATGAGCAAGATGTTTGTGGTTGAAAAATATCACAAATTGTTCTTTGAGGACGAGAAGTCCATGTTGCCACAGGTGAAGGAATTTCTGAAGCTACGTCAGAAACTGGAAGACGAAGAGATGCCCCATTCCCGACAAGTTTGTCGTTGGAGGAATCGTCTCAAAACTTTCTGCTGGATGGAGTACCTTCTATGCAAGGATGCACAGAAAGAAGCTAGACATTAGCTTGGGAGATCTACTTCAAGAGATCCATGTTGAGGATGAGATGCGTTCCCAACAGAAGGTGGACACTCTGTCCAAACAGTTGGCTAAAGCCAATCTAGTGCAGACGAGGGATCCCAAGGGGAAGCAGGCGGCTTCTCATCCCAAGAAGAAGGACTTCACTAATCTAAAAGTGAATGGTCCTTCATTCAAGCAACAAAAGATTAAGTCCCACGTGACTTGTTACAATTGTGGCAAGAAAGGCCACTACAAGAGTGAATGCAGATCTAAGCCTAAACAATCAGAGAAAGGTGAGCCTAATAAGGTTTCATTGGTTTCTAACTTTGTTGCTATGATCGCACAGGTCACAACTGTGGGGGTTAACTCTGACTGGTGGATAGACACTGGTGCGACTTGCCATGTCTGTTCTGGCAAGGAATAGTTTGTCACGTACCAGCCGATATCTGAGAAGGTTGTCATGGCGAACCAGGCCCAAGCTGAAGTTCTAGGGATCGGGACCGTGGAACTGGAACTCACTTCTGGGAACACTCTGACGCTTCAAGGTGTGAAGCATGTTCCGGCGATTGCCAAGAACCTGATCTCTGGGAGCCTGCTCTGCAATGCAGGCTTGAGGATGGACATCAATGCTGGTCAGATGGTGATGTCCAAGAAAGGAACATACTTCGGGAAGGCTTATCAAACCGAAGGAATGTTTAAAATTCAGCTTGTCAACCAGTTTGATGACATTAATGCAGTTGCATTTTCTGATTATTCTCTTGAGTTGTGGCATAATAGACTAGGACATGTTCGTTGTAAAAGAATTAACAAAATGTCTAGTCTAGGACTTATCTCCAAATGTGGGGGTAAGGTGGAGAAGTGTGAAGTGTGTGCTCAGACGAAGATCACAAGGAAACCCTTTCATCGGGTCAATCGAAGCACAGATCTTCTGGAGTTGGTGCACTCCGATATGTGTGACTTCAAACATTTCTCCACGAAGGCCGGGATGAAGTATTTCATAACCTTCATCGACGACTTCTCAAAATACGCGTTCGTCTACTTGCTCAAGTCTAAAGATGAAGCTTTCGAGAAGTTCAGAGAGTTCAGGGCCGAAGCTGAACGGCAAACTGGACAACAACTCAAGAGGTTAAGAAGTGATCGAGGTGGGGAGTACAGGTCTCATGAATTCGCATCGTTCTGCAAAGAACATGGAATCATATGCGAGACTACTGCTCCATATTCTCCTCAATCCAACGGAGTAGCGGAGAGGAAGAACAGAACGTTGACAGAAATGATGAACTCAATGCTGCTAACCGCGGGTCTTCCTAAATGCTACCGGGGAGAAGCTGCATTGACGGCCACTTTTATTCTAAATAGAGTGCCATATACAACTTCGGACGTAACTCCTCATGAACTCTGGTTCAAAGTCAGACCAAACTTGAATGTCATTCGAGTGTGGGGGTGTCTGGCGTATGTGAAGCTCCCAGATCTGAAGATTCAGAAGCTAGGGACAAGGACTACAAAGGCGATCTTCTTGGGGTATGCCGAGAAGAGTGATGCTAGGAGATTTCTTGATATTGAGTCAAATCATATCATCGAATCTCGCGATGCTGAATACTTTGAAGACAAGTTTGCTAAAGACAAACATTGTTCTTTCGGACATTCCGAAAAATGATGTAGGTGCAAATGAGACTGAAATCTCATATGGGCCAGTAGTCCAAGAAGAAGCTGTTGTTGATGAAACAACTCTTGTACCAGAACTCGCAGAGCCGTCAGCTATGCGAGCGAGGAGACCGAAAGACTTCGGAAATGACTTTGTCACCTATCATGTGGAAGCAGATCCGCTTACCTATGATGAGGCGATGAAGACCAGAGATGCTATCTTCTGGAAGGAGGCAGTGAATGACGAGTTTGACTCTATCACCTCCAATAACACATGGGTGTTGGTAGATCTACCTGAAGGAGAAAAGTCCATCGGATGTAAATGGATCTTCAAGAAGAAGATGAAGGCAGATGGAACTATTGACAAGTTCAAGGCCAGGCTGGTAGCAAGGGATTTTCTCAGAAACAGGGGATAGACTACTTTGACACGTACGCTCCAGTAGCTCGGATGACCACCATCAGAATGTTAATCACTCTAGCAGCTATATATAAGTTGGTGATACATCAGATGGATGTAAAGACCGCATTCCTAAATGGGGAGCTGACCGAAGAGATTTACATGCAACAGCCAGATGGATTTGTCGTCAAAGGTCTTGAAGACAAAGTCTGCAAGTTGGTGAAATTATTGTATGGTTTGAAGCAAGCTCCCAAAATGTGGCATGAGAAGTTTGACAAAGTTATTAGGTCAAACGGCTACAGAGTCAGCGACACGGACAAATGTGTTTACACAAAGTTCGCTGATGGAAGAGGAGTCATCGTTTGTCTGTACGTGGACGACATGCTAATCCTAGGCACGGATATAGGCTGTGTCACAGAGACAAAGAATTTCCTCTCAACCAAGTTCAGTATGAAGGACTTGGGGGATGCAGATGTCATCTTGGGCATAAAGATCATCCGGACAGACACTGGAGTAGCGCTGTCTCAATCTCACTACATTGAGAAGATGCTCACACGCTATGGGTATAAGGATCTTCCAGGGATCGATACGCCATACAGGTGTGATCAGAAGCTGAAGCCAAACTCGAGGGAAAGCGTCAGGCAGCTGGAGTATTCTAGCGTTATCGGAAGTTTGATGTACGCTACCACTGCCACAAGGCCTGACATAGCTTTCGCCGTGGGGATGCTGAGTCGGTTCACAAGCAACCCAGGGGTTGAGCACTGGAAAGCTGTGAAGCGGGTGATGAGATATCTCAAGAAGACTCAGACATATGCACTGCACTACAACGGGTATCCGACAGTAGTGGAAGGCTTCAGTGATGCTAGCTGGTGTTCAGAGGTGGAAAGCGAGAGATCCACAGGTGGATATGTCTTTTCCTTAGGTGGAGCTGCTATATCGTGGAAGTCGAAGAAGCAGACTATACTCTCTCGTTCCTCCATGGAATCTGAATTCTATGCACTTGAAACTGCAGCAGATGAAGCAGAATGGCTTCGGGAGCTCATGTATGATCTTCCAGTGGTTGGGGCTCAGATACCGGCGATACCGATATACTGTGACAACCAGGCGACTGCGGCGGTGGCATCAAATGATCTCTTCAACGGGAAGAAGAGGACTGTGCGGTTGAAGCACAGGACAGTACACGATCTTATCAAAAGAGGTGTAATTGCAGTGGTTGATGTTCGGAGTCAGGAGAACCTGGCAGATCCGTTCACAAAGGGCCTCAAGCGCCAGTTGGTCGATGACACAGCTTGTAAAATGGGCTTGAAGGCATTCTGATAGTGTGTCTTTATAATCCTACCATAAAGTTTTATGCTATTAGTTCAAAGAGAAATCTACTAGGCATCTAACTTTTGGTTCAAAGGAGGATCACTGACTGGAAAACTATCAGGTAACAGTGGGTACTTGTTCTCTGGAACATGGAAGGGATACGGACCCATAACCACTGTTGTCTACTATGTATTTTTCTGCGGAAAAAATAGATCCTGTGGAAGGTTGGCTTAAACGCCTTAATGAGTTCTCAGGCAGAGTGAATGCCTGGTGTGCTTTACAGGAAGCACGGTAGAGCAGCACTACAAGGAGTGAAACTCCATGTTACAGTGGGATGACTCCACCATGAGGTTCCCAGGTAGGGGTAATGCCTCGGCTTTGCAAGCCAAGTCATAGCGGCGTAGCACCGCAAATAGGCAGGTAGCCTAATGCTGTATGACGAAATTAAAGAGTTGTAGACAGCACTACAAAGGGGAGGATGGCCCCATGTTACAGTGGCACGACACCACGATGAGGTACCCAGGTAGGGGTAAAGCCTCGGCATTGCAAGCCATGTCGTTGCGGCGTAACACCGCAAGGAAGCCTTAGGCTTCATGCTGAGTAGATTGGCACTACAAAGAGGCTGAGACCTCATGCTACAGTAGTATGGCACTACGATGAGGTTCCCGGGTAGGGGTAATGCCTCGGCTTCAGGCCATGTCATAGCGGCGTAGTACCGCAAGGAAACGCAAGGCTTCATGCCATATCTCTTTAATAAAGAACTCACCTATAGTGTATGGAAAGAGATATCAGGCCGTCTCTTGAGGGTAAACTTGTAGACGCCCAAAATTATACACTGAAACCAGGCTGGCACAGGGCCTTTAATGTGCAGCCAGAAGCACACGTAACTACACTTTGTGAGTGGGAAGAATTACAATTGTGGTGCAGAATTCAAGGCGTAGTCCATTCTTGTATCACATTATTATTTAACCCATGCGGGAAGATTCAAGTCGTCAGCGACATCTATCCTAATGCAAAATGGACAATTACTGTGGGGAACGCTCAACCCTGGACACATATATATGTTGTGATATGTGGAGGATTGTGGTGCTTTCTTTACATGGAGAGAGCTTGCTCTCAACATGCCTTGTAAATTTTAGTCCTACATCGGAAATGCACCATGAGTTATCTCAACATATATACTTGGGTGTGTTGTTGAGAGATGCACATGGGGTGGTGACCCTAAGGAGGGAACCATGTGGGTGATTTTACTAGGAGGTAAGAATAAGGCTCCAAGGATTAAGCATTAATGCTTTTGTCATTCTCTTGGATTAATTTCATTTGGAGCTAAGCCCCATAGGGGCTTAGCGACTCGGACTCGGACTCAGACTCGGGCTCATGAGGCGTAATGTGGCGTTTTGTTGGCGCACTTTGCACTTAGCACGTCAGCAGTCATGCGGTCTTTATGCGGCTCATATGCGGCCATGCGGTATTATGCGGCATGTGGCTCATATGCGGTCTCATGCGGCTCATGCGGCTCATGCGGCCATGCGGCCATGCGGCTCATGCGGTTCATGCGGCTCATGCGGCCCATGCGGTCCATGCGGCCATGCGGCCATGCGGCTCATGCGGCTCATGTGGTCCATGCGGCCCATGCGGTCATGAGGCTCATGCGGCCAGGCGGCTGCTTCTGCTGCCGCATGGAGGGCTCCGCTGACTGTGCAGATTACAAGTCAGTTATGGAAATGCTGAATCAATGCGATTAATTCAGATCCTATCTTTGTGGGATTTGAATTAATTTCGTTCCTATCTTTGTGGAATTTGAATTAATCTCGTTGCTATCTTTTTGGGATTTGATTCAATCTTTCCATAACTGAAGAGGCGGCTAGGGTTTCCACCCTCTCTCTATAAATACTCTCTTCTGGCCACCTTTATGGTTACTACGAAAAATAGAAGTCAGAAAAGGAGAAAGAGAGAGAGAGAGCTGCTGCCGCCATTGCAAGTCCATCCGAGGAGTCAGAACAGAGGTGACTTCGAGCGTTCCACAAGTTCTTCAAACTTGCTGGTTCCTGGAAGCAGATCGTGTGGGGCGAATCTTGCTTTGAGCAACGGTGTTTTGACACCCCAGCATTGTTCTTCTTCTCATCTCTCTCTAGATTTTTGTAACTCGTTCTGTCCCAATTGCAACACGTTTGCAAGGAAGAACGAGAGATCTTCTCTTCTCTATTTTCCTCCTCCATATTGTAATCGGGTTATTTGGTATTTGTATCATTGTAGATCTTTGTTGCATCTGTTTTACCATCTTTGATCAAGCCCCGGGACTAACACAATTGTGAATCGATCGAGTCAAATAGGTGAATGTACTGTATTAATCAACTTAATTAGAATCTGCTAGTCCTAGAATAGTTAGTTATTATACTTCTTAAAAATGTAATGTTTTTTCATGTTGGAAAAATGCTTAACTGCGAAAACTATCAAGGGCCAATGTTAGTTCTTATACGATTTACATGAGATATGTGGATAAGCATGTTGATTGAATCCATAGGTAAATATGAACTAATTCGAAAACAAAATTTACAGCCAGACATTATATCTTGTGTTTTCTTCTTCCTGGACCCAACTCAAAGGTTTGTTGATTTTTCTTTTCTCCCCATTTTCTGACAATTTAATAATCTTGCTTTCCAGATTGCTTTGGGTGGTCGATACTCCCGGGACTTCTTCAATAGGTATGGGGACTTGAGGCACATCCGCCGCCTCAAGTTCTGGCCACTCAGCAAGGTGCTTATGGAGAAGTATGATTTCAGCGAGCAAGACGCCAATGATATGGCTGACTTCCTTATCCCAATACTTGATTTTGTCCCTGAGAAGCGGCCCTCGGCTGCCCAATTGCTCCTCCACCCTTGGATTGATGCAGGCCCCAGAATTCGCGAGCTGGTGCAACCTACAGATGTAGGTGTTTCTGAAAAGCAGAAAAGAGAGAGAGAGGAGAGGGAGGCAATGGCAGTAAAAATGGAAAATATTGCGATTGATGGATCTTCTGAGGTTGTGATTATTCATTCCCAGGCTAGTAGTAAAGCACACTGATGTTGCCTCATACAATTAGTAATTCCTTGATTACTTTTCATGTTATCTGGGATCTCCCGGGGTTTGTAGGTTCGTGAGTTCTGTAAAATGGAAGGTGTAAGGTGTTAGACTTGTATGTGTGGGTTGATGGAAGTAATTGTATGTTGGGACTGTTGAAAAGTCCCATCTGGTTTGGACATTCTAATTTTTTTTTTCTCTTCGAAAGAGAGGGTTTTCATTCTTCAAAACTTTTTAGGTTGGTATTCTTTTGGTTGGGAACGGTTTGTAATAACTTGATTACGAAATTTTAGCATATTATGTGTTAACTTTGTGGACATTTGTTCCCATAGTTAGATGTTGCATGTACGACAATTTGTTTATGAAGGAAAAGCTAAAAATTCTAGCCAACCTGCATTGTATAAAGCGTCGTGTTCATTGGGGATCTGAATAATTTTTTGTTCTAGTGGTGATTGGATTTTACAAAAGAAATCTAATCATAACCTTATATAAAGTTGCTCATCCTTTACTAAGGTTGTGTTTGATTGGTTTTTTTTTCCATGGAAAATATTTTCATCACAAATTTTCCACCAATTGTAGTGTTTGATAGCTTATATTTTCCATGGAATTATTTTCCAAAAAACTATCATTTTCCATATTTTCTTCTAAAATGGTGGAAAATAAAACTTGTCCAACCCCTAGGAAAATATCATTTTCCATGGAAAATAATGACAATCAAACACCAAAATTAAGTTTTCCATAGAAAATTTTAAAATTCCATGAAATTTTTTTTCTAGGAAAATCATTCCATGGAATTAATTTTTTTTCTCATATTTTTCACCTTGCACACCCTAAATGGTTTTCAGCCTCGCGAAAATTCTAATGCATAGAAACATAGTTATCAGACCGGGTGGGTCAGCGGCGGTCGTACGGTACCTATGACTCAGTGATCGACTACTATGAAACCTATAGATAACCAGGCTTAAAATTAGAGCAATGCTACAGTTACAACCAAACATTTACAATCTTCTTACAACTACTCACCTATTTTCTGACAATGTGGGCCAGGTGGTGGCCTGGCCCACATGTCAGCAAATGGGTGTAAGTTGTAAGAAGGTTGTAAAAGTTTGGTTGTAAACCAAACATTTCCCTTAAAATTACTTGCTATCCGATGTGTCCATAAAACAGTTTAATTTCTAAACTTACAGGCTACGGGAGTCTTTTTTTTTTTTTTTTTTTTGTCTTTGTTCATCATCATTGTTCAGGAACATGCTTAAACTCAACTACGGCCACTAACAACAATGGGTACAAGGAGATTGTTGGTTTGACTACAGATGGAGGTCATGGCCTATCTACCTTCTAGCTCTTGGGCTTATTTATATTAAGGGTCACAATTTGGGTCTGTCTATTTTGTTTGCCACCAAAACATATAATGTTTATCATTTCACTAAAAAGTTGCCACGTGTTAACCTTAAACCATTTTTTTCATTATTACGAGGTGAGAGAAATTAAATTGAAAACTGAAGTGTGGAATGGTGAACATCACATAATTTTGATGGTTGAACAAAAATGAACTCATTTGGGTCAACCGCCAACCTGTCTTTGAGTCAAGTCAGATTTTGAGTCAAGTCAGATTTTAAACCATAATTAATTTCTTTCCACACTCCACACAACAACCAATATATTCACCTACTCTTCATTGTCTTTACTCTCTCTCTCTCTCTCTCTCTCTCTCGTGTTGGTTTTAAGTGTCTCCTCTTCTACGAATCATTTGAACGTCGTGCCCTCTACGAATTTGTTGAGCGTGTGTCACCTTTAGGCATCCTCTATAGTCGTTTCACACATCCATTATCTCCACCTCTTCATCGCATATCTTCTTTCTCCCATGGTGGTGCCATGGAATCCATGACTACCATTATATGCTCCTCCCCAATGCCTAAAAGAAGTCGACAAACTGTTCCTTTGGCTGCTGCAACGTAAACTAGTATTAGCTTTAGAACTTATACGTGTTGAACATAAACGAACTCGATTGCCACCCCTATGCTACATGTGTCAGGAATGAAATGTAGTTCCCTTAAACCGATAGGACATGACGAGGACCGAAGAAAGGTCGCACAAATCAAATATGTCAAAATCACAAAGAAAGCACAACACAAACACAACAATATTTACGTAAAAAATTCTGATAGAAAACCATGAGATGATCGGAGTCCAACCCGGAAAAGCCTCTACTAATGGAATAAAAAGATACACCGACACCTTACAAATCTCCTCTGATCAGCACGGATCACTGTAACACTTCAATCAGACGGAAATATATTACAATGAGTAGAATAAAAATTACCGAAGACAAGATGACGAGGAAGAACCGTTCTAGAACTCCTCAAAACAATCTCTCTTCGAAACGATCTCCAAAACTTCGAATATCTCTCTTCCTCTCTTAGAAAGTTGCAAACTTGAGAAATCTCTCAACTTTGATCTTCTGATGATGAGTTAGGGTTAGAAAATACCTATTTATAGCACCCAACTCCTGAGAACATCTGGGCTATTGATCACGATCCAACATTGTAAATAACATATCCAATTGCGACCTTCAACCCGACATCGGTATACCATCGATATACCAGTAGCAGTATGCTGGCCGTATACCAAAGAAACCTTCTTTGATTCAGAATAGTTCTGAAATAAAACTATTTATACTGATAGCAGTATACCGACGATATACTCTGACTTTGATACTGCCGTTCCAATATATTTTGATACACACTCAAATCAAAGCCACCTTTGACTTCGTAAGCTTCTCCGATATGCGGATATCGCTCGTCGTACTCCGGATTGTTCTCTATATAGGTTGGGAATCTCACCCACCACCAACAAATCTTCCCCTTTCTAACTAGGTAGATGAGCTTGTCACGCCACATTCTCAAAATATGTGGGACCGAGCCATGTGGCAATGGCCAGATAATACAACTTCGAAGGGTATTCCAATTTAATGGACCCCTCGAAGCGTACCACGTTGTCTAATACGAAGTCCTATCCATATATATATAATATGGATCGGGAGCGGGCGATCGTAAGCGACGCTGACATTGCAAACCCTAGGGGTTTCCTCCTCTGGGACCTCGACGCGGCCGGTGGCAGGTCTTCCAGGGGCTGCACGGCCGGGAGCGGGTCGACCAGGGGCGACACGGCAGGTGGCGAGTCGGCCAGGGCGGCGCGACCGGGAGCGGGTCGGCCACGGGCGGCGCGGCAGAAAGCGGGTCGGACAGGGGCTGAGTGGCCGGAAGCGGGTCGGCCAGGGGAGGCACGCCCAGAGACGCCGACGACTTGTTCGGGGGCGTGGCCCCAGGTGGTAGCACGGCGGCCGACAGAGGATCGGGTGCGTTAACCGACGGAGGAACGGGCGTTGGCGGACTGCGGGGTGGAGGAGAGGCTGATGGTGGGGGCCCAGGCTCGACCGCCAGGGGAGGCGGTGGCTTGGGTCGGGCTCCGGGCAGGGGCGAGGGCAACGTAGGTGACGGCGATCGACGGGATCAGAATAATATGGACCTGGAGGAGGATGCGAGATGGACAACAGTGATTATGAGGCGTAACTCTAAAGGGGATGACGAAGCTCGTCGGCTAGGTGGGGCATCGGGAGGTGATCACTCTAGGAGTGGCGACCATCGACACGTGTTACGGAGACATTTTAACGGAGCAGGCTTAGGGGTGGCTAGGAGGCAGGATGAGAGTTCTAGCCAAATGCCGAATAACGTGTTCATACCACCGGTGCCTCATCAATGATGGTCGGCTGCGGATAAGGGCAAGCTGGTTGCGGGAGAACAACGAAAGACCGGGGTCCCGAAATCCTATGCGGATATGTTGAGTGGAGGGGTGACTAGCATGCCAAAGCAGATGTCTTATGTTTAGCCGAAGATGGTGGGCACAATACTTCGGGCGACCTTGACCGAGGAAGATCTTGCCGAGACCGCGGACTACTGGCACAACTCTGTCATTCTATATGTGCTTGGCCCGAGACCGTTCTATGGACAGATTCGTGCGTACGTGGCACGAGTTTGGCGGCCGAGGGGCGGTATAGAGTTTTTCTCACAAGAAAATGGCTTCTACCTCGTGCCCAGGAGGACATGGAGTGTATTCTTCAGGGAGAACCATGGACCTTTAATGGCAAACTTATTATCATGAAAGCATAGACGCCTGAATCGACTTATGAGCATGAAGTACTCATTAATGTTTCGATCTGGATCAGATTACCGGGTTTACCAGCTAATCATTGGAACATCTCTATGATGATGAAGATCGCTAGTGTCATTGGCAAGCCAATCAAGGCGGATGTACCTACAGCGTACAGAACCCATATGGGATATGCACGGATCTTTGTTGAAGTAGATGCGAGCGCTGATCTACCGCCTTTCATTGAGTATGAGGTGCCTTCAAGTGGGGTCTTTCGCCAGAGTGTGCAGTATGAGTTTGTGCCACTAGTTAGCTGCTATTGTAAATATTTCGGTCATCCTTCAAAAGGTTGTTCGGTTGGGGAGGTCGGGGGGTCCATCGGTGATAAGGGAGGGCAGGGGGAGACTAATACTCATGGAAATAGAGGACTACGCGATGGTAGTGGGGCACCTTGTCCTCAGGAGGCGGCCACCTCAATGATGGAGGGGGTTCAACCCAATGTGGAAGTGGCTATTGCTGATCATGTTAATCCTTTCTCTCAATGGGCGAATCGGGTGAAACAGACTCATGAAGATATGACTGATGCTGGAGGCCATCCTGGCACTGAGGTGGAAGCCGAAAGTGGAATGGAGATGGAGAGAGATGGGCAGACCTTGGGGAGGGTGCGACTGATGTCGTGAGAGGATTACTCCCGGGCAGATTATTATTTTCTAGTCCAGATGACACAAGTCTCTAGGCCCTCAGGGAGGGCACTCCAGAAAGAAGGTGATAGAAGACTGCACCAATCAGCTGAAGGAGAGCACAAGCAGGAAACGCCAAGCGATAATATCTAGAGAGGATGGAGGATAGGATGCGATTGGGATACTGACTACGGGCGCTTCAGATCTTTGTGTAGCAAATCCCAGATGGAAGGACCATTATGAAAGTGGTGGTGATCTCAGTGGGTTTAGCCCGCCTCTTGAAGCATCTCCAGAGGGCGCAGCGGCTGAAGGTCAGATGGAGTACGCTATTTCCCCAAATGACGGCTCTAGAGATGTTGAGGGGTCATCTTCTGGATATTAAATATCTATCTTAGCTTGGAATGTCCGTGGTGCGTGTGCGATACGGAGATGGAAGAAGATCAGAGAGGTGTTGAGGCGGGAAGTATGTTCCATTCTAGTGCTACTAGAGACTAAAATTAAGTCTCCTAAACTGCTACAACGAAGGACCCAACATCAGTTATGTCAGGTGCACAACTTGGAGGTAGGAGGGGTGGCACGTATCTGGGTGAGCTGGGCCAGCAAAAACTGGGCTGGACAGGTAATTCATTTATCAGATCAACTGATTGCTGTGTCTTTCACTAATAGGGGATGGCTTTCATCTTGGGAGCGGTGTATGGCAACAACGACATGCAGCTTCGGAAGGCTTTATGGGAGGAGATCTTTCAAGTTAGTGCTGTAGCTGAGAATCAGTTCCATGTGCCGCTGCTGTTGATGGAGGACTTTAATTCCCTACTCTTCGATCACGAAAAAGTGGGAGGTCGACGTGTCCCAGATGGAGTCTTGCAGGACTTCCAAAGATGCCTTCTGCGATCTGGTATGCAGGCGATGGAGAGAACGGGTTACATTTGGTCTTTGCATAATAAAGCTACCCATAAACAAGTTACTTGCCAACTTGATCGTGCTTTGGGGAATCGAGAGTGGTTTACAATATTCTCTGATGTGGTTGCTGAGTGCCTTCCAAATGTCACGAGTGATCATTCGCCAGTTCACATCCACCTGTCGATAGTTGCCTCCCAAAAGGCACATCCTTTCAGATACAACAACAAATAAAGCTCATTAAGGAATAAAAATATGACATTTTATGTTATGATCAAATACCTCCACACTTAATCTTTTGTTCGTCCTCGAAGAAACTTTAATTTAGTTTCCCAAAACAAAATCAAGGTTTTAATGCCATACATTAAGAATAACCAAGCTCTTCAAAACTCATAACACATTATGAAAATATATTCTTAAACATTTCTAATTACTTAGTAATTATTTCCACTTGAACATGGACGAAACTAAATAGGCAGACCCTCAGAAGAATAAACACTCAACTCTCATATCTTTGAAAGTATGTGCTCACTCAAATTCATTCCAAAAGAAATGATCTACCATAAGCTTGCATATATTCTCATTCTCCACTACTGTGATCACATGCATAACACAAATCATAAGCCTTTTCACGGGATGTAACGGAGCTTAGGTTTAAGGTAACCTATATTGGGGAGTGTAGCTCAAAAGTCATCAAAACTAGTAGAGCAAAAATGATTTAACTCAAGCTCGAATATATAAAACATGTAAAACTAATCACTCCATTCAACAACTTCTTCAATTTGACTTTAACGCATTCAACATGCCCCTTTATTAGAATTTTAGGAGAAATTATGAACATGGATATCAAAACTAATTTCCTCCATCACTTCTATTCTTTATTACTTCTTCTTTTATTTTCTTTTTTTTAAAATCATGATGGAACTCAAGAATTTGAGAGTGAAAATATGTAGCCACACCACAAATTCAGATACTCCTACACTTATTTCTTATACACCCACACATATCATAATGCTCCACTAGCTTTACGACTTGGGTAAAGGATTTTTTTTCCATATTTAATGCTTGTAATGTGGGTTCGCAAAAAATAAAAGCAATAAGGCTCAAAGGGATTCAACAAAGGAAAAATAAATTGATGGTAGACTATTTGGCTTAAGTAGCGTATAACAAAGAGTGCCTTAATCATGTTTATGAATGCATGTGTGACCTCGAAGGAAATCAAAGCAAGTTATAGAGAAATAAATCCATGAAATAATATCTCTGAAGAAAAATAATGAGACTAATGTGTCAGTCTAAGGGCTCAAAACCTCACCGACTTTTGTCTACCAATTTTAGTCACTACTGTCACGCCCCAGTCCCAAAATACGCGAGACTAAGAAATGTGGCAGTGGCCAGCTACGTATTCAACCAGACTCTAGTCCGACTCGAATATGTATAAACTATTCAGATCAGAACAAATATCCAAATATCTATAATATAGATCCACAACTCTATCTAAAATACTATGAAACTAAATGAGTAATACTATGGAAGAATGATAAGAAAGCATCATCTAGTGATACCTGAATCCCAAAGAAGTAGCCCCAAATATCTTATGTCAGCTCTCAGTAAATACCTCGAAGAAAACCAGGTCCTTAGAGGGACGTAGTAAGATACTGATATGCCTGTCATATGAATACAATAAATAACATGTGAAGGTAGTAAACTGGTGATCCAGGAACAGGTAAACGAGGAAATAATCGGGTGATCCAGTAACATTACAACTAGGCAGACTATCTAGTCTGTGTGAAATGCACTTGAGGAAAACATTAGTACGCATGAGCTGTCACGGTGTGCCCCGGAACTCTGGTAAGGATACTCTGGCAAACTATGATATATATCCCCACAGTCCCTGTAAATGGCAAACTATAAAATCCCCACAGCTCTGGTAATGAGACAGTGACATCTATGAGGGAAAGTAGCTCACACGTCTAGTGACTGTCCTCCCCACCCCATGCTACTATCCGTGTCACATCCACATCACATCCAGTCTGACTCTAATAAATGATAAGTTCGGAAGTCCAGTCAAACACGTACACATAAAAATCCATCATCAAGTAAACATCCCGAGATCATAAACGAGTCACCTATATACCATGTATCATGAGTCAGTGCACTAGGCCTAAGTGTCAGCAGGTATAATCATGTAAGACTGATAAAGAGCAGGTGAAGCATGTAACAGTATATCCTGAGTGAATGATTGATAAAAAGTATAAACATGTAAATATTATAAATCAAATAGGCAATGTATACTTGCCCGAGGTTCGCCCAATGTTGTGCTGAGACTGCAATACCAGAGTCCGATCAGGTCTAACCATGCTAATAGTGCTATGGCCCACAGAAAATGTACCAAACCCAAACAACAATCAAGAATCACTAAACATTATTTATATACCCAAAATCCTTATTAGGGCTTATGTACGAAAATGAAATAAAATAATAATAGTTTCTTTTATCAAAAACTTATATATACTAAGATCCTAATATGGTTATACATAAAATTATGTATATACCCTTATATAACACTAAATTAGTGAATATATTTAACTATACAGAGATAAGAATATCTTTTAATAGAAAAATATATACATAATCTTATGTGCATAGTTATACCATATTTATAAATTTACATAAGTAGAAAGTCATAAATATATTGCGCTCATAGATATTTTAAAGGACTTTTATGAAATTACATATTTATATGTACACAACCTTCATAAAATGATAATATATGTTTTTATATATAACGAAAATTATAGACATAAAGAGGTGTTTGTAAATACGTATAAACTTATAAGTAAATTTGAACATATTTGAATAATGTTCTACATATATGCATACACATAAAATAAATTAGGTTGTACAATTGTATCCTTAATATTGCTTGTGACAAAAAAAAAAGGTTTCATACATGTATAAACACTTATATATAAACTTATACATAGATATTTATACTCTTGTATATAAACTTATACCATATTTGTAAATTTACATAAGTATAAAGTCATAAATATATTGCGATCAGAGATATTTTAAAGGAATTTTATGAAATTACATATTTATATGTATACAAATACTCCTACATATAAATGATCATATATGTTTATATATATAACAAAAATTATAGACATAAAGAGGTGTCTGTAAATAGGTATAAACTTATATATAAAATTGAAACAATACTCATGAAATACTTATATATAAACTTATACATAGATATTTATACTCTTGTATTTAAACAATATGCTAACATATGACTATTCCTTAAAGCCCCAGTGGGTCCTGCCTATAGTCAAATCTTCCTGTAATGGGCTCCGGCCAATTCATCCATTTCTCAGATATCTCATTCTCTTCCTACTTGTTCAATACCATAAGCTGCCCATACACATCATTTCCCATACTCCCTTGGTTTCTTTTCTTAGCAAATAGGGACCCCATGATTGGTTGGTTGCTCACTATCCTAACAACATTAGTATGGACCCTCACTATACACAACATAATAGCCCAACCTTGCCTACTATTTTCAATATTCCCATATGCATAACATACTAGTTACTCCACTATCCTCTTCAATAAAATTATAATCTACATCCCTACTACACCTCCATGAGACCCCTTCCTCCCATTGTTCTACTTGCATATACATAAAGAGATACCCATCTCTATTTGCACACACACACACACACTCGTGCATTTCCTCTCCTGAATGCACACAGCAATCAAATCTATCTCACCACCATTTCGTATATGTACACCAGTGGAAATTATCATGCACCCTTCAGAGCACAGGTTTCCTCTAATATTTCTTCTCTCGGTTAAACACTCTCACACAAATCAATGAAGATTTTCCACATATATTAGAATATTCATGGTTATCTCTATCTCTATCTCCTATGTATTCATATATATCATTTGTGGAACACTTCCAATGTCTTGATACAGGTGATTTATTGTTCTTCATTTATGAAAGAAACCACACACTAACAACATCTACTTACTACCAACTTACAGCTACAGTCCCATGCATCTCTACTGTTTGTTCCCGCTTCCATTTATAATCACGCCAACCAACACGTACAACTACTAGAAATAAGTTTAATTACCATTTTTACATTACCATATAAATATTTAGCATAAATCACTATTTATATACTATATACTTAAATACCCGATTATATATACCAACTATGTATCTATTTATATAATCGTGTAAGGGAATCCACAACTTATATACTCATGCACCCAACAGTTTGTATATACAAAGGAATCTAAGAGTTTATAGAGTGTTTACCATATATATTATTGTAGCAGGGAAACATCGAGCGGGACCGAGTCATCATCCACAGAGGAACTTGAACCCAAGGCTCGGTTGTAACTTCCCAGTCGAGGCTGACTGGCGGTGATGCGGCTGTGGAGGGAGCTAACTTGATGTCGACGTCCGCAGGTAGAGTACAAGGAAGTCCTCCGGGATCGTTCGAGTCTGTGAGAGGTTGGGACGATCGACTCTAGCCTAAACGTGGGGTCGAGCTCGAGCAGTACCAGCACACGGGGGTACAAATTTGTTAGGACTGCTAGAAGAGTTTAGTGCAATCTGTTGCACTGGTCGGTACAGACGTGGAGCCGATCGACAATGGTGACCAAAGATTTTGTGGTCTCGCTGGCGCTCGAGATGCTCCTAGTACGACTCGCGTCCGCTGCCGAACGAAGCTCATGAGTTCGGTGAAGATGACTCTGAGTCGCACGTGAGGTCGAGGCATAGACGTGAGGGGACGGCATGTCCAAGCTATTTTTGGCAATACAAGTGCGTGTCCAAGCCAGCCTACGCCGCAGTGTCGGTGGTAGAACGCTGTCAAGGTCATGATGCTCAAAATCACATAAAATAATAACTTTCTGCTCATTCACAATAACTAAATTAAACTTACAATATTCACAAGTTTTACATTTAAAGAAAAATATAAACTATTACAAATATTGAAAAACTGCCAACACATCTAACTAGTCTTCTATGGTTGACCTCATCATATACCCATATCTCCCCCAATGGTAAGAGTAGTCGCGACTAACCTGAAAAATGTTGGTTTTCAGTCAGGAATGGAACGAGTACAATCCAAGCATGCAGTTCCAATATATGTTAACAACTTTAAAAACAGTGAATAGAGAATGACCTATATGATGAAAGAATTAACTATAAAGCATGGTACAAAAAAATATGGTGAGACTACAGGGACAAGTAAAACATGGAATAAAGAAACATAACCATCTACGTGATTTAAAGTAGACCTTTCAATATGTGATCAGGCTAGTCCACTACACCGTATGGTCTACACTATCTACATTGCATGAAATAAAAGCACGGTCTACACTGTCTACATTGCATGAAATAAAGCACGGTCTACGGGGTTGATCACATATCTACTCAGTACCTACTTCCCCACCCGACTACTACACATGGATTAGTCACGACAGTAAATTACGAAACACGGTAAAATAAAATATTGCATCATGACTAAAATCTATATGATACTAACCCGTGTACTGACCATGTCAAAAATCAAATATGTATCACTAATCATACAATTATAGTAATTAAAAATACTGAAAACAAAACATGAACTGTACTTGTCTGGTGTCCTAAGCTGCTGATAAAGGTCTAGTGCAGCAAAAAAAGCCAACTGCCACAACCGTCCTCAGATGCTAAAATAAACATCACGAACATGTTTGGTATAAATGAAATATCTAAAAATGCTTGCCTAAAAGTTCATTTCTGGACACAGGGGCAAAATCGTAATTTTGGGTCAAAACGATGTCCGCCATTGGACCCGCTTTGCACCGAAAAACGTGCCAGTACCTACGGTCTCTAAAGTCATCAAACTAAAAGACTACGGATCCGTTTTGACGATATGAACCCAACCGTATGTCCAAAGTTGGATTACGGCTGGCAGTACACAAATTCGTCCGTTGGATCGGATCGCGGGCTGGCAAAACAGCGTTTCGGTCGACCTTCTCAGAATTGGACCAAACTTGACATACAAGACCAAAAAAATGACACGCTCCTGTTGGCGCAAGTTTCGTCTCGAGATGACGAATGTGCACAAAGTTATGGACTAATTTGCAAAAAGACCGATACGGGGTATTGTTGGTCCATTGGTCATGGTCGAACCTGATTTTAATAATTGGTCTAACGCTGTCTCGATATAAGGACTACTTGGACATTTGCTGAGAACTTCTACCAAACTGTTCAAGACTGAAGCTATTTTGCCACATGAGTATGTATTTTAATTTTCTATGTAATTTTCAAATTTATTGAGTTTAGGAATACTTTGTACACCGAGTCATACTAGCAAATAGGTTACCCCAAAATATTTTCAAAATATCTTATGATTTTGAAAATAGCCTATTTTACAAAAAGCTCATAACTGCTAAAACTTTTCAAAAGCCCAAAACTCAAAATCCGATTTACAAAATTTCCCGAAAACCATACTCTGGACACCAATAGAGTTCGGCCCGAGTTCGGTCCGAACTCGCCCCGAGTTTTTTTAGTGCCGTGGATTTTTGAATTTGGTCATCCTGCAGTTACGAACGCAACAGCTACTTGCTTCTCTCAAAGAATTATGTCCGAATTCTGTCCGAATTCACCCCGAGTTCTGACTTTGGAAACCTATAAATAGAGAAGAATTTTACTCATTTCAATACACCTCTCTTCTCTCTAAGCTTAATACGTCTTCCAAAGTGTTTTAAGCTCTTTCATTTTCAAATCCCAAGCCAGTTACAATTCTCTAGTCGATTTGCCAGTGTGGTACGGTATATAAGTTTCAGAGAGATTGTAATCAGAGGCTTGATAGAAGAAAGACACTTCACAATTGAAGTTGGTCGAGTACTTCGGATCAAAACTCACGTTGTAGAAGTTGCAAGGACGTCGGATGAAAACTTGCGATATTTTTCCATAGTGGATTCAATTAGAAGCTAGAGTTCTTCCGACTGGAATAGTCCTCACAAGAGGGAAACCAGTATACATCGCCGTGTTTGTGTTTTCTTTCTGATCTCTAATTTTTATTTACTTACTTATGATATAATATCTGTGATATGGTTGCTAACATTTTTAATTAGTTAATTTCCACTGCCTACTCTATTCACTCCTCTCTAGAGTATTGTGCTTTACAATTCGTTCCTACAATTGGTATCAGAGCGGGTTATACAGGTAAAGCGAGGTAACACTGCTATTATATTCCTTATTATTACAGCTGTTACATAGATCACAGTATTACACATGGCAACTATAAAATTCACAAATGAAGGCCAAGCCACAAATAGACCTCCACTGTTTGATGGTACAAATTACACATACTGGAAAACACGGATGAGTTTCTTCTTGAAATCTCTAAATTTTGACTTATGGTCTATTGTTATTGATGGATATAAGAAGCCTGCACGTATTCTTGTTGAAGGGGAGTTGGTTGAGAAACCCCATGACAAGTATACTGAAGCTAAAAAGAAACATGCCAGTCTTGACGCATGTGCTATTAACGCTTTATTTTATGCCTTAGATATGACTGAATTTAACATGGTATCTACGTGCGCAACATCAAGTGAAGTATGAAAACTTCTCGAAGTGACTCACGAAGGCACGACGCAAGTCAAGGAGTCAAAAATCAGCAGACTTACTCAGGAGTATGAGGCATTCAAGATGAAGCCAAACGAATCTGCCACTCAGATGTTTACAAGATTTCTGGATATTGTAAACCCTCTGTCTTCATTAGGCAAGGAATACAATAACCATGAGAAGATTCGCAAACTTCTACGAGCTCTCACGAAGAACTGGATTTCGAAGGCTACGACAATCATTGAAGGGAACGACCTCACCACTATGTCTCTTGAAACACTCATGGTAAGCTACTTACTCATGAGCTGGAACTTCAAGACTTTGAAGATGTTGCACCGAAGAAGAAGTCGACCGCTTTCAAAGCTCAACACAGAAGAACTGTCGAAGATAATTTCGACGACAGTGACTCTGACTCTGAAGATCAAGATCGCCTAGTGAGAAAGTTCAAAAAGTTTATGAGATTCAATAGAAGAACAAAGGAACACAACAACAACAACAACGAAGAAGATCCTATCTACTACGTTTGTAAGAAGAAAGGACATATGAAGAAGGACTGTCTAACAACATTATCATCAACCAGGAAAAGCAACAAGTATGACAAAAGTTACCTGAAGAAATCAACATCTAGAAGGTACGCCAACACAAGCATATGACATGAAAGCGAAGCCAGTGACTCAGAAGATGAACAATCAGATGACGGTGCAAATGTACGCCTAATGTCATTCGATCAGGTAAATACTAATCCCCTATTTGATACATATGATAATTTTACCTTTGAGCAATTAGGTGAAGCCTTTAGTGACCTCTTAGGTGATTATAGAAAACTGCATAGCAAATACCAAAACTCTAAGAAGGTACTCAAAGAGTACAAATATGAAATAGAAAGACTTACCGACCTACTAGCTGAGGTTAGGAGTATTGATAATTCTAGTGAGGTAGGTGAGCTTTCTTCTGTTAAGTTATTATTATACGAGACCACAAGACTATTCGAAGAGAAAGACAAGACCATTACCCAATTAGAGGAAGATCTACTCAAAGAGAAAAAGAGTCTTAGGAAGAATCTATTATTCTCATCTATCTCATATGTAATGTAATTGTTGGGTTATTGGGGTGTGTGTGTATATATATATATATATATATATATATATATATATATATATATATATATATATATATATATATATATATATATATATGAAGCGAAAAGGGTAACTTCATTGAGAAAAGAGAAACAACTTACAACCACTATAGATCAGGGAATGAATTCCCTACTGATTCTCTATCTTTCCATACAATTTATATCCACTCTTATGAATTATGGTTTAATAGAACTGCTAACATCAGCTATTTCAAGGTCTTTGGTTGCAGCAGCTTTATTTTAAATACAAAAGACAACTTAGGAAAATTTGACGAAAAAGCTGATGAGGGCATATTTTTGGGGTATACGGCAAAGAGTAAAGGCTATAGGGTATTCAACAAGAGGTCACTTGTTGTTTAAGAGTCAATAAATGTCACATTCGATGAGCTAAACAGTCAACGAAATGATGATAATGATAATAAAGAAGAGGAAACTCCCACCAATAGAACACCAGAAGATACACCATCCACGTCCTATCTGGAAAGTCTGTCGAAACGTTTACGGTTTACGCCAGACCATCAGGAAGAACGGGTAATAGGTGATGTATCAAGAGGTGTAAGTACTCGCTCAAGCACAAGAGAGATAGTTGTTAATGTTGCTTTTATTTCCAAAATAGAACCTAAAAATGTTTTAAAAGCTTTTAATGATGAATTTTGGATTTCTGCGATGCAAGAGAAACTAAACCAATTTGAACGAAATCAAGTTTGGAAACTTGTTCCCAGACCTATTGATTATCTGATCATTGGTACCAAATGGGTGTTCCAAAATAAATTAGATAAGAATGGTTCAGTCACACGCAATAAAGCAGGTCTAGTAGCTCAAGGCTATAATCAAGGAGAAGGCATTGACTATGATGAGACGTATGCTCCAGTTACTAGACTAGAGTCCATTCGAATGCTTTGTGCTTTTGCTAGTTTTTATGGTTTCAGACTCTTTCAAATAGATGTCAAAAGTACTTTTCTAAATGGTTTTATAAAAGAAGAAGTTTTTGTAAAATAATCTCCAGGTTTCGAAGATTTTAAAAATCCTGATCACGTATTCAAGCCACATAAGGCTCTCTATGGTCTTAAACAAGCACCTCGTGCATGGTATGAGCGCCTTAGTTCCTTCTTGCTTGAATACGGATTTTTAAAAGGGAAGGTTGATTCTACTCTCTTTATAAAATCTTTGGATAGGAATATTTTATTAGTGCAGATATATGTAGATGGTATAATTTTTGGTATAATTTTTGGATCAACAAATCTTGGAATCAGAGCTCTCTCGAAGTTCTCTTCCATGTCTACAATCATTTTCGGTATATTTTTACTCCTTCCATCTTTTTCAATTTCAATGGCTCCTAAAATACATATTTCTTCCAAAAAGAAAATAAAAGTTGATGAAGGTTCATCCTCAACTCCTTACGAGGCGGCATCCTTTTCACTTTTCAGTCCCTCCAAACCGAATAGTGACTTCTTTGATGATTTCATATTTGTGTCACACGATGCATCAAATGATTCGTTTAGTGACTTTCATCAAAGAAGGATTTGTCCGGGATCTCCTATCAATTTTGTATTATTTTTTGATCACGCAAACATTTTTGAACACCATCAGTTGCTAGATTTAGTTCAATCTAGTTTTCCTATATATTCCAATGCTATCCGCATGTTTTATTGCAACTTATCGGTCACTAACCGTAAAGTAAAATCAAAAGTTGGTGGAGTTGGTATTGACTTTGATGCCGATGATTTGGCTATCATACTTAACATTCCCAATGTTGGGGACGCATTAGTCGATATCACCTCGGTCCAATTTCTCGAAGGTACAACTTTTGATTCATTTCATGATTCGTTATGTGCACCAAACCCCAGACATAAAGGCACTTTTTGTCCCAAACACTTAGAACAACTATTTCTATGACCTTCATAGAATGTTATTCTCCACCATCATTCCAAAGAATACCACCACCGATGAGATCTCCTACTTAAAACTTTCTGCTATCTATCATCTCCATTTTCATGTCCCCTTCAGTCTGCCTAAGATAATCATCGCTGCTATGGAACGGTGTCGCAAGAAACCGCGACGACTACTTTATGCAATGTATCTGCCTTATATATTTTAGTAATTTGAGGTTATGATTAAGGATTGTCCACAGGATGGTGCTCCTGCTTATCTTCATGAGCATCGTCGCACTGCTCCTGTTCCAGCCGTTCAGCCTCCTCTACCTCCAGTTGACCCATTAGCTGCTCCTACTCATCCTATCGGGGGTGTTACTCTTGAGTCACTCCAGGCTTTTATGATGGATCAGTTTTGGTCCATGGACTTCCGTACCACCCTTCAGCTTCAGGCCATCTCCAACTCTATGTGGAATATGTCATACAAGCTTGCTCACAACCCTAGTAGTCCTATCCCTATGGTTTGTGACCCCATCAGACTTGGATATCGCATTGATGATCCAGAGGCTCGATGATACTTTGACCCTACTGCTGCCTATTATGATCCCAACCATTCTGTTGAGACCGGTCCTTCCAAGGCGGCAGGTGCTGCTGATGATGAGGATGATGAGGATGATGATTGAAGATCTATTTTCTCGTGATAGACCATCACTAGTTATGTCTTTAGTTTTATTTTGTGTGACTACGTATTAGTGATAAATGCTTCTTTCAAGCATTATCAGTTTTAGTTTATTGGACTAGTTGTATGAACTCTATCTATTTCAGTTTCCATTAGTAGTTCATGTTTTCAGCACTGTGCATTCCTTTTATGGTTAATATTTACTGTTATGTGCTTGATTGTGCTGAGTACTGCTATTTCCTTGCGTCATTTTTCTTATGTGACAAAACGGGGGAGTAGATGGATACTTAATACTTCTTTTGCTTAATTGTTTTTGTTTGGAGATATTGTTTGTTCTTCTAGACTCTTACAGATATTTCAGCTGACATGCTTTGTTACGGGGGAGTAACAAGACTTGACCGTACATTATGGGGGAGCAAAAATATTGTACCAATATTCAAGGCCAAAGCTACTACCGTACCTTATCAAGTCTTCTTCCAAGTCGAGCTGAATAGTTTCTTAAGTATCAATCGTAGTTTTGTCAAATTATCAAAATGGGGGATATTATTGGCCTATTCAGTCATGGTCAAACCGATTTCGATAATTGACCTAAAACTTCGAGTTCGTTATAAAAATAAATAGAAGATTGTAGATTTTGTTGCTACAAATTTTTCATACTTTATTCTGTATTTTTTCCTTTATTGAGTCTAGATAAATTGTGCGTCAGGATCACTAGCAATTAGAACATTTTCTGATCAAAAACCAAAACTAATACTTGACCCAAAACCAAATCAAATCTAAAAGCCAAAAAGACCAGAAACCCTAGTAACTGAACTCGGCCTGAGTTCTGCCCGAACTCGGTCCGAACTCGTTCCCCCTTGATTTATCATGGTCAGCAGCATCCTCTAGTCTTTTGGATATTAAACGTTCAAAAATATGAACGTTAGCCAACCGAGTTCTGCCCGAACTCTGTCCTAGAAAATCCTATGAAAAGGGAAGAAATTTCTATTTTTATTCATTAATTCAATCTTCATCTTCTCTATCTATTCCTAAGCTTTCTATTCTATTTACAAAGTTTCAATCTTCAAATCTCCAAGACAACTCCGATTCTTCTAGTGCCAGTAGTTTCCGATTAGGAGTTTTCGAGTTGTACAAGCTTGGCGTATAAAAGCTTTTCTCAGAAAAGGTGTTATTGAAGTATGATCGTGGGCTTCGGATAAAAACACGAAGGTATTGAAGTTGGCGTGTTCTTCGGAGTAAGGCACGCGGTGTAATGTCTATTCAAAATAGTGGATTATAGTGAGCAAGAGTTCTCGTGAACTGGACTAGTCCTCTCAGAGGGAAACCAATATAAACCTGCCGTGTCTGCGTATTACTTTCTTGCCTCCTCTATATTTATTGCTTTACTTTGCATTTCAAGTTCATTAATATTTGTTTCACCTGCTTATGTTTTAAATTGGTAATTATTTTCCCGCTGTACTCTATTCACCCCTCTCTAGAGGTGCCATCGATCCTACACAAGAAAGAACTTCAACTCCCCCATCATGCTCATCTCAAACTCACTCTGCATGCACTTAGAAATATCTTGACAAAAAGATTCATCAGTAGAACCAAAAATAATGTCATCGACATAAATTTGTACGAATAACAGATTATTATTCAAAGATTTTATAAAAAAGTGTTGTATCAACCTTGCCTTTTGAAAAACTTTTTTTAAGTAGAAAAGAGCTTAGACAGTTATACCAAGCCCGAGGGGCTTGTTTCAGTCCGTATAAGGCTTTTTTCTACTTGAAAACATATTCATAATTTTTGAAATCAGTAAAACCAGGCGGTTGAGCAACATAAACTTTTTCTTTTATAAAACCATTTAAAAAAGTACTTTTAACATCCATTTAAAATAATTTGAAATAATAAAAACAGGAAAAACACATAACATGCAAATGGATTCTAAACGCTAAACTGGGGCATATGTCTCATCGTAGTCGATACCTTCCTCTTGGTTGTATCCTTGAGCTATGAGCCGAGCCTTGTTGCGTGTGACTAAACCATTCTCATTAAGTTTATTTCAGAATACCCAATGGGTGCCAATTACCGGATGATCAATGGGCTTAGGTACAAGTTCCCAAACTTGATTCTGTTCAAATTGGTTCAATTTCTCTTTCATACCATCTAACCAATAAATATCATTACAAGCTTCTTCTACGTTCTTAGGCTCTAACAGTGAAATAAATGCTACACTAGAAACTATATCTCTAGTTGAGGAATGAGTAATTACGCCTTTTGTGATCTCACCTATTACCAAGTCCTTGGGGTAGTCAGCCATGAATTTTATTCTCTTTTGCAGACTCTCCAAGTAGCTAATTTCGGGTTCCGCTTCAGTAGGTGCTTTGCTCGGTGTACCATGATCTTCATCGTCACTGTCATTGTTCATTCGACTATTCATCTCATCGAAGGTGACGTTAATTGATTCTTCAATTGACATTGATTTCTTCTTGAAGACTCGGTAACCTTTGCTCTTGGCCGCATAACCTAGAAAATACCTTCATCAGCTTTTGAGTAAAATTTGCCCAAATTATTTTTGTATTCAAAATGAAATATTTGTGACCAAAAATCTTAAAATATGAAGCAGAGGGGGTCCTATTAAACCATAGTTCATAGGGAGTCTTATGTCGAATCAGAACCCTGTTTAGAACATAGCATGTTGTATTGACAACTTCAGCCCAAAAATATTTAGGCATGATAAATTGGTTTAACGTAACTCTAGCAATTTTGCTAAGAGTTCTGTTCTTACGTTCCACAACACGATTTTGTTGCGGAGTCCTAGGGCAAGAAAATTTATACAAATATCCTTGTGTCATAAAATTTCCCGAAGTCAGCATTCTCGATTTTGCCACCATGATCGCTTCGAATACGAGTGATCATGAAGCCTTTCTCATTTTGTACCTTTTTACATAATGTGACAAATTCTGACAGTGCGTCATTCTTATGAATGAGGAAATATACCCACGTGTATCTGGAGTAATCATCTATAATTACAAAGGCATATAGCTGACCATTTAGACTAGCAACTCTGCTGGGTCCAAATAGATTCATATGTTATAATTGTAGAGGTCGAGTAGTACTTACAGCGTTGATCGATTTAAAGGTTGATTTAGTAGCTTTGTTCTTTTCACAGTCGCTACATACCATGTCTTTATTGAAAATGATCTCTGGTAAGCCTCGTACCAATTTCTTTGTGGATAATGTTGCAATTGTGTCCATGTTTCCATAACCTAGCCTCATGTGCCACAGTTGACTCTCGTATTTTTGGCGTATAGGCATCTACCTACAGTGTTAGTATTCTCCAAAAGATAGAAAATATAGATATTATCTTCCCTACTACCTTCAAAAATAGTACTACCAGTTGAGCTATCAACTACAGTACATTTATCTTTACCAAAATTAATACCATAACCATGGTCAACTAGATGACTTATGTTGAGTTGGTTATGCTTTGATATACATCTTTGATAATGAGATAGAGAGCCTTACCAACATTACCAATACCTATAATGTACCCTTTCAAGTTGTTTTCGAAGGAGACATATCCTTCTTTCTTCTTCGACAGTGTTGTAAACAAAGATGCATCGCCAGTCGTCTGTCGTGAGCAACCGCTGTCGAGGATCCACTTGCTTCTAGAATGTGTTGGATGTTCCACCTATAAAACAATTTGCAGATGAAACTCTTGGTACCCTTTTCTTATAGGGTCTTGACACGTTAGCTTTTGGTGCCCAAGTACAAATATTCAAATCTACTAATCTTCTAACTCTACATGCAGAAAAAATATGACCAGGGGTGCCACAGTAGTGACATCTAGCATGTGTATGAATGTTAGATGAAGTGTTGGTCTTGTCTACTTGTTTGGTAGTCCAATAGGCTTTCGGAGGATACTTATAATAAAATGTATGTATGGGATTGCTATACCTCTTGGTTTTGTCAGTCTTTGGTTGGACAATATTCCTTTTGGGTAAGTGACACGTATTAGGAGAGGAAGAATCGATATCGGCTATTTTTGTAGCCTAATTTCCAACTTTTTGGAAGTGTCAAACAATCTAGTATAATCAGCTGTTAGGGCGTCATTCCTAATCAGCGCATTGATACTCTTCTTCTTCTCGATTTGATAGTCTTCTTGCAGCTGAGCTATGGTCTTGTCCTTTTCTTCAAGAGTGCATGATGCTTCGTATAATTGTAGCCTGATAGAAGCTAACTCACCTGTGTCACTAGAAGGTTGATTCTTTCTAACATCTTCTAGTAGTAAGGCCAGTCTTTCCATCTCAAGTTTATGTTCCTTAAGTACCTTCTTAGAAGTCTTGTATTTGCTTAGCAATTTCCTATGGTCTTCTAGGAGGTCACTAAATGCATCACCTAACGCATCAAATGTGAAGTCTTCATATAGAGGGTTAGTAGTTACCTGATCGAATGCTATTAGGCACATATTTATAGCATCTTGAGAAATGTCGTCTTCTAAGTCGCTGGCTTCGCTTTCGTGCAATATGCTTGTGTTTGCATACTTTCTGGACGTTGATTTCTTCGTGTAACTCTTTTTATATTTGTTACCCTTCTTGGCGATGATGATGACGGACAATCTTTCTTGATGTGTCCTTTGTTTTTGCATCCGTAGCATATTTGCTCTTCATCGTCATTGTTGTTGTTGATGATATTCTTGTTTCGACGATTGAACTTTAGGAACTTTCTTACCCTGAGAGCTTGCTCTTCACCATCTGAGTCACCGTCTCCAGACTTCTCTTCAACTATTCTTTTGTGTTGTGCCTTGAAAGCAATTGATTTTTTCTTGGGTGCCGATTCTTCAAAATCTTGCAAATCCAGTTTGTGAGTCATCAGCTTCTCCATGAGTGTTTCAAGTTACATTGTTATGAGGTCGTTCCCTTCAACGATTGCTGTAGCCTTGGGGTTCCAGTTCTTTTTGAGACCCCTCAGCACTTTGCGAATATTTTCATGAATGTTGTACTCCTTACCGAGAGAAGACAACGGATTTACGATGTCAAGGAAACGGGTGAACATCTAAGTGATTGTCTCATTTGGCTTCATCTTAAATGCCTAGTATTCCTGAGCTAATATGCTGATATTTGATTCTTTGACTTGAGTCGTGCCTTCATGAGTCACCTCTAGAAGCTTCCATACTTCATGTGATGTTGTGAAAGTAGACACCCTGTTAAATTCAGTCATGTCTACTGCACAAAATAATGCATTAATAGCACGAGCGTTAGGACTAGTTTATTTCTTTTCATTATTAGTGTACTGGTCGTGTGGTTTATCAACAAGTTCACCATCAACAACTATACGTGACGACTTTTTGTAGCTATCAATAACGATTGACCAAAGGTCAAAATCTAATAACTTCAAGTAGAAGCTCATTCGTGTTTTCCAGTAAGTGTAGTTGGTATAGTTGGTTCCATCAAATAGTGGAGGTCTGTTGATGGATTGTCCCTCATGTGCATTAGCTATGTGATAGTGTCTCTAAAGAGTATATGCAAGTAAATGACAGAAACGATAAACTAATAAGAGAAGACTTGTCAATTAACCCGTTCTGATACCAATTGTAGGATCGATATGCAGTAATATATACTCTTGAGGGGGTGAATAGTGTGTGTAGCAGAATATTAGCAATTAAAAAAATTAAGCACTACTATATCACTATCGTGTCGCAGTGGCGATGTCACAGTTATATATATATATAAACATTAAATAAGAGGGACATAGAGCAAACGCAAACACAATAATATATCCTGGTTTCCTTCTTGTGAGGACTAGTCCAGGCCGGAGGACTCTTGATCCGAGTTGAAATCCACTATTGGAAAGACAAGCTTTAAACTGTGCGTTTGCCGCTCTTACAATACTGAGCTTCAAATCCGAAGTGCTCGATCGACTTTAATTGTGAAGTGTGAACTTCTGGATCATGCCTCTGATTATAACTCTCTGAAACTTCTAGACCGTACCGTACTGGCAAGTAGACTAGAGGTTGTAAAACAGGTTTGGGATTTGAAAATAAGAACTTTGAATAGCTTAGAAAGCTTTAGAGAAGAGAAGATCGAAAGTGAACGAGTGATTAGAATGAAAATCTCTTCTCTGTTTATAGGATTGCTGAAAACTGAGTTCTGGCCGAATTCGGATGCCAAATGTTCAAAAATTTAACCGTTGTAGCCAAGTCTGCAGGGAGAACAGGTTTACAGGGTTTACCAAATCAGGTACCCAAGTTTGGGCCAAACTCTATCCAAACTCTGGTCTTCTGTTTAGGTCAGAATCTAGGGTCTAAAACATGGTTTTAGGCCCTTTGGAACTGTTGGGCTTTTGGGACTGTTTTTCAAATACGAGTTTTTTGGGTTTGTTTAAAAACAATGGGTAGATTTGAAAAACAAGTTGGGAAGTTTGAAAAACGTTTTTGGTTCAAGCCTATTTGCCAGTACGACGTGGTTTATATTGTTTCCTAGACTCAATAAAAATAGTAAAAAAGACATTTAAGAAGGAAAATAAAGATAGATGCGACGACTATGCAAATCTCAAACAGTAGCAATATTGGTTGTCGTAGCCCGTTATGAGTAGCCCTTATATCGAGTCCGAGTTTCGACGATTATCAAAATTGGTTCGACCATGACCAATGGGCCAATAAGGTACTACCTTGTCGAAGTTTACACCTAGAGAATAGACAGACGAGTCAAAGAGGATCGCGTCGAATAGGGGATAACCACAGAAACTACACATAAAACAAGCAAGTCAAAAAAATTTCTAGAAAACATTTTTAGAAAATAAAAAAAACAAGCTTCAGCGTAGGCACTGTTCAGTGGCCCTGCGCATCAGCAAGCAAGCTTTAGCGTAGGCACTATTCAGTGCCTTATGCATCAGCAAATGTGCTTCAGGGCAGGCACTGTTCAGTAGCCATGCGCATCAGCATGCATCAACGCATCCTCCAGATGCTATTTCAAAAAATAGTACCCATGAGCATCAGCAAAAGAAGCATCGGCACATCTTTCAAATACTACTTCGAGAAGTAGTGCCCACGTGCGTCAGTAATTAGGGCATCAATACATATTTCAAAGTGTTGCTTAAAAAACAAACACTTATGCATGAACACCTATCATAGGCTCTATGTCAAAACGAAGACAGGAAGCCTACCCGTGACGGCTCTTCGTACATCGAAGTGTGCATGTTCGTCAATGACTTGAGCATCATCAACGGCATCGATGATGGTCAGCCTCTTCTTTTTTTCCTTGCTAGTGCTCGCAGTACTGGCCTTAGGGGCCTTAGGAACTTTGGAAGCTTTTGGAGTCGTAGGGGCTATGGAGAGAGAAAGCTAGGGTTTTTCTGATTGGGGAAGAAGGAAGAGTCTTTTTTATTTAGAAAGCACAAAGAAAATGAACATAGTAAAGTTTCTCTCTTCTGAAAAATCCCTATATATAGGAGAAGACACGTGTCAACAAATGAGACCAAAGAAATGCTTTGAGTTTGAAGAGATGCTTCGAAACGCGTGCAGTATGAAATCATTCTTGATCTCTTTCGAAAAATGAGGAGTCATTATCATTAATGAAATGACGATTAAGGCACTAATTGCTGATGGTTACTCGCTCTCTTAAATGATGACAGCCTGTCAGCAAAGAGTTGCGTACTTCCCAAGCCACGTGTCATTTTTTCATGCTTATTTTCAAAGTATTTCAAACTTGTCCAAATTTGAAATTTTGAAGGGGGTCTTGTAGAAGCATAAAAAGCAAAAAGTGCAACATCTACAAAAGAAGACAAAATTACAACACTGCTATGCACTTCAGAAGACAGACATCATCGAGAAAAGCACAGTATAAATAGGAGAAAAATGCATAAAGGAGATTCTTTATTCATGAATAATGATTACAAAACAGTGGATGTCTATTACAAATTCTTCATGTAACCACAACTTTTCTGGAACAGGGGTATTTTTGACTTTTCTTAATTCTTGTATTTATTATGATTTCAAATTATATTTTGAATGATAAATTCTTTAATATAGTGCATATGTTTATTATTGAATATGGATAGTTGTTAGCCTTTAGTTTAAATAGTAGTTAATAATCCTAGGGGGCCTAAACCGACTTGACATGACCACCCAACTAGATGATTAGGACTAGCCTAATTGAACTTTAGTTAGTCTCTAGCTAGATTAGAAGAATTAGTTAGAAGGTTTGACTAAACACATAATTAGGAAGAAAGACTTATTTCCTAAACTTGTAATGGCTAAAGAGAGGGGTGTAGTGGACCTTTTCCTTTTCCTTTGCCCAAAACCCAAACCCTAACCCCCTATGGCAGCCCACTTTCCTTATAAAGCATAACTTTATCATCTTTCTTCCTCTTTCATTCCAAACCCTAACCCTAATTAGAAGCTTCTTCCTAATTGTTTCTACCACCAAATTTCCTCCAAATTCCCTCAAACTAGTCTCATTCTCTTCTCCTTGAAGAGGAGAAGGCTCTATTGGCTAGCTTGGAATGATTGGAGCTTGAAGGGATTCTAGATCAAAGGGATTTTGCATTGGGAATCTATCTCCCAATTGGTATGATCATTCTAACCCTCTAATTTCTATTAAATTAGTATAAAGGCATTCATTTGGGACCCCCCATGCATTAGGGTTGCCATTAGAGAGGATTTTAGGCTCTTCTCTTCCTATTTAAGGGATATTCCCCTTTGCTTTTGGTTCAAATTAGGGGAAATTCGAGAATAGAGATTTTATGGTATGTAAATTTGTTTCATTAGGTCATGCTAGTGATTTAGAACATAAGGGTAAGCTTAGGGTCAAATTTGAATCCATTTGGAGTGCGTATCATGGACGTGTCCGATACGCACGCTAAGTGTTTGACAAAATGACCAAAAGAGCAGCAAGTGTTCTAATTTCAATTTTAACTCTTGTTTAAGATTTCTATTGCTATGAGTTATCAATATTATGATTATCTAGTTATTTAGAATGGTTTTGTTATGTTGAAGGTTGAATGGGAGTTTGGGATATATTTAAAGCACTGTTTATGTCCATCTGTGGACTGTTAACGCTGTGTGATGTTTAGTCCACATCTTCATTAGTGTTCTGTCCACACTGTATTAAGGTATCAGTCCATATTAGCTCATCATCATTTTTTGTTCTGTCTAGTATACTGTTGCCCTGTTTGTATCAGTCACTTATGGACAGTTGGTGTATAATTTGTATAAGCTATCTAAAGTTCAGTCCCCATTTATTCTAGAGTTCAGTCCATTTCCTATATACAGTCTCTTGAGTAACTGTCTAGATGTTACATTTGGTTCAGTCCTTCACCAGTTAATGAATGGAAGAGGCTCGAATTTGGACTGATAAATTCCAACTGTGAACAGTTAGCTCAGTCCTTGTCATTCATCCAATAGTTCAGTTCATTTCTTTAATGATTTAGTCCATGTTTACTATTCAGACCACTTCATTAACCAACACTTGGTTCAGTCCTTATGAGGTGAGTAATCAGTCCTTTGTTCTTTAGTCCAATATAGTGTATCAGTCATGTCTTCATCCTTGTATCTGTCCATTACAAATGTTTAGTCCACCTTGGTATAATTCAATTGTTTAGGCTATCATATCTCAGTCCTCATATTTAATGTTTAGTCCCCCCCTATTATTGATCCGTCCTGCATCTCACTGTGCAATACATTGTTTCAGACAACCAAATGTTCAAATATCTTCATGATCAGTTCCTTAGTGTATCAGCTGACTGATACCATTTGAGTAGCAGCCCCCGCCCTTACATATTTCAGTCCATTATTCATAATTGTTCAGTCTTTGGTTCTTTTTGTATGTAATTGTATCAGCCCACATCTCATTTGCATTCAATCCCATCATTTCTACTATCTACATAACTTGGTTTCAGTTATAGTAATTCCCCTGTATCTTAGTATCAGCCACAAGTTCTAGTATCAGTAGTGAGTTAAAGTGAGAGGCTCAGGTTTGAGTGTAGACTTATGTTCAGTCCACTGTTAAATGATTCAGTCCATATCTTATTGTATCTGTCCTTGTGTGGACTGGGTATCACACCCTACACCCAGTCCACTTGGGTTAGACTGTAGGTATCAGTTAATAAATGGGAAGGATGGGGTATTTGTGATTTCTCCCTTGGCAGCAGGGGAGGCAAACCGGATCAGGGATGCAGGGCATCTGTGGTAGCAAGTTATGAAGTTAGGATTAAGGGAAGTATCGAGTAGGAACATATGTAGTCTAATATTGGTAGCATCCCTAGGTTGACTATTATTCCTGTAGGTATAACACATCAGTTGGGATGAAAGACTAGTGTAAAAGTGTTGTATAGGGCTATCCTATTTACCAGAGCATACCTATGTGCAATTATACTAAATATATAGGTGCCAATTCAAGTAGGTAGAGGGAATATGAAGGTTGGAGTATTAGTAGTGGGGGAAATACTCCTACAGCTATGGCAGGCCATCATATCATAAAGTTTCAGTCTTACTTGATAATGTATCAGCTATATTGCATATATCAGTATCATTTCTTGTTTATATACTCTGTCTTATACTATGGTTCAGTCCTTATCCTATACATATCCAGTCCTCTATTGATTTGTATCAGTTTATAGAACTTGGTGTCAGTTTGGTGAAGTTAGGGATGTCCACAGCAGTAACCTCTAGGAGCTACCTTAGTTAGAGAAGGAGTGCCAAGTTTAGGCACACACAAATATAGTACTAGGCAGGGATTTGAGCAAGGGTAGTGCCAAGCAGTGGCATTAGGCAGCAGTAGCCCTTGGGCAGGGTAGTGTTGGTTCGGCCATTGGCCTTGGCCTACACATAAAATTGACCCTGTGGGTAAGGTAGGTAATATTTGGAATGGAAAAGTATATAGCTAAAGGTTATATGTTAAGGTAACACATATGGATTATGGCAGGAACATAGATAATGCTAAATGTATGAGTTGTGCCTATGGGTAGAATATAGGGTAATGAGGTATTGTATCGTAGAGCCTATACATATACAGTATAGACAGGTAAATGAGGATATGACTTGGTATGACCTAGTATAGACTAGAAAACTTAGGTGTGACTTATATTGACTAGGATTAACTTAGGTTGACTAGTATTGACCTAAATTTACTTCCATGACCTAGAAAGGGCCTAGAAGCATATAATTGTAACCACCACTTTTCTAAAACGAGGATAATTTTGAATTTTGTAAAATTGATTATGAAATAATAGGATTTAACTCATGTTAATGATTTTTGGTGAATTTTAATTATTAAATACCATTTAAATTGGTGGATTGTGATTTTGGTGTTTTGTTAGTCCAATCCTAGAATTACTTGACCTAGAGACTAACCATGACCATGGAGACCTAACCATGTGATTAGGTTGACTAATTACCACTTTTTAGGTTAAGGATATTTTGATCATTTTTGACTTTCAATGAAAATGAATTTTGATTAAATAATTTTTTGCTAATCTCTATTGTTAAGCCTTAACCTAGAATTGCCCTAATCTAGATGTTAATCATGAGCCTAGATATTTCATTAGTAGCTTCCAACTAGATGACAAGGTTAGTAATATCTAGATATTATGGCTAAGTAGATATTTAGCTTTAAACCCACTTGCCATGACCACCCAACAAGATGATTAGGACTAGCCTAATTGAACTTTAGTTAGTATCTAGCTAGATTAGAAGAATTAGTTAGAAGGCTTAACTAATTCTTCTAATTAGGAAGAGAGGTTATCCCTAACTTGTCATGGCTAAAGAGAGGGGTGTAGTGGACCTTTTTCCTTGCCCAAAACCCTAATCCTAACATCATATGGCAACCCACATTTTTATAAAGCCCCATTTCATCATCTTCCTCTTTCCATTTTATTTCAAGCCCCAATTTAGGAGCTTTTTCCCTAAATTGCTTCTACACCCAAATTTTCTCCAAATTGAGCCAAATTTATTTTATTCTCCCCCTTGGAGAGGAGAAGCCTCTATTGGCTATCTAAGAAGGGATTGAAAGGATTTGGAGCCTTGAAGCTTGGTGGAGATCTAGATTTAGAAATTTTACATTGGGAACCCATCTCCCTTTTGGTATGAGCTCTCTAAACCCTTCAATTTCATTTCATTAGTGTAACTACATTCATTTAGGACCCCATTTGCATTAGGATACCATTAGAGAGGAGTTGAGGCTCTCCTCTTCCTATTTGAAGGGTTTTCCCATTTCATTTTGATACAAATTGGGGGAAATCAAATTTGTGACCACCAAGTGTTCGATACGCGTCCCCAAAGAAACTTTCGTGTCCTTTTTGAGTCGAGATTGGGTGTTTGTGTCCTAAATAGGATACGTGGTGTTGTGTCATGGTATCTCATGATACTCATGGTTAGATTTGGGTATATATATGTGTTTCTTTTGTCCCAAAATAACTAAAATTTGTCATAATATTTATCCACGTTTTTAGTAGCAATAACAACTTTGAAATGCCATAACTTTTAGCTCAGAACTCCGATTAATCTCCCTTTTTTTTAAAGAACCGTATCGAAGTTAGCTTTCCAAATATATATATTAATAGACCAAAATTATTTTACAACTTTCTATAAAACTGTTTGAGTGTCAGCTGTACGGAAGACGAACGCGTTTCGGTGTTTTCGCGATTTTGGGAGCTTCCGGACACGAAAATACGATCCGTTTGAAGTTTCGAAAAGCTAACACGAAGGGATATGACATTCTTTAATCCTAGAATTTGGTGAAGGTCTAATTGGTATAGTATTGATTTTAAGTAGAAAAGTGACTATATGACATATGCATTTTGTGTAACCTATGAGCCTATGTAGTATGGATATTAAGTGAATGTAGGTATCATAGGTTGTCAAGTATATGTATGATATAGTACATATATATATATATATATTATTGTTAGTGTTGGCCCATTGGTCATATGGTCAAACTGATTTTAATTGATCAAACTCTGTCTCGATATATGGAGCTAATCAGGATATCTCGGACTCTTGGACATGATCAAGAACAACTATCTACTCAGTTCAAGACCGAAGCGTTGTTTGCCTGTTCGAGTCTGTATTTCTTTGAGCAATGTAATCTTTTATTTATTGAGTCTAGAAATACAATGGGCCAAATCTAGAATGATTCCAAAATGATTTCAAAATGTTTTTAAAATGTCCTTAGTTTTGAAAAACATTCGTATTTACAAAAGCTCCAAAAAGGTTTTCAAAATTCCCCAAAATCTAATATTAAAAATCCTAACCTAACCCTGACAGAACTCGGCCAGAGTTCGGCCAGAGTTCGGTTAGTGGCCGTTTTGTTTTTGAATTCCTTGGAACTTGGTCCTCCTGCAGTTGTAGATTTGACCGAGATTTGCTCATCGAGTTCTGCCCGAATTCTGTCCGAATTCTGCCAGAATTCTGTCTTTGGAACTACTATAAATAGAGAAGGATTTCGATCATTTTAACTCACTCATTCACTTTCAATCTTCTTTCTACTTAAAGCTTTCAGTCTTCCAAAGAGTTTTTCTCGAGCTTTAATTTTTAGATCCCAAGCCAGTTACAATCCTCTAGTCGATTTGCTAGTGCGGTGCGGTCTAGAAGTTTCTGAGTGATTGTAATCAGAAGGCTTGATAGAAGATTCAACTCTTCACAATTGAAGTTGGACGAGTTCTTCGTATCAAAGCTCGCGTTGTAGAAGTTGCAAGGACTTCGTAAGAAAACTTGCGGTTTTGCCAATAGTGGATTCAACTGGTAACAAGAGTTCTACCGACTGGACTAGTCCTCAACAGAGAGAAACCAGTATACATCGCTGTCTTTGCATTTGCTTTCTTATCTCTGCCTTTAAATTATTTAGTTGTGATTATTATTCTGTGATCTTGCTACTAACATTTTTTAATTAGCATTATTCCGCTGCCAACTCTATTCACCCCCCTCTAGAGTATTGCGCTTTACGATTTCGTTCCTACAGTTAGGTAATATGTGTTAGTGTGTGTTAATATTGATACAAATGGTTATCATGTGAACAAAATATAGATAAGTTATATGTCAAGGTATTAAAGTTTTGGACAAGGTACTAGTGTGATACTTGGGTACCATGAAGATATTGGTATCATGACACTCAAGTCTCATGAGTAAGGATAAGTGAGTATTGAGACTTGAGTAAGGTATCCTATTTGGTATCAAGTATTAGTTTATAGTTAGTTGGATAAGTATCTAGGAGGATAAGGTATTTGTCAAGTTACTAAAATATTAGGTATTAGAACTAGGTAATAGATAATATCATGATGTCAAGTGCCAAGAGTAGGATGAGTGAGTCCATGTGTGTACGATTGGTAGGGTCTGGTAAGCATATGATATCTTAGGGCAATTTTGATAGGTAATGGAATAGAATGGTATATTGATATATATGTATATAATATAGGTAAAGGGTAAATGTTAAATATGGGTAAAGGACATATTGGTATATATTATGGATAGATAAAGATAATGGTATATGTGACATGCATTGGATACATCTATGGATATATAAAGGATAAATTGGCTAAAGTAATCTTAGATAGTAGGTAACTAGTAGGGATGTAAGATATATATATATATATATATATATATATATGAGTATTGGAACATAGATATATGTATAGACATATGTTATATGAGTTTAGATATTCCTATATGCCTATATAGTTATATAGGTTGGTCTATATATATATGTTTGTGAGAGTAATATATATATATATTGGTAGGGTCTGTATATATATATATATAATATATCTATATATATATATATATATATATATATATATATAATCATATGTCAAGTGCCAAGAGTAGGATGAGTGAGTCCATGTGTGTACGGTTGGTAGGGTCTGGTAAGCATATGATATCTTAGGGCAATTTTGATAGGTAATGGAATAGAATGGTATATTGATATATATGTATAATATAGGTAAAGGGTAAATGTTATTGGGTAAGGACATATTGGTATATATTATGGATAGATAAAGATAATGGTATATGTGGCATGCATTGGATACATCTATGGATATATAAAGGATAAATTGGCTAAAGTAATCTGATAGTAGGTAACTAGTAGGGATGTAATATATATATATATATGAGTATTGGAACATAGATATATGTATAGACATATGTTATATGAGTTTAGATATTCCTATATGCCTATATAGTTTATAGGTTGGTCTATATATATA